>WBMY01001452.1:61662-125404 GCA_013397315.1 Donacobius atricapilla
TTTTTTTTTTTTTTTTTTTTTTATAGCCTTTCTAACAAGTACTTGTCTTGTAGATTTTGTAGCTGCTAAATTAACATTCTCACGGATTTCTGGTTTATGTGAACCATGCCTTCTAATAGTTGGATTGTGGACTAAATAGTTTCAAGATCAGTGCTAAATTTATGTCCACAGTACTGCTTCTCTGCTGCCTAAATTCTGAGTTAATAGTAGTATTGAGGACAAATATATTTCTCAGCATGTTTTCCTGGACAGTGAAAAGAGCTGAAAATATGTGTCACTCATTTTAGTTGGAAAGGGAAACTTTTCATGGTAAATATTAAATCTTTCTCCTTCTACTTGTAAGATGACTTTCATTGCGATTTTGCATAGGTGTACTATACTTTTTTGGAATTGCTTGATTTCAGTTCTGTTCTGTCTTCAGATCTTCTTACTTTTACAGTGTACAGTACAATGAGAGATATTGTAAAGGAAGGCTCCACTGTATTAAAGTAAAATATAGAGATTAGGTGCTGTGTGTATCCCTGCCGCTTACCTCTAAATAGAATTATCTAGTGACATGTATGAAGATGAAAATTCAGTCTTTTCTGTAAAAATACCTCTGTCCTTATTTCTTGGCATTTTTTTTCTGTATGATGAAACAAAACACTTAGATATTCACTGCTTCTTGTGATAACTACAATTAAAAATGAGCTGCAGTGCAAAAAAAAGCTGAAAGCAAAATGCATTCATGAATGGAAGAAACTCTTTGCTTTCATGTTTTGCTGTTGAGAGTATTGTGCTATTGTTGTGTTAAAGAAATATGCTTGAATTGAAGGGATAAATTAGAAGTTTTTGAGGGATTTTTTTTTTTTTTAAGGCACCATACTTTAGTGGGCAGGAACTGTGTTCATTTGTACATCAATCTGAATACTTGGAGCAGCTGGCAGGTAGTTTAGTTGTTATGTTCTTGGGTTGTGAATTAATTATCCTGAACTCTCCTCAGCATGTCAGATGATACTTACTTGCTGTATACTTATTTGGAAATTAGAGAGTTAAGCTGATAAACTGCATTGTTAGTTTCACTAAACCATGTTGCTGTGCATATGAATTGCGCAGGTTGTCAGTATTTACTGCTTTGACACACGCGAGAGAAGTCTCTGGATGCAGTAATTCAGAAGACTATTGCCATTATTCAGAAATAATATAAGTGATAGCATACCATGTCTCAGAACTTGCCTAAGTAAAAGGCACAAAAGTTTGTCTTGTTATTGTTCTTGTCATAGTATTCAGTTAATTAAAAGTGTATATTTATGTGCTACTTGATATGTACTTAACTTATTTTATATTAAATTTTAATTGCATTTTTATACTATGATTTTGTTTGCCATTAGCCCAACACAAGCAAGGACTCTACTTTGACCAAAGGGGGATAATCATGGAATCCATGATAGGATAGCTATCTTTCATACAGGCAATGCTCTCAGTGAGACAGAAAACTGCGCTAGTCATGAGACTAAACAGCAGTTTCTGGCATATATGGTCAGTTCTAGAATAACTCATTTTTGAGAACTGAGGCCTGTGAATATGTCTAGTGCATTGAAAACTGAGTCTTCTGTAGGTGTAGAACTCTAAGTACAGTCCTTGCCAGAAGCAGCAGGAGCTCTCTCATGGTGACCTGATGAAGTCAAAGGCTGCAGCAACTGAGCTGCAAATACTCATTTGCGCTGCCATCTCCAGTCCTGCATTCTTCTGGAGACAGACACTTTCCTTGTCCAGGCAGTGTCGGTCTGGCAAAATAATGCAAGCCTTTTCAAGGTTAAAAGGTTTTGTGTAACAAAAGTTATACCATAGTACCTAGCAGATATAAGTCACTTGACTACCATACCATAAGTATGCTGGCAGTGGTGATGTTAGCATTACATGCTACATATCTTCAAGCAAACGGGAACATTTACTGTTTTAAGTGCTTGTCTTGGCAGAGAAATTTGGCAAAGTGTAGCCATTTCTTTCTACGGTGGATTACAGATAACTGGCACTGTAGTAAAAGCTGTCCTGGCTTGTAAGAAATTATCACTGGTCTGTTTGTTAGCCATCAAACTCAGTCATCCTGAGTCCTGATCAACCAGTCTTGGAAGCAAACACTAAAAAAGAGTATCTGCTTCTATGACTAGTATAGCCCCCCTATAAACGTAGGCATACTGGTAAAATTTTACATGATTAAAAAATACACTAGGTAGGCCTCTCATGTTTCAAAGCATAAGAGTCATTACAATTCTACAGTAAACAGGAAGTGCTTGAAAAATGTTTCTATTGTGTCTTCCCCCTACCCCATCTCAGCAAGAACTGAGGAGCTCTGTGTGTGCACCTTAGCATTTCAAAACACTAATTATTTAGGTATTTTGAATTAAACAGAATATTTAAGCTGTAACCTTCAAATTAAAAAAAAAAAAAGTCATGAACAAGTAGATTATTCACCTTGGACATGCTGGAAAAAATTGCCTAATACGTGCTTAATTGTTTTGCTTCAGTCCATGATAAAAGCAAGGGCGGGCTGAAACTTCAAAGTTGTACAGTTCTGTGTACTCTTACTGCTAACAAATACTCTGCAACTGACTTTGATCTGGAGCCCAGGATGGATCCAAGATTTTCAGTGTCTTAAATGTTATGACTCTTTTTTTGGCTTCTGTAGATGAACCTGAGCAGTTCGGCCTCAAGTAGTCCTGTTGCCACTCCTGTTCTGCTTCCTCCCCCGTCCTGTGTCTGAACTGTTTAGTGAATAGCTACTTTGAGGCAATCTTGTCTCTATTCTTCTTCACAGAGAGGAATGAGTTTCTAGTTAAGCCTTTATCATTACTGTAATTCTTCATACGAAAAGCAGAAAGAGTCCTATGGGGCAAAATACATTTGATCTACTGTGTGCCTTGTGTACATGTAAGGGAGTGAACATTGCACTTCCTTTTTTGTCTTACATTTCCCATTCCTAACATTTCCGTGACAAAAAAGACGTTGTCTTTTGCACTTGTTCATCCTCTGTCTGTGTACCCTTTGAGCAAGCTTTCTGCTTATATGTCCAACCATGAGACATGAATGAGACAGGAATTGCATGCATATGCACTTATAATTTCTTCTGTCTAAGAGCAGTTACTGTTAACCAGTTTTTACCCTTCTCTTAAGAAAAAAATATGATATTGCATGGCTTGACTGTTTTCAGTCGTTCTGTATGAAAGAACTGTAGAGGTCTTTCATCTCTTCTCATGTTTTTTCAGAGGAATATCTTATGCCCAGGATTCAGTTGCTTTGTGATGTCTGTTCCAGAACCAGGCATCTTCCTTGTTGCTTTATTTCAAACTGTGTGATACTTGGGAATGCATAATAAAATACCTTGAAAATACTAGCTTATTATTCAGAACAGAAGATTTAATAGAAATATCTAATTTTGGGTTCTTGGAAGATGGATGTGATACTAATAGTTGAGCTACAGTGATTGAAGATTTCTGAGGAAGAAAGTAGATTTGGAAAAGAAAGGGAAGTTCTGAACAAAAGAATATATTAGAAAAAGAAATATTTCAGTAGAGAGATGGCAGCTCATTAGTGAAAAAAAAAAATACTCTCACCATTTTTTATCCACTTTGGCCTCTTGAAGGATGCTGTTAATGTAAAAAAAGCATCAAAAGCATGAGCTATGGGTGCACTTAAAACAGAAGTAACAGAAAAGGAGCTCACTAGTATAGCAAAACCAGCCTTTTACAGTGGTATTTTCATTATTAGTTAAAATAAACAAAGAACCTCCCCCCCTGCACCTGAAATCTTTATTAGTTGGTCTTTGTGGCCTTGTCTACTTGTCCTTGAGTAGAGCTGACATTAAACTTTCCAGTAACCATGAAAAATAATTTCATATACTTTCCCTGAAGAGTGTTTTTATTCAGTGCTGGAATGTCACTTCCTCAACCCTCAGTTTCCATAAACTGGAAGTCATGCAATGAATACAAATAAAAGGTATTTCTGAAGTGCCAAAAGAACCCGGAAAACTGACCCTTTTGGGGTTTTCAATGTACTTCCTCAAGAAAGGAGAATTATGAGAAGATGATATCAGCTTTCTGATGAAATCTGTGTCCAACCCCTGTATGTGTTTCTATTTTCTGTTTAAAGCACTACTTACCAGCTAGAAGGAGGGGTGTATGAGCACAGCCAGTGGTGATGTTAAAGATGAGATGCAGGAATCAAGAAAACTTTGGCTTGTGGTACTGCAAAGCAACAGGCACAAGCCTCATGGAAGGATGAGAGTAGTGCCTGGTGAGGGACTGCTGCTGTAGGACTTGTGGTGATGAGACTTGGATCTGCTGGCTAGAAACCAGGGGCTGAAAGTTCTTTTGATTATCTAAGTAGCTGAGGGATAGCAGCCATGACCTTGGTCTGTAGAGTTAAGGGTGGAATTTAACTTGCTTCCCCGTTACACAAATACTTCAGCTGAGGCAAACTGCAAATTTCAGTTGTGAATCCTTGTCTCTTTCTGAGCTTTCATCTGCCTGTATTACTTGGCACTGTAGCACTGATTTCGTGAGATAATTGGCAAAGAACTAAAATTAAAAATGCTGTGTTTTTCTTGCATTGTAGTTCTGTAATGGCTGGTTTTTTAAATTGTTTTGTCTTCTCTCTTTTCCTTCCCCAAAAGAGCCTACTCCTTCCATGTTACTGCAGATGGTCAGATGCAGCCAGTTCCGTTCCCTCCTGATGCCCTCATCGGTCCAGGAATCCCTCGCCATGCCCGTCAGATCAACACCCTGAACCACGGGGAAGTTGTGTGTGCAGTTACCATCAGCAACCCCACGAGACACGTGTACACGGGTGGGAAGGGCTGTGTCAAGGTTTGGGACATCAGCCAGCCTGGCAACAAGAGCCCTGTCTCTCAGCTGGACTGCCTGGTAGGTGAACAGGAATTTATGCACAAGGGGAGCTTCTCATTAGTGACTCAAAAACAAACAAAAAAAAAAAAGCTGTTGTTTGGATTTTGTTCATATGAGGAGGAAACAGCAGGCAGATCTGTTTCCTGATGTCTTCTTTTTTTTTTTCATACATAACGGTGTTACAGAGAATAGTGCTGGTTTGTTTAGTGATAATTATCACTAAGAGTCAAATAACAGATTAGATCAGATTTCTGGATAGAATGTGTATGTCATGTTTTGAATAAAACGTGATTTTTTTTTTCCCTTTTCTAGTTATACTGATGATTTTTAGGCATGAGTTTAAAAGGAATGTAGCTTGTCTTCTGCAGGGCTGTAGAGAACCTTCCCAGGTCTTTCACTCACACGAGGAGCACAAACCTCATTCTTGTAAGATTATAGCAGCCGCATACTGAAGTGATGTGTCACAGTACCAAAGGTTACTTAAAGTTTTGCTATGATTTTTGTTCATGATCCCCTAGATACATGTAAGCCAGTTATTTTCACATGTGGAGGGTACAAAAGGGACTGGGTGCAATAGTATATGTAGCTGAAAAGCTAACTTAAAAAGGTAATGCTCAATAAGAGATGCTTCTCATTGGAAGCAGCATAGAGGTTTGTGCAGTGTTATCTGAGAAGACTTAATGTTTTCAAGCACAGCAATATGTATGGTAAATGAAATTTCTAGCTTCAGTGTTGATCCAGTTAAATGTGGAGGGGGTTTGGGTTTTTTTACCCTTCATCCTTTCTTTACTGCTATCATTTTGTAGTTGTCTAGTAGTAATGGTGAAGTTGAATAGGTATTCTGTTCTGTGGCAGGTATTGGTCTGGATGCAGAGCCTTCATTTTAGTTATGGAGCAGTAATGGCTGATTAAATCAACATTTTCACTGCCCTAATTGCTGCTTCTTTGTTGCAAATTAAAAAAAAATCATAGTAGGAATGCTGTTAACTAATTCTTGCAGTGTTCTTTTCTGTCTTGAGTTACAGATCTTAATCATCAATTTTGTAAAAAACTGTTGCCAATCAAGCAAGGCTGTAATAAGGAAAGGTAGAAATGTCTTCTGTCGTTAACTCCCCCTCAGTACCTCTCAAATTAACAATAGTATCACAAATGAGAGATCAATGTGTACAATAAGAATCATGTTGAACAACAAAGGACCAACATAAATACAGGACCAATAAAGAATCTTTAATCTTTCAACTTTATTACTGTGAATGTAAAATAGTATTTGAAAGAAAAATTCAAAAATCTGAAGGGCATGCAACTAGAACGACATTTTCATATAGGCTTGTTAAATGCCAAATGAAAGGTCATTTGCTTTAATATTTCTATTGTTGGTGGCCTTCACTGACGGAGTACATTTGCAGAAAGCAAGCTTACTTTGGCTCTGTTTTTGTGTAACAAGATAGAAAACCTGCTATTTGTCATGTTTGAAACAGTAGCCTGTGACAACAGGAGTCTGCAATTTTAATTTCTGCAGCTGGAGTTTCTAATTAATGATGAGAAGTAGGTGTTTCCAACCTTTTAGGATCTGCAGGTTCGTCTTCAGTACTTTGGTAATGGAAAAAGTACCAAAGTGTTTGAAACTTTGATGCAGTCAAAATTATATTAGTGGTCATTACTGGCAGGCACGTAACTGAGGTGATTTGTGTTGTACAGAACAGAGATAACTACATCCGCTCCTGTAAATTGCTGCCTGATGGATGCACCCTCATAGTTGGCGGGGAAGCCAGCACATTATCCATATGGGACCTGGCAGCTCCAACTCCTCGTATAAAAGCAGAGCTGACATCCTCAGCACCTGCCTGCTATGCTCTGGCTATCAGCCCTGATTCCAAGGTGTGCTTTTCCTGCTGCAGTGATGGGAACATTGCAGTGTGGGATCTGCACAATCAGACATTGGTCAGGTGAGTTGTTGTTCACAGAAAATTTTAATAGAAATTACTCTTTGAACAGCTGCATAAATATTTATCTCCCTGAACAGGGTTTATGACAGCAAAGTAAACTGTCTCTTACTCAAAGGAGTGGTTTACACCCAAGTTAGGCAGAAACTAGTTTTGGTAGCTTCAGCCTAGTCTTGGAAGGTGTACTTTCAGGGTTGGTCCATAACCTGCTGTAACCAATGTAAAAGCTCTGTGGGTCTCTGTTATTTGGGATTGGTCTCCGTGTTTCTATGAGCAGTATTCTTGCTGGTTTGTTACTGGTATGGACTGAACGTGAGTTTCAGGGAACACTTTAAAGTTTGTTCTTTTCCTTAAACCTTGTGAAGTAAAAAAGAGTTTTTTCAATCTTACGTAGCGATTGTAAGTCATAAAATTAATCTTACAAAAGTGATTGAAAACATGGATCCTCTCACTTCCTTAGGAAAACACAGGGGCTTACTATAAGATAAATTTAGTTTATGCTTACCAAAGTAGTAGTGGCTTACAATATTTTGAGAAGAGAGAGTCTAATTTAGGTCTCAGCCATGTTACCTTGAAAGTTCTGAACACAAAAATCTAAAGAATATACTTAGTCTGCTGTGTTTCAGTTAAACTTCTTGTATATCCATAATTAGCTGAAAATTACGTGCAGAGAGTAGTGTTAATGTGCATGAAAATTTTACTTACTGTTGAACCTTTGGGTCAATAAATACAATTTTAATTATTTTCACTTTGTCATGTGCATGCTTAGTCCCTGTAAAGGTGCACTTGGCAACATCTATACCCATCTATGAATGTCTTTCTGTTTAAATGTTCATTGTATGTGTTCCCACGACTTGCACACTGATCTTGCTGGTTGATAAGACATTGAATTTTGATACCAGAGCTGCTAAACAAAATGTGCCGTATGACCTTCCTGTGGCAGCTCCTGGTAATTCATACCCTTCATTCCCAAGCTAGTTGTCTTTTCCCCACCCGCCCTCCATCGTTCACACTGAGGCATAGGACTTAGCTAAAGCTAATTGCTGACGAGAAATGCAGGAGCCTCAGAAGGCTTTTGGCAGAATTAAGAAAAACTTGAGATGACCTTCTGGTTGCTGAAAGCTGAGAGTTGCTAATGAGAAAGTTATAAAACAAACTGTGCCATTTAGATTTTTCTAATCTCCTGCCACAGAGAATGCAACTTTGTGACTCAGCAATGCTTGTGTTTAACTATCTGGATCTCTATCTTGATCCCTTTCTATTAGTATGTCTGCTTGTTATTTATCTTCTTGACTTGCAGCCAAAGAAAAATACAGAAGCTGTTTTCTGAAATTGGAGGTTTTATTCTCTGACCACTTTGATTTAATCTGAGTTATCCTTAATGGTTTTAACTGTAGTTACTATGCTTTAATGTTCTCACAAGTGGGTTTGGGTTTTTGGGGGTTTTTGTTGTTTTGTTTTCTTTTTTCAAAACCTGACAGGAAATATTTTACTTTATTCATCTAGCCATGATGCAGTTCATTCCTCTCGCACCTGGGAAATGTTTTTGTAATACTGGTATTTAATGCTCAGTGAGAGGGAGGGGCGCTGATTCTTGCTCATCGTCAGGCACGGAACAGATGACACATGTACAGAGTCCAAAACTAACAAAACAACAGTGTTTACCTTGAGCTCTGGCAGGAAATCATTATTCAATCTGGTTTGTTTTATCAGGCAATTCCAGGGCCACACAGATGGAGCCAGCTGTATTGACATTTCTAACGATGGTACCAAGCTCTGGACAGGAGGTTTGGATAACACTGTCAGATCCTGGGACTTGAGAGAAGGGAGACAGCTACAACAGCATGACTTCACATCACAGGTAACTGGATTTTCCTACAGCTTGTGGCAATGTGTGGGGTGGAAAGGAAACCCTTAGGATCAAAGGTAAGACTGAGCCCAGTAGAAGTGGCAGATTGTTCCCTCTCTTCCTTTTGGCTACTCACAACATTTTTTGAAGCTTTCTTATGTACTTAGGTTACAGTGGAAAACGACAGCCTGACTCTACTCTTTTCCTGGTTTTTTATGTTAATATATAAAAACAGGGGTAATTACTCGAATTTTGAACTGCAGTTTTGCTATTGAACTGTGTGAATTTCCCCTGATCTCTCTCTGTCTCCTTCTCCCAAACAAATTTAACTGCAGAAAAAAAACCTATCTATAAGAAAAAAAAAATTAAAAATGTAAATGTGGTTTAATTTTCAGATATTTTCCCTTGGTTATTGTCCTACTGGTGAATGGCTAGCTGTGGGAATGGAGAGCAGCAATGTCGAAGTACTACATGTAAATAAACCAGACAAGTATCAACTGCACCTTCATGAGAGCTGTGTATTGTCACTCAAGTTTGCTTACTGCGGTAAGTTGCCCTGAACATAGAACTGGAGGTCAGGGCTCTTAATTCATGTTTTGCTGATTAGTTATTTCATAGTCATTAGTTATTACATCTCACTTTCTTAAGTAATACATAAATATCTCTGCTTTATGAATTCAAAGGCACTTATCTACAACCAACCATCTGTTTGTCTAGAGGCTTCTGTGAGGATTGATTAATGTGTAAAAAGCTATTTTTGTTTGAGGAGTTTAGGGATTTCCTAGTATGTAACACACTGCAAGTGAGCTGAGCATCCACATTGTAAACAAAAGTACTGTGTTGATTAGTAGTAAGGGCCTTTATAAGGGTAATCAGTTAACAGATTTCACTTATGTGAATTGAAAATCCTAGATTGGTCAGATGTCTCTTTTCATGTTTCTGTAATCTTTCTGGTTTATATTCTAGGTAAATGGTTTGTGAGTACTGGGAAAGATAACCTCCTTAATGCATGGAGAACCCCTTATGGAGCCAGTATCTTCCAGGTGAGGATAATGTTGCTTTTAACAAAAAAACCAAAACAAAAAAAACCCCAAACAAACTAAAGCGCCCCCCCCCAAAAAAAAAAACCCAAACAAAACCAAACAAACGAAAAACAAAACAAAACAAAAAAACCTCATGCAAAATTGCAAGAGTGGATTCAGATAGCTATATGTATGTGATCTACCTAAAATGACATGATGAAATGAGGATAAACAGATTTCTTTTTAATGATATAATATATTTCTATTTTTCTTCTAGTCCAAAGAATCTTCATCAGTGCTTAGCTGTGACATCTCTGTGGATGATAAGTACATAGTCACTGGCTCTGGAGACAAAAAGGCTACAGTCTATGAAGTTATCTACTGAAAAATATGATGGGGATATTCTTTTAGAGGTTGAACTGGGCCAAAATTGTTTGTAGAAGTAGAAAGGTTTTGAATTTTTAAAAGGAACAAAAGTGTTGAGGTTCCAGACATTGCCATGAAACTACTCAGATTTTTCCAAGTAGAAGGCAAGATGCAGCAAATAAGTATTGGCTACATGGACCAGACAGAACACAGAGACAAGACGGACATATGTAGCCTAGGTTTTTGACATAATTCTTCAAAGCCGAGTCTACTGAAGAATGTTGGAGCCTTTTATTTTTTTCTTTTTGTGACCTCATGCAAATTCTTCTCATTGCCTGAATATGGGGGATAAATACCTTTCTGTTCCTTGCGGTTCAAGTTGCATTTTGTCCTGTGTAGAGCAGCAGTGTCTCAGATGAACTTGTTTCCTGGTTTTGCATCTTGTGATATGTTTTTGTACTTTTGTTGAAGGTCAAACATTTGTATAAAGTGTAAATATATTTAGTTTACTACAGTAAAGGCTTTAGTACCAACAACCAGTCTTTCCCCTTTCCCCGCTCCCTGCTAGCCCTGCTTATTTAAAATTAAAAACCTTTTGGGGATATAAGTATCTTTTTAGGAGTAAAAGCAAACACTATGTATAGTTTGAAAATGGTGTCTTATTCTTTATAACTATTCTTAGATTCCTTTATCATACATTAAAGTAGTTGATTTGACATACTAGGGTATCAAGTCCAGTAGATATTGTCTTGTTCTACGGAAACTTAAAGGCAGTTTTGTACTAATTATAGTGTAAATATAAAAATTGAACATTTCATAAAGCTGTGCAGTTTAAGTTTATTCTGATGTCCCATGTATATGTTCTTTGGCAGATACAGTAATATGTGCCTGATTATAACTCATTTGGTCATTTCTCTAGAAGAGGAGGTGACTTGCCTGTCCTTTTTCCCCCAGCTGAATTGAATTCATGTGAGACTGCATTTCAACTAAATACATCAGAGCCTTTATCCATTATATGAGGATATCTGTGATTAGATAAGCTAGATAAGTTGCATCCTTCATGTTTTACAGAGAAGTGGTAGTTAATGACCATTTCCTTTTTAAAATCTTGTCTATACTTAGATACTCAGGTAAATTTTACTGAATTACCAAAAGTGTGAGTTTTACGGGGGATTGCTTAAAGATGTTAAGTACTTGCAGGGTTGCAAGTGAAGCGAATTAACCTAAACTAAGTTAAACTTGCTTCTTAATTTCTTGTGAGAACATTGGCAAAGGAATATTTTGGTTTTTAACTAATCCACTCTACAAATTAATTAATTATAATTAATTTTCCTGAGTGTCCCATATTTTGCAGGCCTGTAGGCTCGATGTATTCATGCTGAGCAATCTTTGAGTCCTTTCCATTGTCACATCACTGTGGGACATCTGTGAAGAGCCATGATAAGCAGCCAGTTACCAAAGCTATGCATCTTCAAGTTTTCTTGGTGTACTCAAGAGCAGTGGATGAGGAGAGAATGTGTTCACTTTATTTAACTAGCATTTTTTCTGTCTAATGTGATCTACCATTGTGTGTTAGACAAGAAACTTTGCTGTTGCACCGATGAGAGCCATACATTTCCTACAGTCTGTACTTTGGTTAGAATTTCTGTTGCTAGTGGAGAGTACAGAAGAACAGAAAGATTTCTTTGAACAACTGATTTAGGTAACTCAAACTGGCAGATAGAAGAGCTGCTTTCTCATTTTGCTAGTGTTTGACAATGGCCTATGTCCCTGCTCTTTGAAAGATGCGTAGCTAGAAAGAAAAAAGCTTGACTGACAGATGCCTTGATTGGATAAGATATCTTTCATCTGGGGGCAAATTTTATCTAAGTTTCTAGTGTGAAGAGACACAGGTTTTCTTTTCAATTTACATGACCATTCTACTGAAACCATTTTATAGCATCTAGAAGTGTAATAGCCTGAACATATTCACATTGCATTCAGAATGTAAAATGTTACCCATTCAGGATAATCTGGTCTCCTTGACATTTAAAATTTGTATTTTACCAATACATATCCATATATATTTTTGTTGATTGCTTAGTTTTTAATTTGTATCTGTATGAAAATGACAGACCAGTTTAGATGCTGGTCATGTTGCTTTCAGACATAGTAGGGCAAAAAGCAGAATCATCAGACTTTTCAAAGAATTAACTATATTTCTTACACTGAAATACTGGGAAGTCTATGCCATTTTTAAAAAGAAAAGTTTTAAAACAAGAGTATTTATGAGATTACTTGGTTTTTACACTTCATATTGAAATTTTTCTGAACATCTGGCTCTGGTAGTGATCATTGACTTTATCAACACTGGCAAATTTGCTTTAGGACTTTTGGGATTTTTGCCAAACTGTTATCACCTTGGCTTTTACTTAATAGGCATGCTTTTGTTGTTCTCTGAAGTCAATATCAGAGGAACCAAGAATGCAAGTATTCTTACACATCCATATAAATTTAAAAAAAAACCCCACCAGTGTAATTGGTCTACTATGTGTTGTGACATAGTGTTTGCTAGTAAGATCGCATTCTTTTCAATCATGAGGTTCAAAATTGTAGTGTCAGGAAAATCTAAAAATACCTTGTTTTCTTGGCTTCTAGAATGCATAGTGTGTCAGAGCAGCTATGGAATCAGAAAGTTATGTATGGGAATGAATTTAATCATATTTGTATCATATATTTCTTGATCGTAATTAAGAAAGTAATTCCTTTTTTTCCTCTCATTATATCTACTTTATGCCTTGGGTCTAAAAATTAGTGGATGCATCTGAAAACTTCTGGATGCGTCATCCATACTTGTGGATGAGTAGTTGTCACCATTTGTTGTTTCAGATTTCACTTAATGTTATAAAACACTGTGAAGTTTTTCATTTGTCTGACACTAAACCATATTCTACTTGCAGGCGTAATTTTTAATGAAAAGATTCGCTGAACTCCTAGCATGTCTGTCTACACAATTACCTAAAAGATGTAAAACTTGTGAAGCTTAAAACTTTTGTAAGTTCTTGTAGCCCTGTGTAAAGTAATGGGTGGAAATAATTCCTTATTGAATGAAAAAACAGATCAACCAAGATCAGCAGGAACAGAAAAGGCACTGGGAAAANTTGCAGTCCTAAAAGATTCCTTTAGTTAGCCCCTTTTTGGGACAGTCTTTGTGTGCTGGGTGGCCTTCAGTATTCAGAGATGTCTGAATGCCACTCTGGCCAATGCTAGTCCTAGATAGAAGCAGGGAGTCCTTACAAAAAACATTTTGGATGTCAGTGGAAACAAAAACTGATGAAGAGGGGATTTGTGGTAATACCAATTCAACTGAACAAAATTCTTTGCCAGCTTTAGTATGTATATTTTGTATATGTGCGTTTGACATAACCCTTCATAAATCGATTGTGCAGAGAGTCATGATATCATTCCACGCAATGTATTTGTGAATGCGTCAGACTTTCTTTTTGATTATAATTCCAAGCAACAATAGTCCCCCATGTTAGTCCACAAGACACTGGTACCTGAGAGAGATATTTCATCTACATTAGTTCTTTCTAACTCATTTGGTATTTCAAAGGCTTTTGTTCCTTTAAAGGAAAGAGGGAGCACTAAATGCTCTATGATTTTCATAGACTGTTATAACAAGTGTTATATATTTTTTAATATAAACATCAATGTAGAATCTGTCATCTTGTCTCATATATACTCCTGTGTATGAATGATTGACCATATTTCTTGGGTCACATTTTTGCATTGGTGATACAAGTAGAATTTCAGAACCTTCCAAGTTATTCAAGTAACTTTAACTTAAATTGACAAACTGATTTTTGGTTTTGGTGTTTAATTCTTGATAGAATTTTTTGTTTATTTGTAATTTTGTGGATTGACTGGCCCGCTTAGGTGCCCATGGGATTATGTAGTCTAGTTAGAATGGTATTTCATATTTTCTATTGTATTGGTGCAATTTTGAGTTGATGGGGAAATTCCACCATTCTGTTAATTAAGAAAGGTGGATTTTGAAGTTCTGGGCTAAGGAGGAGTACTGACTTCTGATTTCACACTACTGATAAAGTGTTTACCCCATAAATCACTTCACTGGATAATCTGGACTGACTCCAACTCTGCTGTCTCCTTGAAGGGTTTTGTTTTTTCCTCCTACCACAAGTACACAGAAAGAATTTGAGAATGTAGGTCTATGTAAGACTTCCATCAGTTCATTCTGCCCTGCCAGACAGACACGCTTTATTACATAATGAGGAAGGTGAAGCAACTCAAGAGTTGAACCTGACAAACACCAGAATGCAAGAGAGTTCATGACAGGAAATTCATGGACAGAATCACTTCGGTTAGAAAAGCCCTCAAAGGTCATCTAGTCCAACCTTTGACTGAACATCGTATGTACACTAAACCATAGCATTATGTGCTGCATCCAGTCATTTCTTGAATGCCTGTGTGATGGGTGACTACCACCTCCCTGGGCAGCCTGCTCCAATGCTTGACAACTTTATCCATGAGAAAATTCTTCCTGAGGTCCAACCTGAACCTCCCCTGGCTCAGCTTGAGGCCGTGTCCTCTTGTCCTGTGGCTGAGAGGAGAGTGTGACACCCAGCTTGCTCCAACTTCTTTTCAGGGAGTTGTAGAGTGATGAAGTCTGCACTGAGCCTTTTCTCCAGGCTAAACAACCTCAGCTCCCTCAGCCACTCCTTAAAAGACTTGTACGTCAGACCCTTCACCAGTTCCTTTGCCCTTCTCTGAACACACCTCAATGTCCTTGTCATGAGTGGCCTGAAACTGAACACAGGCTTTGAGGTACATCCTTTCCAGACAAGGACAGAGAAAATCCCATCCCTAGTCCTGCTGGCCGCACTATTGCTGACACAAAGCAGGACGACATTGGCCACCTAGTCACACTACAGGACAAGGGAAAATGAGAACATAGAAACATACATTTTTAGCTGTACTCTAATATGCAATCTACGCAATTCACCTAGAATGAGATTTCAGTGTGCAAATTCACTGACTTCTGTTTCTCTGTAAAATTGTTAAAACGTTTCTGCATTGTTACTCAAGGACACTTGAGTCCTGTGTTTGAACTGGAAGTGGGCATTTCTTTGATATCCATAAACGTCTAATCACCTCATCCTAAGAAAAAAGGGAGTTAAATCATAGCCAGTTCTCAGTGTTAATCATTACCTTTTATTTCTGTAGCTCAAGATCTGCTTCCAGGCAATTGATAATCCCATTTTAAGCAACATACTCCCAAATATCCCATTGCAATTTAAGTGCTTAGTACAGTGTGGTAGATTTTGCTAGGGAAACCACACATGTAAGGTGCTTGAAAAAAATCAGCCCTATGGGTCTATCTTACTGATATTTCTGAGAAATTTACCCAGAATTTCTGCTCAGCTACATACGAGAGCTCAAACACTCACTGAAACATTTTCTAAATCAGCAAAAGTGTGTTTTGAACATGTGTTTAAGCACACAGGTAGGCTTGGGGTTTTTTTGTTTGGTTTGTGGTTTTTTACTATTTTCTTTTTTCCTTCTGATATAATTTTAAAAAATATAGATTGAATAAAACAAGATAACATGAAGGGAAATCAAAAGTATGAATAATAGTCTTCAGAAGGCAGAATATTGTTGAAGATGCTGTATCTCAAAGCAAAGAACCTACTGCTTCTGTGATACTTTAATTCTTGAGATGGATGGATTTCTATTTCCTTGGGGCTAAAGTGCTACTCAGAAAACTGAATACCAAAAACTTTCTGTTGTGGGGACAAATGTAGGCTGTCATTTTCAAATCTGAGGGGATTTTTGTGGGGTTTGGGTTTCCCCCCTCCCATATTTCTTAGATCTGTGTCTCACAGCTCGCCCCAAGAAGCTACACAGCAGTCCGTGTCCATTTTGGCTCTATGCTGTACTATGCATTAGTAAGAATTTGGTTGCCTGTTAATGATATATGATGATATATAGTACAGGAAAATCTGGTAGAATATTTTAGTGGATAGCCACATAATTATTTTGGGCAGTGTCTGCTGTAATGATTTCCCTTACTAAAGCAAGCACTCAGATATAAGATAGATACATTATTCTATAACCATACTTTTATTGTTTATGGGATTCCTGGTTTGGCATAGTTGACTCTTCCTAGAAAAATTCTGTGGTTGCTTCTGAGGTAAAACTTAAAATGATGAGGTTTTTCCTGTCCTATAATTTCACGTGTGATTTTGCCTATATTTTTTTGAAGTTATGTTGATTCATAGAAGAGATGCTGCAAGGAATGCTAGACATTTCTATTGTGTACAGCTTGGCAAGGATTGCCTTTGCTATGTTCACAGCACAAAGGTATCTCTTAAACCCTGTTTCCATCTGTTTTCTTCCAAAAAGGAGTTTCAGGTAAAGATAAGACATAGACTGGAGATAAGTAACTAACCATACTGTTATCATTATCCCTTTTGTATACTCTGTCATTAACATAGAAAATGGAGATGATAGCCTGTAACTGCAAACAATATAAATGCTGTTTAAAAAAAACAAATAAATGCTGTTTTTCCTTTGAGCACCAATTTTAATGACAGTTTAAAGAAGTTAACAAGCAGAATGAAGGCGCATAAATGAAAGTTAACCCACAGCAGTTGGAAACTGAGAAATCCTTGTTACTTTCCTGGTAGTGAGCCTAATTTGTTTAAAATAAAATCCATCTGCTCATTTCACAGTCTTTGTCACACTTCCTTCAGTGATCCACAGTGATTACCCACTTACTTTAAAAACTGGCTGCAATTATGATAAACTAATAACTCTTATTTTATGGTTTGCTGTAGCACAAAATTTTGCAAACCAATGAAGATGCCCTTTATTCTTAAAACAGTCAGCTATTGGGGGTTTTTGCAGTTGGACACGTTTTTTTTAAAATTAGATTTCAAATAAATATACAATCTGATAGCTTTACAAATTTGAAGTATTTTCTAATAGTTGATGAATTAGCCAAACACTGCTGTTAAGTATGTAAATGTCCTTAATGTCAGCCTGGTATTTGTTTAGCATGCCATGCATGCAACAGAACTTTGGGGTGATTCAACTTTTGTGGCCACATTAAATTTGCTTACTGAAATAAGTTTCCTTTCTCATACAGAAATCAGTTTACTACCATGCTTCTTTGTGGTTCCTCCTGAATATACATTAGATCTCTAGAGATGTTTTAATGAGTTATACATACATAATGGTTCTAATTTTTCTGTCTTTCTGATTGTTAATTATATGAGATGTGTATTTCTGACAGCAGTTGAGTTAATATTCACAAATATATAATTGAATTTTTGAATGTGTACTTCAAGAATTTTATAGACTTGTACGGATAAATAATTGATTTTCATTTGTCAAATTCAAGATTTCCAAGTCCTGATACTCTTGTATTTTTATCAGTGAATCTGTTTAAGAAAATGCTTCTGAATTTTCAATGGTTTTCATAGCTTTTTTTATTTGTTTATGTAGAGACTCTTCTTTGTTGAGTACAAGTTATTGACCTGGTATTCTATTTATAATTCTTCCTGGTTCTTCAGTATTTTATCTAGATGTAACTTATTAAAAATCACAAATATGAAATGGGGATATTAATGACAAGTGGTTTAAATGTGAGAGTTTCAAAATGCATGTTAGGATATTTCAACACTTTGTTCACTGTATTATTACATTTTTTCATTACTTAAGTAATTAAAAAAAATCCTTAGGGTTGAATTATAGTAAAATTTTATACATCTCAGTACTAATTTTGTCTCCCTGTGGACAGCAATAATTTAGATGGGATTGTTTTTACTCTTGTCTAATTTATTCTTGGGTAGGGGGGAAGGGGAAAAATATTAACCTTGCAAATTTTGCTAATTATAATTTCATTACTATTGTTTTTAATAACCTCCATGCCTTCAGAAATTTGTTCTTCTATATTTTGAAGAAAACATACAGATATACAGGGTTCTATAATAGAATATGTTTACAGTATTTATCCCCTGGGTTAGCTATAACAGTAAGGGGAAGTACAATGACAGATACCACTTGCAATAGTTGCTAGTGCTATGTGCCTTTGAAACATTTTCTTTAGTTATTAAAATTTTTTGTAACCTTAGGTGAGCTGCTTTAAATCAGTTTCATTTCTATCAAAGTGGATATAATGGTACATTCTTAGAGCTTTACTAGTCTTACTATTTTTAAATCTGGAAGGTAAATGGTTGCATGGATGGTTTTGAACTGATTCAACTGTTCAGGTTAACGTATTAGATTTCAAAATCTGCTTATAGTAGAGGGAGAAATTACCAGTTATATTTGGGAGGTTTATATTGCTTTCATTTTGTACTATATGTCAATGGGACTTTCTTACCACAGTAGGTGTGCTCACAGTTTTAATGTTCCCATAGTTTGCTCTGTTTCATTTGAGTTTAACTTACAAATTAATCCCTTTCCATAGGTGTCTGCTTTGTATCTTAACAAGTATTAAAATAATCAAAATATCACTCTTTGATGGAGACACTGTATATTTCTCTCTTTCTGATGTGGATAACATTTAAGCAGGGCTTGTCTAGTTAAAAGGCAGTTAAAATAGTAATCACACATGATCCGTGTCTAAATGTGGATCGTAGAAAAAAGTGCAACAAAGTGATATGTGGTGATAACAATTCAGAAGGAAAAGAATATGAAATTCAGATAGCAGCTTGAACGATTTACTGTTAGCATGGGGCCCAATAACACTACAAAGCTATAAACTCTGTCTTTCTAGATTGCCCAGTTAGGTGGCAGAGATGCAATTTGTCTTTTCTGAAGCTGCCTGCTGCTAGGTAGCTCCATCTCCTGTCACAGCCTATTAGCTCCCCAAGAAAATTGGTGGGAAATTGCCTGCAGATTGTAGGAAATTGCATCTCCAGGCCCTGGAAAAAATGTAGGATAGCGCAACACTGATCCTCCCAGAGCAGCTATTAATACAGCAAAAGCTGACCTTTGGCATGGTGAGAAACGACTTTGCTGAATAAAGACTGTATTATGTGTTGTAGAAGAAGGGAAGGAATTATTATCCTAGCTATGCTTGTAGTCAGCCTGTTCCAGGAAGCTTAAGCATTAGCAGTAGGTTTTGCTGCCCCTCTCCTCATTCCCATTGGAAAGTGGGAGAGGAATGTTAGAGCCTGATACAAAAATTTCGTTGTACAGATGGGCAAAAACCCATTATGTATTTAAATCATATTAGTACATATCAAATTGAAAGGTTTGATAACAAAGCCAAAAGGTAATTTTTAAAGCTAATAGAAAAAAAGTTCATAGGTGCCTCTGCTCGGTCAAGTCTTGGTCAGACTAGGAACACCTTTTTGGCAATTTCATTCTATTTATATATACGTATTATACATCTGATGTTGGAGCAGTTACAGTGGAAAGAAACTGATTTGTTCTGTAACCATGAACTGTAAAAAGTCATGGGATACATTACTTATCATAGATTTTAGCATTAAATTCCTTGCTGCTAGGAAGCTCACTTCTGTCATGTTAAAACCAATTCCCATGTGCTCTTTATGGTGTGATATACAATGAGTTTCATTCTCTGTCATTTCTACTACAACTACCTTTCTAATTTTGTACTTTTCCTCAGTTTTATAGGCCCTTCCAATAAAAGACTCAACTTTTCTGTGAATTCTGAGAGAGGGGGTATGTAAAATTAGTTCGCAACGTAAAAATAAATGCCAGCATATTCTTTGAGCTTGCAATTGTACTTAGTTGATTCAAAGCCTCCTGAGGAAGATGTGGTTGAGAGTATTGATCAGACGCAAGCATGAAGAGGGTGGCAGCAGCAGGGAAAAAGCCATTTTGCAATCAAGAGCATTGCTGTTTTCAAACTCAGATGAGATCTCTTGGTAACTGGCAGCTGCCCTGGGATCTAAGTGAAACCAATAGGTTCATTTCCTGTTATATTAGTGTCCACTGTTGTAAATGAGCTAACAGGGCTTATGAACACTCAACACCACTGATTACAGAAAATTAGTGGCCTGCCTTATGGAGCTCAGGCAGGGGCAGCGGGGCAAAAAAGGTATTGCGCATAGTTCAAAGCACAGCTGAAGGGGATCAAGAAAACTTCACATTGTGGGGCTCTCTGGACCACTGTTTTGAATTCTTGTGATCATTAATGCACACATATGTCAGTCTGAAATGCTAATTCGTTGAGGCATTGTTTTTTAAGTTACTTATTGCACCTTTTATGGAAGTTATGCAGTTTAGTGCTGTGTGTCGTTTCTTGTAAAACAGAAATACAGGAACAGAAGAGCTGTGGTGCTTGAGCCTTTATTCTGTATTTGCAATAGCTGTTCATCTTCCAAGGTATTACATATTAATTGCATTCTCAAATAAACCTTGCCATTTATTAACAAACTGGAGGGTTTTTTTTTTATAGTTCAATACATATATTGGATGAGCAAAGAACATTTAGAAGACACAGAAAATCTTCCCTGTTTAAAGGATGCAGAAAATCTGTCCTGTCTAATCACTGAATTTGCCTTCTCTTGTAACAAACAGACAAACTAAATTGGGTGATCTAGTATTCAGAATTTCATTTCTTCTGGCTGATGGCACTACAAACACTCTTACCTGCATGCATACTCTGAGGCCAAGCCTATTATTCTACACAGAGCAAGGAGGTAACAAATCATGCTGTATGAAAAGCAGAAGCTTTCTTTTCATAAATTCAAAGCTGCAAGCTCTTGCTTTCTTATGGAAAGAACTGAAATTCAGACTGGGCTGTGAGGAATTTGGAGTGCACCAAAAGCTGTTGTGGACAGTTAATTGGTGTAAAAGAGGATTGGCAAGGGAGAAAAAACAACTCCTGTCAAACCAGTTCTTGGCCAACACTTAATGACTGGAAAAGATGTGCAAACCATAAATAGCACCCTTTATCTTATAATAGTTGATGAGCTCCAGCAAAAGACAGCACATTAAACTGTGTTTCCTTCCTTTTTCTGGAGTTAGTTCAAAGAGAAATTGTTGTCAATCTAAGTTCTGATCCGTCCAACTTTGGTCAGACCATGTTTTTCGTAATGCATAATTACAGCCAATAACATATGAGAAAAACAAAATCCAAGTTCTTTTATCAGCCTGATTTTATTTTTTAGCTATGCCTTCCTAGGTAACACTTCTCTCTTGCCACACTAGGAAAAATGCAGCTTTTTTTTACCCAATACTATTCAAATTTCCAATACTTCAAGTGCAGAACCATGAAATGGTTCTAATTTACTGCAGTGTGCTAGTGAACATTAAATTTTTTGCTAGTATCATTTTTTCTAGCCCCAACAAAGATTTTTACCTATTTTTTTTCAACAATTCATTGTACCCAGACTCATATTCATGGTCATTCATTGAAACCATTCACAACTTTTCAAGTTCTCCATCAATGCCATTTACTGAGTATTTAATTTTTATGAAAAAATTTCACCTTAGTATTCCTGAACTCTATAAGATCCCTTCTTCTGCACCCCATACCTTTCTGATACTCTAGTTGAGAGTAAACTGAGTCCCCACCATTTTCTCTTAAGAATCTGACACTGTGAAAAAAATTCAAAATCGTATGGTCCATTTAGCAAAAAACCTTTTATTTCTGTGAACTCTCCCAACATATTTTTATTTTATATTCTATTGAGGGTTCATATTTCTGCTATAAAAAGGCACTAAGAAGGCATATAGCATAACTACAGCCCTTCTAAAGATTTTTCCGGGTGGGATGGTGTCGGGGTAGGTTGAAATAGGGTGGAGGGAATGAAGATGAAGACCAAAGCCTCCTTTTTGGACCCACTGGACCAAAAGTTGAGATAGACTAGTAGCTTCCAAGACAGGGCTAGCAAAGGTTTGGAGGAGCAGAGGTGCCGCATTCTGGTGGACCCCTAGTAAAGTTGGGCATGGGGAAGTGTAAGCAGCAGCGTATACACAGGGTAGTAGCTGTAGTTTGGTTTCCATCTTGCCCAGGCAGTCCAAGTGCTTCTGGGGATCATGCTGGGGCTAGAGTACCGGGCAAGGAGCTGAGGGTTTGGGAGGTGCAGGAGAGAGACCAGTGTTTGAGTCCTGCTGGGAAAAGGGTTGCTGGGAGGAATTCAGGGGAGAGGAGTGTCAGCAGGGGGAAATGGGGACCAAATGACTGCATAAATCTCTTGCGGATCACAGTAAGCCCCAGACATTCTAAATAAATAATTTACAGCCCTGCCACCAAGTATTTTAGGGACTCTGGGCTTGTCCAAGATGGTCCAGGGACAAGTGAAGCAAAAAACCATGAGTAATGAAGTGGTTTGTGGGGTAACGCCAAGTCTTTGGCTGGTCATAGCTGCTTCCATGTCGTGTGTATCCACTAATTTAATAGTGAATGTCTCATCTCCCTCACCGACCTGCAACAAGCTGCTCTGCAGTGGATTCAAAGCACCTGAGGGGAAGGAATTGCACATCCTGGCTCTGCTGCCTTTCTCCAGCCAGGGCAAAGGACTTTATCTGGGGCTTGTTTACTGGAAAAGAAGGTAACTGAGGGTTGGATTGGAAAAGAACATTGTTTTTCTGCCAGCAGGGAAGACTTTTCCATGTACAGAAGAAATGGAGATATGTTAGAAATAGCACACTTGAGCAGCAATGAAGATGCAACATCAAAAAGGTAAGCCAAGGCTCTTTACTTGATTGAAGATATTCAGGTGGAATGTTTTATTTGTGTTGAACCAAATATGGCAAAGCTGGAACACATTGTTGGTTGTTCTGAGTTTTTCTTAATACCCTCAGGAAAGAAGGTAGTGGAAGAGCAAATATTTAAGCAAATGTTTATCTGTGTGTTTGATAAGTTCCTGAGAAATGGTCTTATCCAACTAGGCAATGGCTACCAACCAGGTTAAAGTATAATGTGCTTTTGGCAGAGATCTCAGCATTCTCCTTTGAGACAGCTTGCTTGCAATTGTCCTAATAAAAACAAGCTGTATCTAAGTACCATTAGAGGTCCTCTCTGATACCAGGAAAACATCTTACTTGTAAGGAATTTCACCTTTCTGTTCAGGAACATAATAGCCAGAAAAGACTGAAAAGACCCAGCACGTGTATGTAGATTATTAACCCTTGATCAGTCAGGCTGGAGAATTTGAAACCTGGATGCAGAGCAAGAAACAAAGGAGGTATTTGCCCAGATAAGGCTCTGCCTTTTTTAGCATGACATATCTATAGTATGACGTTAGAAGCTCCTTTTTTGATGTAATACAGACCCATGTCACAAAGTGCTGAACATTGCATGGCATTTACCTCCAAAAAAAAAAAAAATCCTTTGGTAATCTTACTGAAAATTCTTTGCTCTCTTTTTGCTTCAAATTCTCTTTGCTTCAAATTTTTTGAAATCTGGCAAATAATACAGAAAATTACGGGTATTGTTCAAAATCATTGTAGCCTCTCTAGGTCTGCTACCATAGAAATCCTTGAAAGTTATCCTTGGTTTTATATTTATGTGAGTTGTTACTGTCATAATAGTGACAGAATAGTGTTCGGCCATGTTGCTTTGAAATGTTCCACAATATATACTATAGCAGAGTTTTGCCCACTACACTGCTTTTAAAAGTCAAAGACTTATAATAGTAATTTCCCATGCTTTCATCCAAAGCCTGAAAAATATGCCTCAAGCAAGTAATTTAATCAAAAGGAAAACTTTGCCAGCTATTTGACTGTCTGTCCAGCTCCTTGAGAGCTATGCCAGTGTGAAGAAATTCATGTTACAAAACCAAAATGAAAGAAAACAGAAATTAAACAATAAGAGCAGCTTCAACTCTGAGCAATTGTGTGAGTATCCCACAGCAATCAACTTTTCTCTTCTAGAAGAACAGCTTTAATTTGATCTTACTTTCACTGATTTATTTTCTGCTTCAGTTTAGAGCTTTCACTAATATATTTTCTGCTTCAATTTTATGCTTTTTAAAGGAAGAGTTTCCTTTTTCCAGCGTCTGTAATTGGGTATTTGAAGGACCTCGCTAACATCTGTACTCTTCTCCTCTTTTTTCCTCCTTGATGTTTGTTTATCTTTGGGTTGCACATAAGCAAAAATCCAGTCCTGAGGAATCCGTGTGGTGAGTGTATTGATTTGGGCTGCTGGACTATTCTGCATGAATGGGTAAATTAGGACTACCTCTTTAGATGAAACTAGTTAAAACGGGTTTTAAATCTCAATCTGATGAGTGTTGGCTGCTTAGGAGGCCACAGTGGGTAGTATCTGGTTGTAATGGCAGAAGGAGCTTTTTTGTCATTTCTGCTAGCTCTGCAATGAATGTCATTTTGTGCAATCAATATGGGCTTGATTTCCTGCTGTGGATGGAGGGAGGTCATCTCATAACTACCAAGTCAGGCATCCAGCAGGAAATCTATTGGGGAAAAAAAAACCCACAACAAAACCACTACAACCAAACCAAAAAACTGACTGGAAAAAAGCCTTTCTCTTTAGACCTACTTGCTCCACCAAGGGGAGGATAACACAGTCACAGCCACCGTAGGTCTCCTCTATTATATGTCTATGCCAGTCTTTGCTAAAATCTAGTCAGTTTTCAGCCAATTCTCTTGTATTTGTCACATAAAACTACCTCGTTTATTTAGTGTAGGTCCCTTTCTCCATATACTGGTTTTGCACCCTACTGTCTATTCATTACTTCAGTAAAACCAAGGAGGAAATATAATCCTTATGCTGATATTTATCTTAAAGGCTTCTCACCTCCTGCCAGCTCCTTTTCAAAGCTGAGTTGCTTAAGACTTGTCCGATTGGATTTTGCTTGACTTTGAGATAGAGATACCAAATGTTTTCTGGACAACATGTTTCACTGCCTAGATATTCACATTATGGCTTCTCTGTTTTCTGGGAAGGATTTCTTGCTTGGTTTGTTTGTTTGTTTGTTTGTGTTTTTTGTTTGTTTTGTTTTGTTTTTGGGGGGGGGGTATTTTGGGTTTTGTTGTTGTTGGATTTTTTTTTCCCAAATGCTGTTGGAATAAGGACTGCTGCCTCTTTTCTGTTTGCTGTGCAGACCAGAGAGATATGCATTGACCTGTCCAGCAGAAATAGTTTGATGAGGAAAATGATTTGTGGACCATTCTTTCTCCTGAGTAGGGAAAAAAATGGTAAATTTAACTCCTCTATGGTTGTGACTCAGTCTTGAGTGGGCTGTAAAATCATGTCATTTTTTTTCCCCTTTCGTTAAATGAAGAAGGAATTTTTATTTTTAAAATGCCATTGTGGTTTCCATCCTTGAGAACTGTTAAAACTCTTCTGTTTATAAATCACTCCCTCCTATGCAGCAGCTGAGGTGACTTTACCTTAACTTCAAACACAGCACTTGCATGCAGCATTGACTTTATAGAGAAGGACTTATTCTTGGGTGAACTGCAAAAGCACTAGAAAGCTCTTATTGCACTCAAGTTGTCTTAAATGGTCTTTGTATAACTTCAGCAGTCACAGGGACATTGAAATGAACTTGGAACACTGGAATGCTCTTGTCTAGTAATAATAATGCAAAGTGTGGATTCACAAGGATAGCAGTCTTTTCATGGTCATCTTCCTCTGGGCATGCTTAATGCAGAAGACCTGGGAATACTCAGTTCTCCTGTTGATGCTGTCAGATATGCATATGTCCAAGATGCAGTATCATGGACCAGAGGAGATCCTATGAGAGCTTCTTTTCTGTTCCTTATTCAGGTATTTGTAGCTTCAGCTACTGTAAAATCCATTGTGTTCTTTTCCAATTAGACGCCATGTACTCAACAGTGGCATTGACACGTACAGATTATATTTGCTAGTTGTCAAGTGTAAGTTAAAGTTCCTGTGATGCAGAAACACTGTTTTCCCAGTGTAATAAGCATAGAACAAAAACTATGTGAGGATATGGTGGTAATGTAAAATGTGGCCTACCAGATAAAACACAGTGAATAATGTGGCTTGCAGACGCAAGTAAACAAATTGCTCCAGGAGATTCAAGGTTCACTGCAGTGCAAACAGAAATCAGAGATGACCTGTTCTGTGTTCTCAAGACATAGTAAATACATTTTTCTTGCTACTGCTTACCTTTTGCTGGGTCAGGTATTTTAATACACTATGAGATTCCCTCTTTGGGAAAAACTCCAAGTCTCAACTTCCTGTCTTTCAAACAGGATCTCATTTTGTTATCCTTGAAAATTTTAATTTGAGTTTGAAACTTCAATCTTTGTTTAAGAAAGTGGTTGTAAAATTCATTGGTTTAGCAGCTGGCGAAATCATCTCCAAGTTCCAGGGCAGAAAGTTTAAAAGTTTTTAGAAAGATAAGCCTGACCTGGGTATCATTTGTGTATAAATTTGCTATGCTTTGTGAAGAGCAAGTACATTGTACTGAATGAGGAACCGGGCTACTTCAATAGCTGTTGAAGACTTTCTTCTAGTTCAGGATTTCTTATGTGCTGTCTTGTGCTTTTATGTGTTGGTTTCTGCCTTGTTGATTGCTAATCCTAATATAACAAGTATAGCTTGTCTGTTCCCCCTTTCAGGTGAGTAGGGACAAAACATGGAACATCCATCTACCTTAAGGAGAGTGGAGAAAGAGTGATAAATTCAAAGAAGTTATTCTGAATTAGGCATATTTTGCACTCCTAGGAGCTCGTGGATAACATAGATCTTATGGGCAGGTACTAATTACATGTGTGTGTGTGCATGTGTGTGCAAAACACTCATTTTAGACACTAATAGCCTGATACACTGACTTGGGTCTCTGTAGATGCTACTCGCTGAGCATGTGTTATGACATCATAAAAAGAAAGAGCAATAATAGTGGCTGTCTGAAGGAAAGGAAGCTACCAAATGAGGCTTTCCTTATTTGACGTTTGTCATGATGATTACCATTCAATTACACAATTTTGGAGCAAGTACCAGCAGGCTTTCAAAAGAGCCATGGAGACTATCACAGATTACTGCTGTGCCAAATATGATGTTACTAGTCATATATGTGGAACTGGAGGAAGAAAAATACTCAGCAATCTGCCATAACTTAATCCAGATGGTCAAGTTTATGTTTTCTTTAAAATGCAAACTGTCTCGAGTGAATTCATTAGAACCATATTGTAGCTTTCTTTTCTAGTATAATTTTAGCAGCTAGGTTAAAAAGCCTTAGTCTGCCAAAGTAATCTCAAGTGCCTGATTATTTTATTTTTGAAGGATTTAACCTATTTAACTAAACTTTTTCTATCCCTCCCTCTTTTTCTCATCTAGTTTTTCTCTCCCCTTTCTATTTTTTTTAAGTACATCAGCGTACAACACTGAATTATTGGCTTAGGGTATCTAGAGATAGCTCATACACGTTTTGTCTGGGATTAATTTAGATGTTTGAATAATTAGAAGCTGCAATTGTAATGCATTCAGTTATGTTGCTGCCTTGTTCCTACCATGGCTGGATCAGTTTATTCAATAAGAAACATTGGTCCTAAATAAGATAGATGTCTTTACCCATGCTTCCAGACTGTTTCTGCCTATATCTTTTTGTTATTATGGATTTCTTTCTTAACTTATTTCAAAGATTTGCTAAAAGTACACAAAATTTGGGTACTTATTTAATTGTTTAATCAAAGTAGACTAAAGCTGAAGCAATTCTGAGAAACTAAATAAAATATTTTTATGTGAATTGATTCTGATAGAATTAAGTCTTTAAAGATGCTCTTATAGCTACTATTAGTGGAGGAAAAAACTCCATCTGAATAAAAGACCCCAAGAAAATACCAAAGTACTAGCACCACTGCGTGAGTATGACTATGTTTTTTATCACATGTATTAGGCAATTATTAAGCAAAACCTTTTCTGTTTTCTAAGATGCTTCTATCCCTGCAGTGAACTTGAACTTTAATATTCAGAGACTAGTGTTTGCACGAGTCAGTGATATGTAATCAACCATAGTAATGTTTGCACACTGTTTGCTGTGTCTGGAACAATGGGCTTACTTATTTTGCTGACATGCTGCTTTCAGTTTTGAAGTAGTGTCCAGTTGGAATCAGCATTTCATTAGGCTCACTCATTGAAACAAGCATACCAAAAAGACATCTTTTGCTAAATACTGTAGGATCTGCTTTAGAGTAAATTAAACAATCTGGCAGAAATGTGAAGTGGTAGACCAGGTTAAGCACTGGAAGGTGGGGTTTTTTGTTTGTTTACTGGTTTGGTTTGTTTTTTGTGGGGGTTTTTTTGTTTTGTTTTGTTTGGGTTTTTTGGAGGGGGGGGTTGTTTTGTTTTGGGGGTTTTTTTTGTTTTTGTTTTGTTTTGTTTTTTATTTGGGTAACAAAAGAAATGGAAGGGCTAGCTTTTTATAAAACAAGAGAAACAAGCACTGATGCTTGCAAGGTGTTTTTACTTGTGAAGTAGCAAAACTTTCAAGGAAATATGACAGTGTTGGTCCAATAGAGTATTGCATGACAAGGGATGGTGTAATGATATTCCTAGCCAGCCTGGCAAATTTTGTCTAGTGTGAGAATGCAGCAAGAGTCAGAGGTTGGAATCAAGATGCTTAGAAAATTGTCACCTGTTCCAAAATCTTTACAAATGCATTTCAGGTATCATGGGATAGAAGGATCTGAGATGCTGCCAGGAGACCTAGGACGACAAGACAGACACCTGGTACAGGTTGCTGGAGTCATTACCGTAAGACACGTTCCCAGAAGCATGTGGGATTCAAACGTCAGACTCACAATGGAAAGATGGAGGGTTTTTCTGGTAAGATTTTGAAAACACACAGACATTCAAACTTGCAGAAATGCTGTCATTGGCTGCAGTAAATCTGGAATTTTATCACATTTTTCTATGCCATGTTTCGAAAAGTAAGGTCTGCCTGACAAAACAGCTGTATCTATTTTATTTTTAATATTTCTTCAGGGCTCGGATAAAGACCAACTGAAAATATTTATAATTACATTTTAGGGTTGTGTAAAAACACATGAGAAACTTTCTTCTTTTGTTGGATTTCTTTTTGTTGGTTTGTTTGTTTGTCAGAAAAGTTAATGCTTTGTGATGATGAATTACCTGCGGTGGTTTAAGCCTGTTGGAGCTCTTGTCACCTCACCTATCTAAACTTTCAGTAGCACTTTTTGCTGGGAATGCCAGTATTTTCCAAGTCTTCTGAGAAACCTGAATCATAAAGTGAGTTTATTTCCCTCTAGGCACTACTTCTAATTGTAACAAATCTTTTTTTAAATGCAGTTTTTGGACAGAATTTCCAAAAATCAGTATGTCTTTTGACGAAGGATTTTTCTGACAGAACCCAAGGAGTCTTCCTCTAGGAAAGCTGCTGCTTTTAGAGGGACTGTCACCAAAAGGAAGCTGAGTAAATACTAGGTTTAGTGCATGCCAGGGGATGGCCCTAGGTAGCATGAGTGCTTTTCCTCAGTTAATGGTCTTCAATTTTCTTCAATTCTGTTGTAAAACAACTGCATAACAAAGACCATGACAGAACAGCTAGCACTTTTACCTTACAACTGTATGCCATACAACTTCATCCTTCTGCTTTTTTTCTCTTCTGCCAAGAAAAAAACCTGAATAGGCAGAATTAGTGCTCCTTTAGTAGGAGTTCACTTGCCTAGCAATTATATTCAAAACCCAGGTGATTCAGTATGTGAAAGTGCGCTGGTAGGGACCTCTGTGTGAGGTTCTTGGAAGGGTAATCTCATTCCAAAAATCTAGGTGGCTGGAATTCCCTCCCTCTCCCCTTTAATACAAATCCTTAAGTGCTAAGTCAGGCAGAAAATGAGTCTAGTCCACATTTATTTTACTGAATGGCAGTCAACTCCCACCTAATCTTTCAACATATATTTGTTCAGTGGATCAACAGATTGTGTAAGCAGCATGACGGATGGGTTTAGAAATGTGTCTGCTTATGTTTGGTTTTACTGAACCACTGACCATTTTGTGTGTGAATTCATCATAAATTACATTTCCAGGTTACTCAGTATGAGTGAGGAGGGGAAATCCTTGTTCTCACTGTGTTGAAAGGCATCTTACACAGCTGTCAGTCTCCAGAATGGAAGCTGAATCACATCAGTGCAACTTTAGCTCTGTTTTTCCAAAGCTGAATGAGTATGGCTCTGCTTTCACAAGATTTTGCTAATTGCAATGCTACTGCTCTTTGAAGATAACATGCGGCAAAAAAGGCAAGAACTGTCATTGTGAATTAAATGTGTGATAATTGAGGAACAAGGATATGATAGGGATTGTGTATGTTATTTTAGGTGCATTTGACAAAATGAAGGCCAAATAATGCCAGAAATACATAATCTTTTTATATAATGAAAATACATATTAAAACTTCATTGTTACAACAAATGCAGAAATGACCTGATGGGTTGTATTTAGTAACATGTGAAAGCCAGCCAGGAGGGTGCCACTCCAAGCATCAACAGGAGCGTGGACTGTGTAAATACTTTGATTAACTCTTCCTAATCTGAAAATTGTTTTTAATATAATCATTATGTGACTACTGCTACAGTGAAAGATGAAGGAACAGGAGGAAGTTCCAGGATATAGAAACTGCTCTTCAGCAAGTAGGAAGAGCTTGCCTGAAAATGGCCAAGGAGTCAGGGACATGGAAATTACCACAGTCCTTCCAAGCACCCCTCCCCGGAGGCCAGGAAGCCAAAATACAAAATACAACGTCTTCCACTTTTGGTGACTGAATTGGCTTTGAGCGACTGCCTACCCAGAGAGTATAGGCACGTGGCATAAAGCTTTCTTATCCCTATGCATCCCTTCACTGGGTTGGGTAAGGGCTTAAAAAGGGAGAAAATATGATTAAAAGGTCACCTCTATTGTTGCCACCCATCCTCATCTCCATCTAAAAGTTATGGCTTTGAAAAAAAATTTTGAGCATGAAAGAGGCTTGCCTTATCCTATCCACGTTTCTGGAGGGAGCCAGCCCCAGATGTGACTCCCTGCAGCCTGCCCCAAGCTTTGGTTAAACAGGTTTGAGTTAGAACGGAATGGCTTTGGAAAAGAAAGACGATGGGAAGAGAGCCAGCGAAGAACACAGAGGACCACATTTCTTTATTCAGGCAGTGGGGAGAAACTGAAGGAGAATCATGTTGGCCATTTTGCTCTTTTAGATAGTTATGTTCTCATGAAGGCAAGTTTTTGATTCATGTGGGCTTTTTGTGGGATTTGTGTTATCCTCTTTTTTTAGTCTCTTGTGCATTGAAACATTTTAGCACCTTGTGCATTGAGAATTTTTTGGATTGGTAAGAAATGATTGAATTTTTATTGTTTGAAAGACTAGACTTCAAGGGAAGGCATGCACTGAATGGTTTTTTAAAAGAAAGCACAGGAAAAAAGCTATTTTTGGCAAACAAACAGCACACAATTATGTTTTAATTATGTTTTATTTATTTTTTTTTATTTTGCAGTGAAGAATAAATTTGTCATTTCTCTATAGAGTAACCTTTCCAACTTTCAGTTCAGCAGAAAAATTATTTCATTCTGATCATCTCTAATACGATCTGAAGAACCTGATAAATAAAAAAAAAATGAGAAGGAGGAAAGCAGCCTTGACATTATGAAGAAGAAACTAGGAATGAAAAATTGAGCATATCTATAGAACAAGATTTAGGGCATAGAAACGAAAATGAAGCTCATAACTGAGAGAGTAGCATGAATGCTACCCTGTGAGCTTGAAACCACTCTTTCTTAACCATCATCCTCTAAGAAAAAAAAATCTAACATCTATTCAGTATAGTAATCCCTGGTGTTTCATTTTAGTGATTTTACTTACTGTATTTCTTTTATATAGGCCATAATACTGACTGAAATTTCCTTACCCTCTTCGGTCTTGCTAAGATGTAGGGGGTTTTAGAAACTGCCCCTAGAATACAGTGTTTTCCAAATATTGGCTCAGGGAATAAGATGGCTGTGAATGCTTGTGTTTGCTGAAATAAATAATCCTACACTGTCTTTGTGAATACTTTTGTTGTTTTTTACATTTCCTTAAAAAAAAAAAAATAAATAAAGTTGAGCTGGGATGGTTTGAGTACCCCCTTATGTACCATTAAATATTTCAAGTATCACATTCTTGCTTTTATCTTTAGTTTATTTTCAACACTTCTTTTAAACTATACAGAGTTACTGTTTTAGCAAAAAAATATGGTATTATTACCAGTTTCTTCAAACTGAAAAAAAGCAGTTACAATATTAGATCAAAACAAAAAGACTTTCACCCAGGAACAAATGCATAAACTTGTCAGTGCATAAACAGAAATATCAATAGATATCAATTAGTAATTTTTTTTATGAATATAAGTGTGATTTAGTGAGTGATTCCACTTTGTCCGTGTCCTTGTGTGCATACACACTAAATATCAAGGTTGTGACAGAATTTCGTACACATCAAAATTCATAATTTTCTCTCAGCATGCATTATTTGTCAGGCCAGCAATTTGAAATTGTAGTATGTAGTCTTTTACACTTATATATAAATATAAGTATAAAGGCAATATATTAATTGGCTCATTTGAAAAGTAATTCCTTTAGAAGTGTGTATTATTACTATATCACTATCTAACTAGGTAATTTGTTATTTGTTGTTGCAGTGCTTAATTATAGAAATTCAGTTAGAATGTCTGCTGCTCCTCTACCAATAAAAAGGGGGTTGCTGTTTGTAACTAAGGCTAATTGAAAATCTGATGTTTTTTTCAAGAACCGTGTTATCTTTTCCACCAAAAATCTATTCTTGTTGAAAATATAATTTCTTCTGTTCTCAGATGCTGCAGTCTTCTGTGTCCTCAGGTTCCTCTTTTTTCTAGAGCTCAAAATTCCTGAGTGGGTTTCATTGTGGGGATGCTGGAGGGAATGCAACCACTCTGAATACAAGTAATGCATCACAAAAGAACATGGGCTAACTGGGCAGATTTATCTACAAGAAGAATATGAACATGAAACCTTCAAACTAGAATATCCATGTAATACGATTATGAAACATATTTTTAAAACTTTATTTTTGTCCCTTGAAAGTTTAACTCCACCTTGCCCCTTTATTCATAATAGTTTGAGTAATTTTAAATGGGAAACGTAAGTCCTCTTTTGAAGCCCAAAGTTGCTATGCAAGTCAAAAATTCAAAAGTAGGTCTCAAAATGTTTTTCATTCTGAGTGCTGTACTCAAGGTATGAAAATTACAATTTATTCCCATTCCAGTTACTTTTAAACCATATCATATAGCTGAAGTAGGATGAATCCACTAACTCAAAGTATCAAAAAAGATTTACAGAGGCTAAACAACAAAAAACTTGTGGTGTGTCACACTGGTGTGCCAGTGCTGGCAAATGTTTAGTTGTCGCTGAGACAGAAGATGCAGGGCTGAGACACACACAGGTGTAAACAGTGTTAATGCTGCAGTCCTCTCTGAGATGCCTTCTGACTAGTCTTAAAACATGTCAGACATACAGAGATTCAGAGACACTTAAGCCTTGTTCTCCATAAATGTTATTCATTTGCTTCCTTCTGCAAGTAACCAAGAAATTCAGGTTTGGATAGATAATTCTGCTTCACAGATTTCTCTTTCTTGAAAGATGTAGTTGGAATTTTGGTTATTCAAGCGACAGGCTTCTCCCATGGATGTTTTAAAATTTTTTTTTTTAAAAACTTTTGGCTCCTTAAAACTAGGAGTTTGTTATTTTTGCCACCTGGTTTCTAAAGTGGCGTAAACTACCTTTGTTTTATTCTATCAAAAGGATGTCTGAACGTGTTTGCTTCTTTTTTTCTGTCTGCTGCTTATCCTGCCTTTTATCAATGTTAGAGACTGTGGGATTAGTAAAGAAAAGCTTCCACGTTCCTTAGTGAAGGAAGATATGGTACAGCACAGCAGAGAAGAGTGACTGGCTAAGAGCCAGCTTGTTTTTAATCACCTGCTAAAGAAATACATTGCAGTTTTAGATGGTTCCTTACATTTTCATATGGAAGCATGTTTTGATTGGAGTTTTTCTTAGCTTCTCAAGTATAAATTGGGAAGGTTTCAAGTGGTTTCAGCAGCAGGATCTGGTTTGAATAGAGTCTCAAAATATGGCTCTGGGGTGTGCTAGAATGGAAAAGGCACTCCTGGTGAAAAATAAACTGTGAGTACATTTTAGGAGAAGGCCATGGAATTGAAGTCTTGCAAGGTGCCTTGTGCCTTGCCCTTACTCCTTTTCAGCATCAAGGGTTCAAGATCCATAGCATGGTATGGAAACCCTGCTCTTTGGGCCCGTATCTCCAAGTTCTTTCAGAAGTTGTACTGGCAGGCAGGGAGCGACCATTCTGGCTCAGGATGTTACTTACCCCTGTTTAGGTCATCAGGAATGGTTTTCCTGAGAGGCCTCTGGCAGGCTTTTTAACCACACTGTCTCTCACTCTTATTTGGCTGCTTAATGACATCTTGCTTACCATCTTCTGTATTGTGCTTGGGATTCATATCTAAAATGCCATGTAAAAGCTAGGTAGCACTAATCTATAGTGGCAGCTTGTTAAAATGTGGTTTCAGTGATGCATTTGTAACCACTCTAACATAAGATAAATGTGACAAGTGCTAATTCCAAACACCCACAATACTGAAACTGAGAACAGCTTAGCTAAAGCACATTGAATTTCCTAAGGACATCTGAGGTCTATGGTTACATCTCAGGTTGCTTTTACCCGAAAAATGAAAACTTTACATTAAAGATTCAAGATTAAATGACAAATGCTTCAGATTAAGGCAGAAACGCTATGCATATGTTTGAAATCAGAAAACATTTCTTAATGTCCATATAAAGTGAAAGAAACTGTAGAGTAAGAATTGGTTGATCTCCCCATGGGAAAAGAAATAAGATAATACCCAAGCACCAAGACCTATGCATTAGCACAACTTCATTTGTGAGTGTCCCTTTTAATAAGACTTTCCTGAGTCTGTGTCATGGACACAAGGGATCCTAATGTGAAGTGGAAGCCAATCTGGGGGAGGAAAACTGTTCTTCAGATAACATGTTATCAAAATGATGTCCTTTTTTGGTTTGAGTGGGAAGGCCTGTACACAATAGTGCTGAAAGGTGGGCACAATCAGTGTCCAGTGAAAGCAATGATAATTGCAGGGATTTGGAAATATTCGTTTAAAAATGAGAGAGACAGAAAAAGCGAAACGACATCATCTTCAAATTACTTTTGCCCATGGGATTTCCATGTGAAAGATGTTAAAACAATGAAAAGCCTGGTGTCAAATTGGAAGAAACTGCAAGATATCAACCACGTCCTAAGGAATCACTAAACAAACAAGTACCTTGCTAGTACTAGTGGCTCCAAGAAGGTGAAAGGCCCCTTATAAGAGACAGTTAAAAGTGTTTGGGGTGGTGGTAATATCATGCAGCTGCCGAACAAGCATGGGATGGTGCAAAGAAAAAGACAAGAGGTGTGTGAGTAGTCTACAAACCATGAGGCAGGATCTTAGCTATACTATGTTGAGTTTGGAGGTTAAATCATGGTTTGTGCATCACTGCTGAAAAAGCAGAGAAAGAAGCAAAGAACAGAGAAAGCTCTTTCACACAGTGAACGAAGGAAGCTTATAATGGGGATGTGCATGTTTTACCATGTGGTACTTGCTTGGAACAGTGGAACTGTGGAGAAAGAGGGATTCCTTCCCCATCATAAATCCCTGATATTTTTCATCTTCCAGCAAGAACCGTATAAATAGCTTTACTAAAAGGACAGTGATTATGGTATCTTTTCCACTGTTCTTTCTGGGTTATTCTGTTGTAAGGTATTTTTCCAGAAACTATTGTTCCGTGCAGATATTTAGGCATAGAGAAAGTTTCTGGGTTCCAGATCACAAACAATTAAAAATTGTCTACATAGACAATAACTACAAAGAAGCAGGGAGTGAGATAATGAACCTTTGTCCTATTTGCCAAAATTTCACTTAGTCTTGAAATAGATTATTTATCTCTCTCTTTTCTTTCTGTCTATCTTTTCCTCTTTTTTTTTCCTTTTCTCTAGCTCTTAACCCCTGAAAATATCCTAAAAATGGTGGAGGTTTTTTAATAGAGAAAAATATTTTCCTTTGCTTTTTTTTCCTCTAAAGTATGTGATGCAGTTATTCTGTATACCTGGAGCAATTTTCCCTGAAATTCCAGCTACGTGTTCCTTTGGTTGTGTTCCCTTGTGTGAGATATGGTTTCCTTATTGAAGTTATAATGAGCTTATCTTCATGAATCACTAGAGATCAGGAGGCTAAACTCTTTACATTAAAATTCACCCAAGGGTGACACTATTCACTGTAACCCAATGTTTTGATGAAATATCTCCTTATTATACAAACCAAGTGCAATAATAAGTATGTAAAAATGACAGCTATACTAGTATAACTTACTTATTTTTAACATGGAATGTGTTAGGTTGGAAGGGACCTTAAAGATCCTCTAGTTCCAATCCCCCTTTCATGGGTACANATGTGTTAAAATAAGTTTGTTGAGGTTTAAAATTCTTTTGGTGTGTGACTCTGTTGCTGTAGGCTGCTTTTGGACCCCTTTTTGTCCTCCCTTTAATCTTCTCTTCTCGCCTGTGTATTGTTGCCACCAGACAACCCTGGTCATCAGGGCTGTCAGAGACATATGGGGAGGGTGTGTATATGTGCCCCACTCAAGAGGCAGCTGGGAATGGGGGAAGCTTGTCACTGGGGGGATTTGGCATGACAACACCTCACTTCCAATCAAGTTGCAAGAAGATCTCCACCAATGGACAGCAAAGAAGAGTCAACTGGCAGACGTTGGGACAGGCCAGGGATATACAAGGAAAATATTTGAGTATGCATGACTGTTTGTGAATATGTATTTGGCTGATGCAACACTAGGGGTATTAAAGGCAGAGCCACCATTTTGTGGATAATCCTCTGGTGGTCAGCCACACTCCCTGCACTCTCCCTTTTGCTTTGTGAAATTTTTATTAGTTCTCAATAAAACTTTTATAACTCGTCCCACTTGGGGTCTGAGTCATTTTTAACAGTCAGGCAGCGAAAGCTAATCCAGCTGCATCCCTATGTGATGACAAAAAGTTACTTAACAGTAGTCCTTGAATTTCTATGCATGATCTGCCTGTCTGTGTGCAGGGAAAGTGATATGGCTGCAAATCCATGGCCAACAGGGTTTCTAAATGAGGAAGAGGGAGGGAAGCTCTGGGGCAGTTGCTCAAGCTGCATGGAGAGAGGACTACTGATGAGTCACGTCTAGGCAAGGATGAAATGTGTGTATCTCCCTCCTCAAATATGGATTTATTTTTATTGTTCAGGGTTTTTCAATAATCTTGATCTCTCTCCTTTTGACATGGCTTGTACCTCTCAGTAACGCCCATCACAGACATATGATCATAAACACAAAAATTATCTTATGACTGAATCTAGTTAGCCCTGAATCTTCTCATCTCCCCACTCATGTCCATCACTGGATGTAAATCAGCTTAGTGCCAGCTGGCAGCAACCCTCTTGGATGCACAATGGACAGCAGTAGTGGAGCAACATAATGCTTTTCTTTTGCAGAAAATAAACTGCAACTGGAGTATGTCACTGAGTGTCTCTGCCTCATAGCAAGGGGACACCATGCATGAGATGACTGCTGCCAAAAATGTCCCTTCTCAAGGTTAGCGTACTGATTGCATCAGATTTTTGTGAGCGGCTGTGGAAAGCCTTGAGGAAGAGTGCCCTCTTTCTCCCAAGGGGAAATCAGTAGTACAGCCAGATGAGCTAGATATTTCATTCTTCTGAGAGCTGAGTTGTGCAAGGCATCTGCAACAGCCCTTGGTTGTGATGGTGCTGGTGGCAGACACAGTGCTGGCTGCCTGAGCTGCAACTGGTGCTGCTGCTGGCGCTCCTTGAGCCAACTTGCCAAAACCTGCCTCTGCATTTGCACTCAGTGACAGGCCAACAGGTCCCAGCTCCCCCTTGCATCAGGCGCCTACTCACGTCGTAGCTGCCTTCACCATTATTTTAGGTTACAATGTAAGATATGCCCAAGATATGTATTCTATCACCATCTCCATGAACTGTTGAAACCAGGTGAGGCAGTGTTCCCCTTGTCCCCACCCTCCGGACTATGTTCTGTTAATGGGCCCATTCATGCTGTGCTGTATGACTCATGGGTAACTCCCATCCGGGAGTTATCTCTGGTTAATGGGCAATCAAGGACCCATTGTATGAGTCATAAAATTACATCATTCCACTGTGGGATGCTCTGCCCAGGGGGAGGAGCCAAGCATTCCCACCTGGATATAAACCGGGATAGCANACACTCCCAATTAATTGTCTCAGCCTTTTCTCATAGGAGCAGTGCTCCCTCCCTCTAATCATCTTGGTGGCCTCCTCTGTACTCATTCCAATAGATTCATGTCATTCCTTGGCTGCGGATCGCAGAACTGGATGCAGCCCTTCAGGTGGTGGATAGTGTGGCAGTAAGGTCAGTCTTATAGGTGGGTGGTGTGGTGATTGGCTCTTGCAAATGAGGAATGGATATTACATGTGTTAAAATAAGTTTGTTGAGGTTTAAAATTCTTTTGGTGTGTGACTCTGTTGCTGTAGGCTGCTTTTGGACCCCTTTTTGTCCTCCCTTTAATCTTCTCTTCTCGCCTGTGTATTGTTGCCACCAGACAACCCTGGTCATCAGGGCTGTCAGAGACATATGGGGAGGGTGTGTATATGTGCCCCACTCAAGAGGCAGCTGGGAATGGGGGAAGCTTGTCACTGGGGGGATTTGGCATGACAACACCTCACTTCCAATCAAGTTGCAAGAAGATCTCCACCAATGGACAGCAAAGAAGAGTCAACTGGCAGACGTTGGGACAGGCCAGGGATATACAAGGAAAATATTTGAGTATGCATGACTGTTTGTGAATATGTATTTGGCTGATGCAANTCTTTCTCCTGTTCACTATGTACTCTTGCAAAAAGCCCCTGTCCAGATTCCTTGGCACTAGAAGACCCCAATTTAATTACACTAAAGTCTTCTTTTCTCNTTGCAAGAAGATCTCCACCAATGGACAGCAAAGAAGAGTCAACTGGCAGACGTTGGGACAGGCCAGGGATATACAAGGAAAATATTTGAGTATGCATGACTGTTTGTGAATATGTATTTGGCTGATGCAACACTAGGGGTATTAAAGGCAGAGCCACCATTTTGTGGATAAGCCTCTGGTGGTCAGCCACACTCCCTGCACTCTCCCTTTTGCTTTGTGAAATTTTTATTAGTTCTCAATAAAACTTTTATAACTCGTCCCACTTGGGGTCTGAGTCATTTTTAACAGTCAGGCAGCGAAAGCTAATCCAGCTGCATCCCTATGTGATGACAAAAAGTTACTTAACAGTAGTCCTTGAATTTCTATGCATGATCTGCCTGTCTGTGTGCAGGGAAAGTGATATGGCTGCAAATCCATGGCCAACAGGGTTTCTAAATGAGGAAGAGGGAGGGAAGCTCTGGGGCAGTTGCTCAAGCTGCATGGAGAGAGGACTACTGATGAGTCACGTCTAGGCAAGGATGAAATGTGTGTATCTCCCTCCTCAAATATGGATTTATTTTTATTGTTCAGGGTTTTTCAATAATCTTGATCTCTCTCCTTTTGACATGGCTTGTACCTCTCAGTAACGCCCATCACAGACATATGATCATAAACACAAAAATTATCTTATGACTGAATCTAGTTAGCCCTGAATCTTCTCATCTCCCCACTCATGTCCATCACTGGATGTAAATCAGCTTAGTGCCAGCTGGCAGCAACCCTCTTGGATGCACAATGGACAGCAGTAGTGGAGCAACATAATGCTTTTCTTTTGCAGAAAATAAACTGCAACTGGAGTATGTCACTGAGTGTCTCTGCCTCATAGCAAGGGGACACCATGCATGAGATGACTGCTGCCAAAAATGTCCCTTCTCAAGGTTAGCGTACTGATTGCATCAGATTTTTGTGAGCGGCTGTGGAAAGCCTTGAGGAAGAGTGCCCTCTTTCTCCCAAGGGGAAATCAGTAGTACAGCCAGATGAGCTAGATATTTCATTCTTCTGAGAGCTGAGTTGTGCAAGGCATCTGCAACAGCCCTTGGTTGTGATGGTGCTGGTGGCAGACACAGTGCTGGCTGCCTGAGCTGCAACTGGTGCTGCTGCTGGCGCTCCTTGAGCCAACTTGCCAAAACCTGCCTCTGCATTTGCACTCAGTGACAGGCCAACAGGTCCCAGCTCCCCCTTGCATCAGGCGCCTACTCACGTCGTAGCTGCCTTCACCATTATTTTAGGTTACAATGTAAGATATGCCCAAGATATGTATTCTATCACCATCTCCATGAACTGTTGAAACCAGGTGAGGCAGTGTTCCCCTTGTCCCCACCCTCCGGACTATGTTCTGTTAATGGGCCCATTCATGCTGTGCTGTATGACTCATGGGTAACTCCCATCCGGGAGTTATCTCTGGTTAATGGGCAATCAAGGACCCATTGTATGAGTCATAAAATTACATCATTCCACTGTGGGATGCTCTGCCCAGGGGGAGGAGCCAAGCATTCCCACCTGGATATAAACCGGGATAGCACAGGGGGCCCTTACCCACTGGATTCCCAGAGGACAGGAGCTACTGGACTTTTCTAAGGGATTACTGCTTCAACGAGACCACTTCATCTGGGCTGCTACCACCGCCCTAACTAACAGGTCGTATTATTGAATTTATTTTATTTTACTTTTTTTCCCCCCTCCTATTAAATTGTATTTGTGACTTGGAGTCTCTCACTGGTTTTGCTTTCAAACCAGCACAACCATTCAGGCTGCCTTTAGATGGAAGTAAACCGTATGGCAAGAGTGTGGTCTGACAACCATGTTAAAATTCTAATGCTGAGAACACCAAAGGGACCCATGGGAAAATACAGGAAAGTGAATTGCACAGAAAATACTCTTCCATAGTGTTCCTTTTCTTATGGTGATTTGTCTACTTCAAACATAAGATGTCAAAGCTGGTCCAAAAGTCAAAATTCTAGCTTTCTGAAACAAGAAACTTTCCTGCAGAAAGGAAAAGTAAATATCTTCAGGTTTGGGGTTGGGCTTTTTCTTTTTTTCTTTCTCTCAGGGAATTTTTCTTTGTATTTGCTGCCCTGGAGATGATGAACAGACAGTATTAATGAGACAAAAAACACGGCTGGGCATCTTTGAACTTCAGTGAGATTATCCTGGAGGGGGGAGAAGGAATATGATTGCAGCAGTCTCTTAGCTGGGGTGTGAGCTCTCTGTCTGGGGGATTTCTCATGGAAGTGCAGTGATCCCATGAGATGCTGGGGTCCAACTGAGACTTGGGTGGGGGCCAGGGGTTTGGCTCAGCCCTTTCTCCTCTCCACAATCAGAGGTGAGAGCAGCCACCCCTGTGTGGGGAGCCAGTGCCTGTCCTTCCCTTGACAGGGCTGAGTCGTGGTTTGATCCTGGGGTCTATTTCTTTTTTCTGTTTCTACCAGCTGCCAACATCAACTGCTGCTCAGTTGGACCTGCTTGCCTTCATCATTGCTCGCTGTTGCTGGTGAGTGATGCCAAGGTCCATTGCTGCCCAATTGGACCTGCCTGCCCCTGCTGTTTCCTGCCACTGCTCTGGGGTTGTTTGCTACACTTAGCTCAACCTTCTCCCACATCTGGCCCCCACGGTTTCCAGCCAAGGAGGTGCTGCACTGAGATTTTCACTACACTTTCGTTCAACACCCCCGCTGGGGGTCCATCCGGCTGCTGCTCCTGCTGCTGTCCTGGGCTTATTGCTACACATCGATTTGATGCCCCCAGGTCTGTTCGCCTCTGTTGTTGCAGCCCACTGCTCCGAGGTTCCTGCTACAGTCCAGCTCGGCACCCAGAGTGGCACTGAGACCAGCTGCTCCCCGGGAGTTTCACAGAGGAAGCCATTTCCCTTTTCCTGAGACTTCTCCGGGCGTTCTGCGCTTTGGTGTGCGGGCACTGCCGTCCTTTGTTTGCCTGGCTATACGTACCCACTCTGGCAATGAGCTGGGGTTCCTTGTCCCGTATCTTTGCCTGAAAGGCCCTTATTTCAGAGGTATAATGATCCGGAGGGAAGGAGGTCATATTCTCCATTCCCAAAAGGAAAGTTTTAGTTATTACATTCAGTGAGAATGCAGTGGGTCTTGAAGCAGGGAGCTCCATTCTCCAGTCTTTTGGGTGGCTATTGAGAAGCACTCAGAAATGGACATCAGTTTTAATAAGTAGCAAGAAAACTTTTAGGTCTTTTGGTGGTTGATGGAGCAGAAAATTATTCAGGAAATTTCCGAACTAGGCCTATCATACAGCCTTCACTCAGAAGCAATCCCAAACAGCGCAGATACTTATGAAAAATAGTGGACTTGAATGTGATGAATACTAGACATAAAGATATGGCATGTTACATTTTTTAGAGAAGATTTAGACCTGTCCCTGATATGCAAATTCTGAGCAGGATTAGAATAAGAATTAAAATTAATTACACTTATTTTAAGCAGTGATAATGCACCCTTGTGGATGGTAATGTCAGAGAACTAAACCTCACTTCTTATCTGAGCTTTGTTTGCTATCCTTATTTACTCTTCTTCACTTCAATTGAAGTACTAGAAAATTACCCATGTGGTGAGGTGTAGCCTTTGTGTTTGGTTGTAGCATGGGCTGATCAGTTTTTACAGCATGCCATGTAGAAATACCAAGCCAATACCATGTCAGCTGCTAGAGATGGAGAAAAGGCTAAGGCTTGTAATGCTTTATTTTCCTCAGTCTGCAACAGTTAGGGTACCCAGCAGTTGAACGTGATCCAGTGTATGTCCAGGTGGCCAAAACTGTCAGTAGCATCCTGGTTTTTATTGAGAATTATGTGGCTAAAAGGACTAGGGAGGGGATTGTCACTCTGTACTCAGCACTGGTGAGGCCACACTTTGAATCCCGAGTCCAGTTTAGAGCTTTTCATGATAAGACAGACATTGAGGTGGTGAAGTGCGTTCAGAGCAGAACACCTGAGCTGGTGAGGGGTCTCAAGCACAAGTCCTGTGAGAAGTGGCTGAGGAATCTGGGATTGTTTAGTCTGGAGAAAATGAGACTGATGTGAGAGCTTATCGCTCTCTAAAATTATCTGAAAGGAGGGTGTAGTGAGGTGGTGGCTGGTCTCTACTCCTAAGTAGGAAGCAATTAGATGGGAGATAATGGAGCCAAGTTGCCCCAGGGAAGTTTTAAAGTGGATATCAGGAAAAATTTCTTCACAGAAAGGGTTGTCAAGCAATAGAACAGGCTGCCCAGGTAGATGGCTGAGTCACCATCCCTGGAGGTTTTTAAAAGGTTTATAGGCATGGTGCTTAGGGGCATGGTTTAGTGGCGGACTTGGTAGTGCTGGCATACTAGTTGAACATGACAATCTTAAAAGTTTTCTAACCTGAATAATTCTGTGTTGTATATATATATACTGGTGGATATTTCTGAGTAACACAAGAAGGGGCTTGGAGTATTGCTGAATCATCTGAAGCACCAAGAATGAATTACAACATTGAAATTATATTTACATGTTGCTGGAGGCATTCTGAGAAAAGACGCTATTTATAGATAGTTGATCATACAACCATGAAAGCTAGAGACAGAAAAAGTAATGAGAATATACATGGTCTACATTCATACTGCTATAGAATTATCTTTTTCCTTTGGCAGATATGGCTGACTAGCCCCTCTTTTCCCAAAACCTAATAAGCATTGCATTCAGCTAGCATGTGAGGATTAAATCAAGTAATAAAAATAAATGTTTGAGATGAGTTTTTAGAACTAAATTAAGTTTCCCTATCTTACCCACCATACACAAGCACACTAACAATTTATATTGTGATGCATTGTCTCTGAATTACATGATTCTGTAGTTCTGTGGTACAGTGATTTTTTATTGTAAATGGTCATTGAATTTATAATCTGGTGGATTCTTAGGTAATCGGCTACAGGTATCTGACTTGACAGCTTTCTTTAGTTAGGACTACAAGTATTTGTTGTTGAACTGAATTTCATACCAGTTTAATCAGGAGAATGAAGTAGACAGAGGGACAATATTAACTATGGATTAAAAAACCCACACAAAGCCAAGAGTGAATCTGAGTGATGCTGATATCATTTTACTGTATGGAAAAGAAGTCTTAAGGATGATGGAGACAAAAAGAACAGCCAGATATCTAATGCGTTCATTCACTCTTGCTGTTATTTGTTCTAAAATCCTATAAAGGACATCAGGTGTCATTTTCTTGGAGCCACAGACCTGCCTAAGCATATTTAAATTCTGAGAATTAGATTTTAGATTTTTTTCAGTGACTAAAATGTGAATGATTTTGTACCCGAGGTTGTAATTTTTAATGAGTAGGAGGAACAAGAATTTTGTGTGTGTTGCTGATGTTGCAAGAATAGTTGTTTTTTAAAATTCACAACTCTATATATCCTCCATTTACACACATAATTATTTAATCTGTCAAAAAATGACAACCATGAAATCATAGTCAAGGACGTAGCGATACAGAAAAAAAGCAAAATAGTAACCTTTATCCTCCTACAAACAATGCAACTGTAATACCTGTTGTGAATAGACATTTAATACTGCAAATGGATGTTTCTGTCCTGGCAGACGTTTATGATTGCTCACCTTTCTAGTCATCACCACTGAACTAACATCTTGGATAGCCAGAAGATCAAAGATCTCTCACTAAAAGTTAACACCTGAAATTTAGTTTTGACAAGGTGTTGTGATGCCGTGTTCTGTCCAATCCCTCTTTCCTGTCTCTCATCCCAGGATACCCCTCAGCTGTGCACACCATTGTAGTGTACTGGAGCCAGAGAATTTTCCTCAGGTTACAATAGATTTTCTGTTAGTCAGTCCTGTTTCGTGCTATTATGTCTTGCATTCCCTCAGTTTTTTATGCCCTAGGAGGACTCTATTGGTATTTCTATTTGCATTCATGTGAGAGGAACTGTTGGCCTGCTTTTTGCAGTTTGACTTTCAGTAACGGAGTACACTTGCATAAGAACTTAAGACCCATTAAAATTATAGTGAAAGAAAAAGAATATTATGTGTGAATTAAATCTTTAAAAAAACTATAACTAGTTGGTTTTTTTTTGTTTTGAGGATAAGCAAAGATGGTCCTTTGTGTAGGGCAAAAGCAAATTTAATTTTGTAAGTGGAGCCTTAGAATTTTTTTGAAATAATAGGGTTGTTGTACTTATCTGCCTGGTGAAGTTCATTATCTTTCCTACAAAAGACTGAAAGAGAGCTAATTACATTACATAAGAAGACATGATATCTTAAGGCAAAAACCTTTTTGCACTGAGAACTATGAATAATGTGGCAGAGTTACCTACAGGTGTTTCTGTCATTTCTTATCATCTTCTCCTTCCCACTAACAGATACAAGAACCAATTCTGGTTTTAGTGCCTTCTGAATCAAGATTTGTCTTCTGATGTGTGATATAACATCTTAGAGGTGAAAAAAAGTCATTGTTTTGGGATTTGATGGCTAGTGGACCTAGGAAAAGAAATAAGACTATCTGCTGGAACAGATAAATCCTTCAGCAGAGAGCTTTTAACAGGCCTTTACTGCTCATTCAGCATTGAATAATCTTGTTTTTCCACCCACTTGGATTTTTATCACTCTGTATAGTAGTAGACTTTGCAGAAACATTATATATGCTGAACAATATATAATTTTCTCCTTCTCTACAGCTTGTGATACCACAGTAGCTGTAGAGAAGGAAAAAAATGAGGTCTGTAAACTTGAAGGTGAGATATTGCATGTTTTTTCTCTTCTCTATAAACTTGGCTGTTTAACAGATGTATGCCATATCTAGCAAATGTGAATCAGACATACTTGGCCTGAGAAACAGTGAGGATGGTCACAAAAGAAAAAAAATACTTGCATCTATGTATCTCATTCTTTGCAGAGGACTTTCTTAAGCATAAGAAACCTTAAGAATGTTGTCCAACTGAGCAGTGAACTGATCGTGCGAACATGCTTAGTAACCTTGTGATTTAAGGCAGATGGAAGGTTCATCACTTCAGCATTTTTCAGGATGGCTTGTAAATTTCCTCTGGCAAGCACTCCAGTGAACGGGTCTGAAAAAGTGGGCATTTATGTCACTTAAGAGATTTTAAGGAAGTCTACCAATATGGTGATAACCAGCAGGAGCTATGCTGTCATTCAGATCTGCACCATGCAAACCACCTTCCCCTGGGAAAGTCTGTTCTAAAGAGGCTCATCAGTAAACCTGTTGATAAAAAGAGCACTGAATTTTCTTATGATACAAATCGTTGATGGTTATTTAATCTCAGTTATATTGTGCCAGATCAGCTAGGAGAATTTGGACTTAGAGAAAGACCGTGTTTAATGCAAGGGGACTTTTTGCTATGACACATTGCAGGAGTTGCTGTAGAAGGGTGAAGAGCACTCTTCTTTCTCACTTGCGCTGTGAAGAACATCCTACATTTTATATGACCAGATTTGCGTAGTACAGAGGTGAAATATGTTATCGCTTTTTTTTTGGGTTATCGTTGCCAGAAAGTGAGATGACTCACAAACTGAAACTATTTTTTGCTATAAGAGTCAGCTGAATATGTGAAGCTGCTCCTTCTAATCCGTTTTCAGAAATTTGATAGATGGACAGTAACGCACTAGCAGGACTCCTTAGTAATTTGTATAAAGGAATGAAAGCCTCTACTTCATTCTGTAATGTTAGGACATGCAATATTTTATAATAATGCTTTGCAATATTTAGAGTGGCTGCCTAAATATGTGCTGTGTAAGTTATTTCCAATATCAAAATTAGAATTCTTGCCGAAATCTGAAATGCAAAAGTTCATATCTTTCTAAAGGAAGAAGGAACAGTTAGATCATATGTTTCAATACCCACCAAACTGAACTGTGGTGTTCTTAACTTTTTCTATACAGTTTATTTTGTACTTAAATATTCTAATTTAGAAGGGCAAGAAGATAAATGATCATGAGTTGATATTTTTTATAAAAGCAGCACCGCACAATCTTTTGCTGGAAGGGATACTGCTAACTTTTAAGCCTGTCCGTAGCTATAGGTGGATGCGAATTTATGTTGACTGTAAATAAATTTTAGCAAAATAATGTCCTAGTAAGACAGTTTTATATTATTCAGTAAATTATTGTACCTGTAAGTTGTCTGATATAGCAGCTAGAACAGGTTCAACACCAAATCACATCCTTAAGAAATTTCTAAATATATTAATATTTAAATCACTAAAAGTGTACTGTTGTTTTTATTTATTTACAATGGAAACATATTTATTTTGGTTATACTTGTCTAATTGTCATGCAAATCTAGGAAGATAAGTTTCAAATAGAGATATGTGACAGAATGGAAGTTAGATATATTGCACAATGGTGTACAGAGATGACAGTGGAATTTTTTGCTTCTCTATAAAAAAATCATCTATCCCATGTGATGTGATAATGCTTGCTGCAGAAAGTATCCTATCTGCTGCAAGAACTAATCAAACATTTCTGTTTTCCCCAGCTTAAAATGAATCTGGTTTCAGTGCTACGTTACGAATTAATACCAGCTCTCAATCCCCTACACTCATTCCTGTTTTAAAATCAAAGCTATTGAAGTGAGATCAGACCGTTCTTTCTGCAAACATATGTTGCTTTTGTTGGTCCTGCTATATTTACGAGAAAACTGAAACCATCACTGCAATTCTGGCAGTTAGCTGATTCTGATCTTACATTAGAGTATCTGATAATTTTCACTAGTTAACATGCTTACCATGTAATGGGTGGATGAGAATCCATCCAAGTCTGTTGTTATATTGCTCTTGAGAACACAAGGTGCCTAGTAAATGCCTGCCACAATCCTTTGTTCTTAGAAGTGTTACAGTGCTCTAAATGGACTACCTATGCAGTGCAGGGTATGCTCTGGAATTTATGAACAGCATTGTAAGTTAGGATATAAAAGACTCTGGTCCTTTTCCAGCTATGTTTGTGGTTAGGTAAAATATAGATATTTTCCCTCCACACCATAAACTGCAAACACAGCTGCATAAAATACACAGTCAAATGCCAAGGACCTAATAAGATTTTGCTTTCCAGAAATATAAATAATTTAATCAGATTAATGACATTGTTCTACCTGAGGGATTATATAATTAGTAGATTATTGAAGCAGCACACAAGTTATCTACCATTAGCACCTGGAGGAATTCCTGTTGTCTTAAAAAGTGGAATCAAATTATATGAATATTCCTGTCACACAATCTGTAAAGATAATAAGCCTCTGGCATTTTGTAAGCTATATAAATCCATGGATTTCACATTAAATATTTAAAGCACAGGAGGTGTTATTTGTTAGAATAGTGATAAAAATACTTCAGCCATTACAGCTGCCTTTCCCATTTGGTAAATCCCTCTTTGTTTGATTTGCTTTCAAGCCTTTTTAATTTGCTAGGGGGATTTTGATTATTTGGATTTGTTTGTTTGTTTGTTTGTTTTTTGTGGGTTTTTTTGGGCTCATTTTTGGATTTTTTTGGTTGGTGGTTGTTGTTGGTTGTTTCATTTTAATTGTGGTTTGTTTGTTTGTTTGTTTGTTTTTAATATATTTTTCCAGTTCCTCTGGAGGTGGTTTTTGACTTTGTATGATAATTCAAAATATTTTTACAGACATTTTACCCTTTTTATAGGGATCACATTCAAAAAGGGGGTATAAACAGATGTGAAATGGGAAGATCTTTTTTGAACACCAAGGAAATATCGCTTGAAATACATTGAAAAGGGTCCCTTCCTTCTGAATGTACTTACAAAGCAGGAGCTTATTCTTTGATGTGTGCTTCATTCTAAGAGTTTGTTTGCGATAATACTGAAGATGGAACTCATCAAGGTCAAATATACATTTACATATCATATGAGGGTGTTGAATAATCCTTGAATAATAGAGTCAATGGGGGAAGATGGCTAGTGTCTTAATAGACTGCAGAATTTCACAGAGGATTTTAAAGATGATAAAAATATGATGATTATTTGTCTGAAAGTGACCTCTTAACAGTTTCAGTCATCTGGCAATTTAAAGGGCAAAACTTTGTTGGCAAAAGTCTCCCTGTTTTTAATGGATTGCCATGTCAGGATGGAGCTGCAGTCAGGATAACTGCTGACCTTTGAAGTCCTTAGAATAAGTTATGATTTGTGTGCAAGAGATGATAATGCAGTTAAAGAGATTTATGTAACAGTTCTTCAAAGAGCTCAAGGAATTAACACAGGGTCATAAATTAGTAGGATTTACAAGTAAGAAATTACTTTATTGGGAGAGCCCTTTTCATCCCATATGGTTTTGCCTTCAGGCACTTGCTGATGTTTAAATGAAGAGATACCTGATGAACCCTCCAGGCAGCTGTGAAATTACAGGGGCACCTGTGTTGTTAACAATCCATCCAGCTTTAATAGCAGCCAGGTACTCCCCCTGTAGAGAAGTGAGCTTCTACTTGTAGGACATATGTCATAACCTTGTCACAAAGTATTTTTAGACCTCAGGCTAAATGACAAGCTAAAAGCTACTTTTACCCTTTTTCGCTTTATGGGTGGCCTAAGTAAATCCTTTCTAGCTGTTCTAAAGTGTATTAGCACTCCACAGGACTTGTCCCTATCAACACAGAGATATTTCTTTAGTCTGAAAAAAAAAATCCCTTACAAAGTTTTAACAGTGCTGTTCAGGAGATGCTTGTCACCTATGCAACAAATGCTTGATCATTTTTGATATTACCACTACTGATAGTAGATATTTTTTCAGTGTTTAACTAGAAAGATATGGATTTTCAAGGACAGGAAAGAAAGAGGCTTCAGTAATGGTATCCGAGCTGTGTTGCTTCTTTGCTGAGAAGAATTACAACCATCTCCTCAGCACAGTCTCACCAAAAAAAAANGTATCTTTCCCCCTCCTGCTCCTCACCCCCCATATTTTAGCTGGAAACCACTCTGCAATCATTTCACAGCTTCCTTCACTGAGGAAACTTGTCTTAGAATATGTGCTGATTTTCTAGTGAGCACAGCCACGTGAAAGCCTAAAGCTTTAAATGTTCTGAAGTCTGAAAAATATGTTTTGTGTTTTTAGCAGACAAGAGAAACAGCCATTATTTGAGAGGTTTGGATCGATATGCCCTATCAATTGTATTTTCTAACATACTTCAGAACATGTATAATTCTACTTTTTTCCCCTTATCCTACCTATTTAAGAATAATATTGTGCACAACCCTACCTCTCACCCTCCTGCCTAGGGAGCACTATAGAAACTACTATAATCTCTCAACCAAACTTAATTGAGCTTTTCATGCATTTACAAACTATTTGTAAAGAAAATGGAGCGGAAATCATCACCTTTTTCTTTCATAAGCAGTGCTGCAAAGTCTGAAATTTCACATCTGAAAAAATAAAAATTGAGGGCTAATGTAAAGGAATATATGTATCTCATTAAAACTTATTTCAAATCTGATACAGACAGGATGAAGTTTGGGGAATTACACTATTTTATCAATGCTTCTCATTGCAATTGAATAAACTTTGGAGGCATCAGTGCAATGGGCTCTGATTATCTGTCTTAGTTCATTCCTCCACCACTTGGGCTTATTTTCATACTGGTTGGATAAGCCACTCTTGTTACCTCTAGAGATTGCATGCAGCTACTGGTTTTCTTTTCCTCCAGTTAGATTGTGATATGGTATTTCATGCTGTTCTCCTACTCTGATTTTTAGAACTTCTAATTCTCATTTAATACTTTTCAGACTTTATAGAAGAAAGTGAATTAATTATGATGCTGTGGCTATTTGTTTGTGTCTGCACACAAGGATGTATTTATGTATTGTCTTTTTTCCTAAATTTTGTCTGAGCAAGTATGACAGTCTGATTATTGAAAAAGAGACCAGATTACCATCTGAATTTATTGGAAAATCTGTTTTTATAGCAACAAGTTTTTTCATAAAACTATCCTCAAAAGCAGTTGTGTACCTGTAGCTTTTCTATGCTCCAATCTCCAGTCATCTAGGCATCCCATTTCCTGTCAGTAGTGGACGGACTCACTCACCCTGACAAAGCTACAGGGATACAGCACCACGTGCATATGACTTGTGTAATGAACTATGTTATCAAGCTGATTCAGGGCTGTGGGGACAAGTAAACTGTGATGCCTCTTTCAGGCATTAGCTTGTACCCCATCACTTAGCTGTGATGCAATAGTTTGCAATTTATTTGAGTCTGGACTGCTGGCTTTGGCCTCAGCTCTGTGCTAGCTGGAGTCTGTCAGAAATTTTTGGGTGAGAGAGGGCTGATGCTTTTCAGCAGTACAGTCATGTGTGTGGCCATCCCATGAAGTTAGTTGCTGGTCATAAAACCAGTGTCTGTATTTTCTCTTCAGCTGTTGAAGCCTGTTGTTGATCAAAGTCCCTGGCATCTGTTCCTGACCTTTGACTTGAATCTTGGCTCTGGCTCACAACCCTTGGATCATATCCTGGCTCCGGGTCCTGCCTCTTGGCAACTTGTTTGGTTCCTGTCTTTGGCTTCAGCCTTGGCTTGTATTCTGGCCCTGGCTACAGACCCTTGGCTGTTAGGTGAGTTTCAGAATTTCAGTGTTTATCCTTGTTCCAGGCTTCGGTCTAAATTGGCTGTGCCCTTGTCTCCTGCAGTGAATGGTCTGCAAACATTTAATAACACTGGGATTATGTGCAAGGGAAGAAAATGTAATTGTTGAGGAAACTTGCCTCTGGATGTCCGTGCTTCATTGTCTGTTCTTGATATTGAATGAGGTCTTACAAGGAAAGAGATGCTCTTCTTATTTAAGTTGAAAACTGACAAATATTTTTCCCTTGTTTTTTGAAGTATGTCAACATGCCCAGTCTAAATGCTGGTTTACATATATAGGAAAGGTTCATGTTTATAGGGAAGGTGAAAATGAGTACTTTTGGTGTCCTGGAGTATATTCTTGGATTCTAAGCATTTTCTAAAAAGCAGAGATATTGTAAAAAGAAACAACCAACAAAAGAAACCCCCCCCCAAAAAAATTTAAAACCACAAAAAACCACAGAGGAAAAATGAATGCTTATTTGTAAGATAGATTCTTGAATTGCCAAAGTTTCCTAGCTTTTTGATCCAGAAGACAGTAAGAGAAAGAGTGAAGGGAAGAAGGGTTTTGATAGAAGGGACAACTTCTGTATCTCAACAATTTTTTAAAAAATTATTTTTTTATTTGTGTGAAGTGATATTTGACCTTAGAAGACTAGATCATATGGACCTGGGTCTTAATCTAAGTTGGAAGATAAGCTGGTCTTCAGGGAATAGATTTGCACTCTAATGTGTTGCCAGCCAGAAGCCAAGGACATACAAAAGCAAAAAACAGATGCTTAAGGAAAACTGACAATACTGACAAAAATCTACCTACTGGAGTTTTTTCAATGCCTTTCTGGAGAGTAAAGTCTGGCTTGGATTTCTATTTGTACATCAGCATGACTTTACATTCTGAGGTAACCTAAATCAGGAATACCCTCATCAGTCAAACTGTCATCTTCCAGACCACTCTAGATCTCATTTTCATGCATACAATAGGCAGCATAACTGATAATTATGTTGGATTTTTTTCTCAAAAGACCAAAACAATCAAAATTAAAACACCACAACCCTGACCAAAGTGTATAGGCTTTTGACAAGGTTGTGGATGGAACAGTAGAAAGAAGGAGAGGAAAGGAAGAACTTGGTGAGAGAGAGATGTGAGAGAGGCAATAACTTCCCGAGAGTGTATTAAGCTTGGGAAATCTTTCAGGAGGGCAGCAGACAAAGGGCATGGGAGATGGAAGATAGCACAGGAATGATCTGAAGGGTTAGAAAAACAGGAGACACTAGGCTTGTATGCAAATATTAGAAAGAAGATGGTTTTCTCATAGGAAGAAATTAATTGCATGGATTTAATTACAGTTCAAGCAGGCACTGAGAGTTTGAGCTGTGTTAGATAGAAAAACTGGTGGAAAAGGTGGTTGATTTGTAGGATAGATGTTACTTCTTCCCATGTCAAAAATTAATTCCATGAAGCTCAAACCTCTCTAGAATACAGAAACTTTATTTTCTTTTCCTTGTCTCCAACTGAGGTCTCCAAGCTGGAGCTTGTTTTTTAACAGGAGTTACTATTAAACACTTGAATCTAGACTGATTGTGTTTGTTTTCTCTGTCATTCCTATCATACTTATTGACCACATCAACAGTCAATCTGCTTTCAAGTCTAATTCTTGTCACAACACTCCCTCCTAATATAAGCATCTTCCAACCTAATTTTTTACTATACATGTTCTTTTCCTTTATTTCCAGCATCTTGTCTCTGTAGATTTCCCTGTAATTCTCCAACCTCTAAGTAATAGGATTTGTTGTCTTATGATGAATGTCTTGTTGGTGTAAGTCTTTTTTACTGGATTTTTTAAAGAGTGATAATCTTGTAGCTGTCTACTAAGCAGAACTCTGATAGATGCCCAAATATATGTTATGGTAAAAGCAGGCAAGGGCAAGTGCAGTGTTGTATGTCTTTTTGGATAGAGGTACTCAAGTATCCGTCTCTGAGTGGAGATCTCAGACTTGCAACTCAGGGGGTTGAAACTCAGATGATGAGCTGTATGCAGTTCTTACTTGTCTCATAAAGTGCATTCTGCTTAATTCAAAATCACATTCCAGATTGCACAACAACTGTGCCCTTATGTAACCCCTTATAAATGTCCAACACAACAAATCATCTTGCACCCATTGTGCGGCAGTAATGTATTGTCTTCTCCGCAGATGCAGACTCAGCCTCTCTGAGGTTCAGCCACTCTCAGTTGTTGTAGCCAACTGCCTTTTAGAGGAAGACACAGGGGAAAAGTAGCAGTCATGGTGGGCTTTTTTTCAGTCTTGTCACTCTTGTTGGGAATTATGTAATTGTCCAGACATAAGGCCTGGACTGGAAATTGAGCTGCACCAACCAATTAGGACTACATACAGCAGCCTGGTTTTATGCTGAGCTGCTTTGCTTTTTATTTGGGAATTGTGCCTATGTTGATGGTTTAGGATGTAGCAGCAAAAGCATTAAAAAGATTTAATCCCTTTGAATCATTGGTTGCATTTGGAGCAACCAATTCAGTGTCTTTACAACTAGATCTGACTTCCAGCTTCTTTCAGGCCATGAGATTCAAGCCCTTTGCCATCTCTGTTAGGTCCAAATACTGTTTCTTGGGATGCTCATAAATCTTACTCAAATCAGTTCTACACCCTTGTTTCTGCTTTCCTCTCTTCATTCTGTCCCACGGATGCAACGCATTTCATCAAGTCTCCATCAAATCTATCAGTCTCTGCTCCTTAGTCATTGTTGCCTACTGTTTTCCCTCTTGTTTCACACATCTGGTCATTTTCTCACCAAAATCACGACACTTCCCTGTAAATTAAAGAGCTGCAGGACATTGTGTTCTTTGTAAGGACAATGCTTCAAGGGCAAGTGCTGCAGAATGAACTCTGAAGTTCATGTAGTTCAAACCCCCTACTCAAAGCAATAGAGTCCTTTCCCCAGCTAGGATTAATCCTACAGATCAGTCTGTTGTCTGTGCCTGACAGGTACTAGGTTTGCCCACATGTGAGCCACTAAATTTACCATTTGTCCTCAACAGGGTCATGGTTTTAAGACTAAAATCTTAAAGTAGGGGGCTGATATGTGGCTTAGTAGCATTATTATACAAAATCATGCTGACTGTTATTAATCCAACTTATCCTCAAAAATCACCTTGGCCAAATTGTTATGCTTAACAGTATCTGTTGGCTTAGCAGAATTTTTTATGTTCCTGTTATGTCTTATAACATTATGTTTTCTGCTCTACCTGTTCTTGTTTTCTTGTTTTAGCAAGAAACATCAAAAAGCTAATTATTTTACAATAAAAGCTATGCATTTAAAAATAATTATTACTTCAATATTGCTGCAAATTATGTTATTATACCAAAATTTGCAGTCCACACAACAGTAAAGTGCATGCTTGGGAAGAGTCTGGGGTCAACCATTAGACTGTTATTTTTTCATAATATAGTTTTTCCTGAGAGTGTAAAAACCTGTGAGTTTTTAGTTTTAAACAATTTACTGGAAGAAAGGCAACCAACATACCATCTAGTTATGTATATATTAGCACCAGCTGTCTTTGTAATTTGAACTGCCTGGATTAATCAAGCAGCTACCTGATTAAAGATTGGACAACAAATGAGTGAGTAAATACTTAGCTGTTTTGATCAAGTCAGAGTTTGGGGGGTTTGTGTCAGCACTCTTGCTGGGTTTTGGCAGCTATATTAACGAGCAGCTTTTCTTTCCTTGTTCAAATAAAAGCAAAACAGCCTTTGAATTTTGTACTCAGAAATTCCACTCATCTGCCTAATGTTCTTTTTTTAATTAGAAGGATACACATATGACTTAATTAATCAAGCCTGTCTTAGGGAATTATGTATTTATTAATGGTTTCTGCACTCAAACACATTATTAAGGGATTTGTGCTAAGTACCTGACATAAAACAGCCTAATTTTGCTTGCTTTGCCTAATGTATTGAGAAATGGCTTGTTGATCAGATTTCAAAACATTCATGCTAAGAACTAATGTCCTATTTAGAATGTTTAAAAATGCAGCAATTTGGCAACTGAGTACTGGGTTGTATTTAAAATTAAGTCAGTGCCAGACAAGAAATGAAAAGGATGGGACTTTTTTGACCGTAGTGAAGATAGATAAAATTAAGATAAGAAAGATTGCTTTGCTTTAGGCTTTTTTTCCTCCTGTTCTTTTTTTCTCTTTTATTTATTTTAGTAGAAAGCAGGTGGAATAAACATATACTTTATCTAGTCATCAAGAAATGGAATCTGTGATTGGTTTTTGTTTTTTTGGCATGCACCTTTGAGTTCAAGGAACATTTCTTCAAGCCTGCTTCATGACATTCCACATTACCTGGAGTTTGAGAACACTACTCCTGCAAGTGTTTAACTTCAGTAATATTCCTGTGTCTCATCCTCTCTAGGGACTGACTATCCTCATTTTTGTGTGTATGTACCATTTCAGTGCCTCATCTATAGAGGAATAAAAGATGCCTGTCCTTAACAAAAGACAAGCCGTTTGGAAGCCATTAAAATTTGTTTATGAGAGTGATGCAGATGAATACACACTTTCACACTAACCTACACGAAGGTAAACAGAAAACCTTTTCAGAAGGAAGAACTTAAACTGATGTGGTTAGAAAGAAGATATCACTGTATAAGGAAAATTTCAATCTTTACAGACCCTGTCTCAGCAAGGTGAGTTGGCTTCTATCCATTTGGGTCTGGGTCGGAGTGTGTCCAGTTCTTTGGGGCACTATATTTTACCCTCTTTAGTGTCCTGCCTGGCACAAAGACATTACGTTGTTTCATTTTGATTCTGCTGATCCAGGACAGCCAGGTTTGCTTAAACTGGTCCTTCTCCCAGCTGCAGGTTTCTAGACACTGAAAGCTGCAGTTCACCCACCTGGGGAAATCTGAAGGATCCCAGTAGAAAGAACAATTATTACACTCTGTAGGCCCAAGCAACCATGCAAACCGCCCCTCCCTGCTGCGCCCCCAACTTTCTAAAGCTTTAGGCTTTTCAGTATTTTAAAATATTTTATGTTCTCTGTATTTAAGATTTGGGATTCTCTCACACCGTTCCCTTTTCCACTCCCCTGCTTTGCTTTCTTATACTGGAACAGCAATTCTTTACTCCACAGTATAATATAATTGGTGAGTGCCCTTCATTGTAACCTTATGCCCCTTTGTCTCCTTTTGGGTGATTTGTAACTGAAAAGTTCACCTGGAACTCCCAGGCAGTTACTGCTAACATTTGTCCACTGGTATTTTGGGTGAATAGAAGCTAATCCTGACTCAATCTTCTTTGTTAGTTCAGTTAAGTCTACAGGAATGAGGCACAAAGAGTTTGAAAGGAGTTTAAGTCCCACATGTGTACTTTAGGTTTCATAAAGTGTGCACGGACAGTTTCTCCATATTTAAATGAAAGCTTGAAAAAGACATAGTTAATTTTGAAGAAACAGGAAAATGCCTTTATGGTGTATGGAAAGGAGAACAGGAAAGGCAAAGAAAGAGAAAATTGAATTATTTTCTAAAGGTTAAACCAGGCATTTTGAATTAACGTTGAAGTCTAATTTCCTCCTTTCTGATGGGTTGCCTGTCACTGAAGAGGATTAAAGCTATATGGGATCTGAATTCATGTAAATGTTAATGTGTTGACCTTATCCTGCTTACTCCATTCTTCTGCTTCCCATGGTAGTAAGACTCACATTCATACACTAACACTTTCAAAATGGACTCCTCTTCCATGTTATCCAGGTTCTTCAAAGGAAAAATCAGCGTGAATCCTGACAAGGTGTAGAGATGTTTGATGAACTGTACTTGATTTATTTCCAATCTTTGAAAATACTATTTATTTGTCATTACTTTTTTTTCTTGCTTTTAACTACTAGTCTATAACTACTTTATTTTCCTTTTTAAATTAGTGACATTTCTTACAGAAAGTTAGTGAGGAACTTGGTACAGAATTCTATTGAGAATCTCATACTTGAGGCATGCTAGCCTAGAACAAAGTGCAGCTTTGACAGTTTCCTTGTCAAAGGAATGCAGTTTTCTGACAGTACTGGTATGATACATCTGTAATTTGCATTCTGAGCAATGATTTGGGACTACTTTACCAGTAAAGGCATAAAAATGTTGGACTTCACTTTTTATGTTGAAAATGATGGTTTTAATCTGGAGGCAGTTTCAAGAGCTGACTGTCAGAGGCTGCAAAATGCTTCACAAACAGTAGATATGTAATTTAGACTTTCACAGCTACAAAAATTATGTAAAGATTAACTAAAATATAGGATCATAATTCCTTTAGTTTCAATCATCAGAAATTATTTTGAATGTCTACTTAGAAGATTAGAAAAATTGTGAGCTATGATACACAGTGATTGTTTATAAATTACAGTTGTTCTTTTCTATTATAAAAATGTATTATACTATAGAATAGTTGATTCAATATGCTTCTAGACTATAATTTTAGTAATGGAAAACAAGATATATTAGCATGTTGCCTGGACATTAAATGTCTAATTAAAATGAAAGTGACATATAAGAGGCTCAGGAATTTTTGGAAGCAAGTGTGGGGGAGAGTGTTCACTGTGAGAACACACAGCAGACAAATATTGACAAAATTATCAAAATTTAATGAATTTGTAAAATAATCACAGATTGGAGTTGTTTACTTTGGAAAAGAAAACAGTATTTAATAGCCCATTCAAAACAGAGATTTGGTAAACATGAGAGAACAGTAGAGCAGTAGTAGTTAATGTAGTAGGCAGGAAAAGTGTATTTGTTGTATTGGAAGCAAATGATGAGGAAATTGCAAGGAAATTATGAAAGTTCTGGTCTCAAATGTGTTTTCAGTAGTTTACAACGTATCGTACGCAGGTCAAAACTATTTGTTCTTACCCTAGGTATACTTAAAGGTGTGACTTATATCCTCCAAATCTCGACACTTAGCATTATTTGCCCTTTTTTTCCTTTATTTTCATTATTTGTCCCATTTTTTCCTTTTTTAAGCTGGTGGATGTCCTTGCAGAAATCATTCATTTGTTGGCTCTCTCCAGACAAGCTGATATATTCTTTGCTGATCAATCAAGCCAGTCACCTCCTCATGTTGTACCATAGCTGTGTACTCCTGGTTGTTTTGTTATTGTTGTTTTTTTGTGGGTTGTTTTTCATTGATGTTTGTTTGTTTGCGTGTTTGTTTTTTTCCACAGGAGGTTTAGTTATGTGTGTGCTATGTACTTGTACTGCATCTTGGCATTCTTTCTAGGACCACAGCGCCTCACATACTAGAAAGTGCTCGCAAGACCTGCATGCAGTCTGAATGCAACTTAGATTTTGGCAACAGTTTCTGTTACTTTTTTTTTTTTAGATGATTTAGGTAACAGTGCTCTGCCTGCAAGATTTTACTACCTAACAGCAAATAGGTCTGTGTACTGTGTGGCACATCAAAGGTCTTTTTACAGGATAGCTGAGTCTTTAGACAGTTCACGTTTGTGTGTTTTCATCTTTTTTTTTTAACTCCAAGCACTATATTTGGGCATACCTTTAGCTGGGTTTGCACATATTAGAATGCACATATTACTATACTGCTGTGGGTTTTGTTTTCCTCAAAGGTCTGCAAAACTGTCCCATGGTTTTGTGATCACAAAATGCTATAAGACATGGTGCATGCTCATAAATAACATTGTGGATTGTATCTTGGCTGAAATTGAAACTTCAGCGGGGCATTTGTCCCACCAGGAGCACTAATGTCTGATGCAACTTTTAACCCGGGGCATCTCATTTTTCCCCAAGAAAAGACCCATTTGTGTAGGGTGTGCTAGGCCTCCATAGCTCTGGTCACAGAGAACCTCCAGACACAGTCTTGTGGCATCTATTGCCATTTTCTAAGGGTGGAAGGAAAACTAGGAAAGTATTTAATGCTTTTAACTGTTTCACTAGTGGCTGCAGCATCTGAAGACAGCTTTCTTTCTTTCTCTTGCTTCCTTTTTCGGAATAGCAGTGTCCTGCACTGGAGCCAATGTCTGGCTGTTGCTTTCCACTTCCAGCTATTCCTGCAGCCATCCAAACTCTACAATAGTAAAGTCTGGACATCTGTGGCAGCAGTTGGGAGCGGGGAATGAAAGTCAGGGCTTTGAGGCCTGCCAGCTCTCTATCAAGTGGTCTGAAGCTTTGCTGTGCAGTACAGTCCCAGGCTCAGAGGATGGCTGCCTCTGGCTGTTCTCACAGTTCTCCTTGGACCAGCGCTGGACCTGGCTTGCTCAGTGCTGGTGCCGTGGGAAGCACAGCCTGCTCACACACTCACAATCAGGGGTTCATCAGTCTTGGAGTGAAGAGACAATGATTTCATCAGTGCATGATTCTGTTTGGCCTTAGGGAAAGGTGTTTCCATGCGGCATGCAAAAGTACAAACAGAAGGGTAAATAACAGTGGCTCGCTAGATGTGCTGGCAGTTTCACAGGGCTGAGTGCAGGCAGAGCTTGCAGACCAGGAGCCCGCCAAGACCCAGGGCTAACCACCCCTCCACCTTTAACCCCCTTCTAAGCACACAGGAGAGATGGGCTCAACATAAGCACCGCTTCCTTTTTGTGAAGGTGCAGGCTCTTTATGGTGTGTGAAATTTATGGGCAGAAATTCAAGCACTGCTGCTCTTTCCCGGAGTCTAACTGCTGAATGAACTGTCAAGCCCCCTACTTCAAACCCTTCCTAATTATACCTACAGGTACATCTGTCAACAAATATAAATCGGCCAATTAAAAAAAAGTACATGTGTGTGGAGTATTTTTAATTTTTTTTTTTTTTCCAGGCAGCAGTTAGATTTTGCATGTGTACAAATACAGTCATGCTGGCGGCTACCATTGGAAACACCTCTTCTGTTCTGCTGGAAAAGGTCTGGTTGGCCCAAATGAAACTAACAGAGTTTCAGAAATTGACAGGATNTGCTGTCAATCTATATGCCTGCTTTTCTCTGCCTCCATCAGCAAAGAAGACTGTGAAATATTTTATACGCTTCTACAGATCTTGTACATTTTAAGGCACTTGGACAGAAGTGCTTGCTATTGGTATCCCATACTCTTTGCCTGTATTATGTGGATTAGGGAAGTACATTTTTTGTTAAAAGGACTTTTAAATGGTGTTATCATTTTAGCAGGTAATACTAATAGCTTAGGTTTGCCCGTATAGAGAAGATAGATAAAGGAAAACCTTGAGATAAGTGAGTTTCTGAGGTATGAAAGATGGGTGCCCTGTTTCTGTACCTTTAGATGAGGTTCAATGGCTGTAAAAGGGTGCCAGACTTGCATAGGTGCATATTACTGAATTGATAATCAGACGTGAATTATGAAAATGTCACTAAACTCACATAATCAGTGCTAGTTTTGAAGCCCTGGATTATTATGGCCTTTTTTTCCAATGGCTTCTATTTGGTGAACTGTGACTTACATTACTTTTTCTGCTTCCTTGTCAGAGAAACTTTCAAATGGAAGAATAGTAAAAAGCTTTGTAGAACTTAGTGCTTTCTTACTGCGCAAGTGTCATTGCTCATTTTGAGAAAATGGACACTCTGACTACAGGTGTTTGTGGAAACAAAGGAGAGTAAAGCCATCTGACTAAAAAATAAATGTGACTAAATTGAGTGGTTCTTCATTCTAAAGTTGATAGTGGCAAAAAATACTGATTGATATTCAGCTGAAGTTACTGTAAAGACTACAGCACAAGATGCTGTTAATTGTTATTAACAACTAAATAGTTTACCTTTTCTGTAAAAGAAAAGCAATCTGTTTTGTTTTAAATGCACTTATATTAGGTTCAGTTTTCACAGCATGTCATTACATTAAGCCAGTTCTCATCTGTGAGGGCAAAGTTCAAAGCTTCTCAGTGGTATTTTGAATAACTTCTAGTAGTGATGGAAAAGTTTTGCTTGGGAATCCATTACAAATCTTAGAGCAGCTGCTAAGGATGTTTTATCTCCTCACATGCTAAAATGTTCTTTAAGTGAAATGTGTGATTAAATTTATATGTCCTCTCATGCCCTCACAGGGAAAAATACCAATAATAGTGCACACACATGTTCTTCTAGAAACCTTTTGCAAATGCTAATTTGTCCCTAAACTGTAATGAAACAAAGTTATTGTATACCTTACTTGTTGCTGTTGGTGAAAGAAACATTTAGTTAAATTGCCAGGACTTGAGGGGGAAAAAACAGCTGCTTTTCTGTGCACTGTGAGATTAGTCTCTTAACTTCCTGATATACTTGGCAAGTCTTTTAAATCAATGTTAAATAGGAAAACATCCTGATCAGCTGAAAAGCCTTGTGTTTCTGAAAGACATTTATAAAATAACTCCTGACTATTTCAAAAATAACTGCATACTGCATTTGCTGGAAACGTGTGCCATATGTTCCCTTGGGGATTAAGGTTTTACCTGTAGATACTGCAAAGCAAATAGAATTGCTCTGAATAAAAGAAAAGGCACAGAGAAACAGAGAATCTGGGTACCACAACAGCTTTCACAAAAAGCATGTTGTCTGAAAGTACAGAATTTTTACACGGTGAGGATGGGACAAGGTGTAGGAATCACTGCAGGACAACAGTAGCAGGCTGGGACTCAGACTGCAACAAACTCTGGGGATTTCAATTGCTCCACTCTGAAGATGCTTTCCAACATATATGCCAAGAACTGTTTCATTCTACAGACAAATCAGTTGGCAAGAATAGGTTGATTTTCTTCTCAGGTTAGAGGCCAGGCAAACTTCTGGACTTGTGGAGCACACCATAGCTGCAGACACAAGCTTCAGGCCTCTATTCCAAGTTTGCTGCCATCACCCACTGACGCAGCAGCCTGGGACTTTCTTGCTCATTCCTCCCACTTATAAACCTCTTGTATTTCTCCTCTCAGCTTATCTTTTGCTCTCTCCTTATTAACCTGTAGGATGAACAGAAAAAGTGGAAGTTAAGTGATGATTTCACACTTGGCTGTTATGCTGTGGCAAAGTTGTCAGGCTGAGGCTCTAAACCTTAAAATTTCTGCCACGCTGTTGGACACTGTATGTGTACTCTCAAAAGGGATGATGAAAGACTGTGAACAATCCTAGGATGGTATTCTGGCCCTCACTATTTCAGGTTTTTGTTAAACTGATTTCCAGGCTTTCTGCCAATTGAAAAATTGAAATGAAAATCTAAATTGCCTAATGGAGAGAATGAGAGGAGCACTCAACTGGTTCCTCATCAGTTTCTCTTATAGGTAAATGGTGACATGGTGGGGGACATGTAGTATACCAAACTTGAATGATTGGGCCACAGAAAGATGTAGTTTGAAATAATAAAAGTGCGGACTTCTTTTCTCTCTTTTTTGATGCAACGTAATTATTATGCAAAATATAGTTATTTCATAGATGTATTCTTCAATGGAGTTATTTTTACAATGAAATTAACTGAGCCACCAGTTGCTAAATTGTCACAAAATTAGGATATTTTGGCAGCCATCTCTCAGGCAGTGGCATTATATTCATGAATTGTAGAGCTAGGGCACAAACCAGTGACTGGATGTCAAAGTAAATTTAGGTATCCTGCATCTCTCTATACTGACTTTATTTAATTTTGTGACATTCATCACAAATGTAAGGAGATAAGAAGCAAGAAGAAATCTCTCTTGAGATGTTCGTGATGCCTGCCATTGTTTTTGATGTAGTCTTTGCTAAGAAACAAACCCTTTGGGTAAGTGAGAGCACTAACTGTATTACTCATCAGTACATTCTAGGAAACTGAATGTGTGGTGACATTATGGTGGATATTACACTTTTAACAGAGAAGAGCATGAAATTCTGCATGTAGTTATGATAAAAGGCTTCAGATAGACAAAATCTGTTGATGTATAGGATGAAATTTTAAAAAGTGCTTAGGCATCTGTTTATCTGGACATTTTCTGTAAGACCTTAGAAAAACTGGATTCTGGATATCCCTATACCCTTCATCCTTCCCATCCTAAAGTTTGATTTTAAAATGAATAATTTATCTGCCAATAAAATCTTTACAGGGTTAAAAAAAAAAAA
>WBMY01001452.1:125412-142821 GCA_013397315.1 Donacobius atricapilla
AGACATTGCTGCTTTCTCTGTTGGACTAAAGTTATTTCAAGCATTAAGTGTTTCATTACCTCAACCTGACATTTGAGCACTTCAAAAGAGAAATATTCTGGCAGAGTCACAAGCACAGTTGGTTCTCAGTAACATGCTGCATTTGTGATAAGTGATTCTCAAGTATGCCAGTGTACAATCTCAATCACTGTATAAGTGAATAAAGAAGACAAAAGGAGGTTCATAGCGCTTGTTTCACAGCACAATTTTTGTGTAGTCAAAAGATGCGTACGTTCTCCAATTACCAGAAAAAATCTAGCTAATTTATTCTTTGTTTTATTAACAATTCAATTCTTCTGGAGGTAACAGAAGAGGATGTGATATTTATGCTTCTTTTTGCTCAATTAGAGCCATCTATTTTTTTGAAAGCTGTTTTATTTTCACATGTGCCACACTGACCCTTGACTGGTCAAGGGCTAAATAATATTATCTTAGATAGAGAGTAAAATTCCTGTGCGGTATTTTCTGGCATATCTCTGTGGAAATTATTGAGTAGCTAGAGACGTATGTTAATAAACATATAATCTTACTGTTCAAAAAGTAAATTATAAATTATATATTCATAACGAGCTCTTATGCTGAAACTTACAACAAAACATAATATAGCCATTTCCATTTTTCCAAAAATACTTTTAAAAAGCCCTAAAACACCTTAAATGATACCTTTGACCATCAACTATTTTATAAATAATGGTAATTCTTAGGGTTCTTAAAGAGATTTCTAACTTCCTTCTGAAGACGGGGAAACTAAGGTTGAAGCATTTTATGTTATTTCAAAAAGAAAAATAGTGAAAAAAAAAGGGATTTGAATCTGAGCTTTTGACATCCACTTGAATCAGCTCCTTCCTTAAACGTTTGTATTAAACTCAACATTCCAGAAGGTGCCCACATTTCTGTGCTACTACTTAATGTAGGACTAAAATAGGGTTACGGCTAAAATAGGATCTTTGACCCTCCTAAAATCAGGAAAGTTTGTCAGGGGCTGACAATTGTTTGGTACACCTGAGTTCAAGTCCTCTGTTGGTTGGCTTTCTCAGAAAGATCTTCAGTACCTGTGAGGGGATATAAGTAGAACTAGGCATCAGAACCAAAAGTGTGACTCACAGTTCCATGCATAACTGTTTAGTCACCTTTTATTTTTTGGCTGTGAAATTTTTAGTCCCTAGAGATGTGCCAAAGAAGCTTTTCTCTTGTTAGTGCAGAGGTGATCTGTGACTGAGTTTTGTCCAGTATTCACAGTAAAATTCCTTAAGTTTCCACAGCCTTTCTCCCTAGTCACCCTCTCCTGTAGAACCTGGTCAAGTATGCATGTTTTTCACCCATCTGAAGCAAACCTATTGAATTGAACTTCACATACCATACATTAATGACCATCTCTCCCTCTTTCTCTTTCCCTGCTCTTCGCCGTTCTGCATTGGACCAAGTATAGTATATAGTATATAGAGAGAAAGACTTGAGTTTTAGTTTCTGCTCTCACAGACAGAGCTATTTGCATATTTTGAATTTGAATTAATATAGAAATATTAATATTTATAGCTCCACTATGACTATATTGAACTGCTATTTCATGAACATGGTCTTGCTGTTTAGGAAAACTTAATTGCATGAGACTGTTCATACATTTGTGACATTTACTGTTACAATCAGAGTAATGCTGAATGCCTCACTACTTTTTAGTCATTCACATTTCTCTATGATAACTCTTCTTGGAGGGGATTTATTCATTAAGCTGGGCAGCTTACTGATTTTAAACTGTTTTTTGTTTTGTGTTCTGGACATTAATTACTGGTGGCTTCACTTCAGTGAACTCTCATCTGTATTTTAGTTTTGGTGCCTGCTTTGTGTGCGATTGCTTTTATTGTGAGCACAAATTTACTTTCAAACAATTCTTTTCATTGGCAGTTATCTACAAATAGCATGAAAACCATGTCAAACTCATTTCACTGAATAAAGAAAAATTGTTGTAGTTTATCCTTTCTTGTTTGTTAGTTAGCTCACAGAATGTATTAAGAGAAGCTTACTTTTGGCTTGGTTTGGGCTACTATTTTTTGAATCAAAAATAAATAACACCCAACACCTTTTAAAAGGAACATTTTCCTAGCATCTGGGGAGTGTCTTCTCCTCACTATCATTATAAACAATTTTATATATTTCTGTTTCACCAGATCACACAAAAGGTGTGATCTGGTGAAACAGGTAAAAGGTAACTATTTTCAACTACTGATGATTGAAAAAAAATAGCTGAGAGTTATAGCCAATCAAGGTACTTTATATGCAATGTTCTTGCAAGTCAGAGTGGGATTTCAATAGAGCTCAAAGGTCACTTATTTCCATTCTTCTTGAAGTCCTATTCAACTCCTTTTCTCATCAGAAGAAACTGGTCCAATTTCTAGTATCTGAAAGAAAATAGAAGAAATCCTACTAATTCAGGAATCATCATAAATTATCTCCTTGGGAGTAAAGTGAGAAAAATGATGGGCAAGCAATTGCAAGACATTTTTGAACAGATTCAACCCATTGCACTGCTAATGAAACTGAATTCTGCCCAGTGACGTAATGGTGATTCAAAATGTTAGGAAGCTGAGATTGTAGATTCCCTGAGGATGAAGAGGACAGAGTCATCCAAGAAATCAAAGGTTGCTGAAGAAATAATACTGGATGAAGGAACATTGATTTATGAGGTTTCCTAAAATCATGAGGCAGCTTGAGGTACCAAGTTAGCACAAGCCAATATGTTGTGTGTGTATACTGGGTGACATAGTGGGGACTCACTCTTGCATGGGGCAAATAGTTTTCCTCTGTTCTCCCTATACTGATGTACATGCATTTGTCAGTCTGAATTATGCAGTTTTCAAATTTTATTTTAGGAATTTTGTCAGTCTCTTGCTAGATTGGTACAGTTTCCCTGCAAATGGATGTCAACATAAGAGAAATATTTCCCCTTTTCATACTTTGCAGAGATTCTTGGTTATAGTCCCTGACAGAAGTAGCTCCCTAAGTATGATTAAATTTGAATCATAATCTGTATTACAGAGCTAAGCTTTCGTGCAGTTGGGGTCAAATGCCAAAAGCTAGACATTCTTCTTTTTGCTATTGTGGATTCTCCAGGAATCTGATTTTCCACTCCTGGCAAAGGTTTAATATTCAGACGTGGATGATCCTTAGAATCAATCGTGCCCATTCAGAGTAAATCTGTGACCACAGAAATGTATTATTAAAGATAGCAGTCCTGATCCTGAAGGACAAAGCACTATATCTTAAGAGAAGAAAAAAAAAAATGATCCCATATATGCAAGCTTTAAATGTGTTTTTTGTAGAGTTTCTGTTTAAACTAAGGCTGTGTGTCATTGCTTGCAGCAAATTAAATTTAGGTAAGTTTTCCTGAAAATAACTGGACTGTGAATGTTACCCATTATGCAAAGAACTGTAAATGCGCAAAAATGAAACCAAGTAATGTAAAATCCAAATAGTAACTCTTTTGCAGTTGGTTACTAGGTTCAGATTGGAATGTTTTGGGGAGGAACCTCAGGGAAAAAATTTCACACTTCGTTCATGGGGTGAACCTGCAGAGTGTGAACATTAGTACTTTTCAGATAACCTTCACACTCCACTCCACATGCCAAGATAAAAGTTTTCCATGACCTTTCAACTTTTTATCAAGGACTGAAGAAATATTCTTGTCACTGTCTGAAAAGGCTGTAAATAATTGGTTCTACCTTTAACATCTATCTCTGAGTCTGTATCAAAATATAATTTTGTATCATAAAGAAAAGAACCCATAGTCCTTGAACGTCTTCCTAGCCTTCTTAGCTTTATTTAACAAAGTAATCATTATTTTAAAATGCCCTTTCCCTGCAAATTTAATTTTAATTTTCCTTTATCCATTGTTTTAGAGATTGAAAAATGTCAGCCCCAGGCATTTTGATTTCCTGCCCTTTGCAAGCATTGTATTTAGCCCTTGCCAATATAATATAAGCAGTGCCAGGATATCATGACCCTGTAAATAAATTGCAGGATGACAGATTTGGGGCCTCTCTTTAAATTAAAGATGGAGTAAACAGGATTTTGGGTGACAAATATATTAATGAGATTGTATTGTTTCACCTCCAATTTTTATTGCTTTAAAAGTAGGCCCCCTGAGAAAAATTTTTGGATAATTATAAATGCTTATGCAATGGAAAACCATAGTTCTACTTGCTTCAGTGAAGGGATTTCAAAACTTAGAGGGTCTTACCCCTTTGAAAGAAAAACTGTTGAGAATTATTAGACTTTCAAACCATATTCTCTTGTAGACTAAAGATGATTACAGTCACAGTTTTTTCCTTGTCTTTAATGTCGAAACACCAGTAACTGGGGATTTGTGGGTCCAGTGTTCAAAGATACATTTAACATTTATGAGCAAAAAATGTTTGTTTTTTAATCTCACAGGATAGAGGACTCACTGTCTGAGTAAGCATATTTCTGTATGCCAAGTGCAATAACATTCTTGCTGGTCTATTCATGTCTCCTTTTGTAGCCTCCTGCCTGTATCCATTTCAGCAGTTTCCAGTGAATAAAGATATAATCTATTTCTGCAGGTCAAATAATCCTTAGCAGTAAGAAAAGTCTAAGGGAACAGTGCACTGCTTATTTGGCTGATTGCATCCAAATAGAAATCAAAACTGTAAGTTACATTCTAAAATCAGGTACATAGAGGTTAGATTTTGTAGGCAGTGTGATTGGTTATTTGCATGTCTCCTTCCTTTTGCCTTGTAGGAGGAAGGTGTTTTGTCTTGGAGATGAAATAAGCAAGGGCTAAACTAATTAACTAACCAGCAGTGATCTACAGTCTCAGCACCTCACATTCCTGAAGATTTATCCCATTTTGAATACACTGCCGTTTCCCTCCAGGGAAATAAAGATTGCTGCCTATTAAAGATAGGGACAGAAAAAGGCACCTTCACTGGAGACAACCTGTACAAGAAAATAATACTGTAATCATTCCCTCCAATCAGCTGAAAAGGATTAAATCTTCTGCTTCTAAAGTAATGTTCCAATTGAGCCTTGGGGAAGAATAATTCATGATTAGGGAGAAGGCTGGTCTAGCAAATGTGAACATTATGTCCGTTACTTAAACACACTTCCTGGGCTGACTGCTAATGTACCCAGGGGACCTTGCAGCAGCAGCAACTGATAGGAGCTATGAAATAGGCCGACAAGGACAAGAAGTATTATCATCTGCATTCAACAACACTACATAGACTTTACCACTGTTAAATCACTGCCTTTGGTAAATAGCCCAGATAACTCATTTTAATAGAAGAATTCTTCTCTTCTTTATGTGTATTAAACAACAGACTCTTATGAGCTGTGGCAGTGTATTGATTCCTGGGAAAGGCAGCGTGAATACCAATTCTGTAATTTATGCTGTTTTGTGGCTCTGGCTGTATTTGTTATGCATAGTGTATTAAACATTCAATAGCTCAATTTAATCTTTGCAGCCAAATTGCACAGCATATCATGCCAGATAGTGGTTGTTTCGTACACACAGCCCATCTGCTTCCTGTTCTATAATTCATCCAGCAGGCAAAGTTTCTGGCAGCCTCAGGCTACCATACATATATATGTGTGTGCATATATATGTGTGTGTATCTGCACGCACAGAGACACACATGCAGACATAGACATACATGCAAACTTACCTAAGGGTATCAGAAGTGTTTGATGCTCCTTCATTTTTTGGTGTTGCTTTATGATTGAAAAAACTCGCTAAAATTGTCACAAAAAGTTGCGTCTTAAAAGGTGTCTTCTTAATTTTAAATGAATTGCTGAGGTAGTATTTCGAACTTCAGTTCTGTGAGTGGTTTTAGAGGCTAGTAGTAATTCAAAGTTAAGCTAAACCAAAACAAAGCACTCCTTTTCATCCAGGGAAAATAGCTCTTGACAAATAGCTCCGAGGGCACACTAGGGATATAGTTCTATACTGAAGCCCAACCTATACTCTGGCTGTTTCAGTTCTCCTATTAGCTTTATGTATGTCCACTGTGTACATGAATGTAATATGCATACATGTATGCATTTTTTTTCTCAAAAAATTGCTTTGAAGTTATCCTAACCGTTGCAGCTGGGGTGTTAGACTCCAGCCTGAGCTGGGGAGCTACAGCTGATAGCTGTGTAGGACACACCTCTTGACAGCTCTGTGGGGGAATTGGTGCTAGAGGTTTCTTGCTCAGCTTTTAGATGTGTGTTGGAAGCCTTGGTGAGCTGGAGGCTGGAAATATCCACTGGTATTGGTGGGTAGGAGGTATTCTGAAGTGGTTTCATTTAACTAAAGGTCCTGTCTTCCTTATGCATGCTGTATTCTGACATAAAAGACAGCTTCCAAATCTGCTTTGCATTTCTTTAACTTACATCCCACTAGTAGTTTATTTGCGATTTTGGCATCTACTTGGAACTAAGTGTGGTATTTTGTTATGGAGAAGTAACATGGTCTCTACTTTAGGTATATCTAACTTTACCTAAAACTACTGTTAACTGTGCCCCCATTAATTGTCTTGGAGTTTGGGCCTCCAATGTTAAGGGATGAACACATCTTTAAGAGGATGATCCTTACTGAATGGAGCTGGAAGTGGAGACTGGCAACACTGGTACAGGATGGTAGCGTTTCTTGTCTGAGGTACTGTAGGAATTATAATGGCATCTCCTGAGTCCTATTGGGTGAAGTTCATATTGATTTTTGTCATCCTGCCCTCCTTCCACACACAGTGGGAAAAAGGCATATCAGCATAAGTTGTAACAAATGTCACAGTTTCAGTTTGACATTTCTGGGTAAGAACTACTTGTGGGGTTATGGTTCAGAACTGGAATACTTCATCTATGTTAGAAGCTTAGATCATCAGAGGTATACTTCAATTTGTGGTCAGCTACAAGAAGAGTAAGGCAGATTTTATACATGATTTTGTGCTTATGCCACTTGAAGCACAAGTGATATGTTTCACTTTCTTACTTTTCATTGGGCTAAGAATGTATTTTATAGTAATAAATACTAAAATAATTTTCCTTTTTTTTTTAGATAGAATTCAACTCAAGCAGAAGGATGTAAGAAAATACAAGACACCTATGACATTAACATAAATACACCCTGGGACAGCATTTTCCCAGCCACTAAAATTTAGAACTTCAGAAATTGCAAACTAAGAAAAAAAACAGTGTGATGTAAAAATGATCTGATTTGCTGAAAAAAAATTCTTAAAATAAAAGCAAATACATTAAAGATGTCCTGCATGTTGTATGGAAAACTTTTAGAATATATATATGAAACAGTAAATAGCAGTGAAAAATGACCCTACTAAAATTAGAGAGTGAGAGAGGTAAAATAGTTAAGAGGTAAGAACACTAAGTCCTTTGTCCCCTGCACTTAGTGCTTCTAGTTCCTCCTTGCATTGCATTTCCATACTGATATGCCAGATGCTCAATTGCTCATGTCAAAAGAAAAAATGCTATTTTTTTCCTCAATCGATGAAGTGTAATTTTAATAACCAATTTCTGTCTTCCTTTCAATACCTATTCTATATATTATGTCTCTCTTCAATCTAGTAGCATGAATGTACGTAGCGTTGCAAAGATTGACCATTTTCCTATGAAGACTACCGGAGTTTTAGCTCCTTCAGGAATGAATACAGGTAACGTTTTTTGTGGTTGGGCTTGAATGTCACAGACCCAGCTGCACTAAATTAGCTTCTATAACTTTGAAAAATTTATTTGAAAGACAAATTACTGTGTTAAGATTTTGCTTTTAAACACATTCCCAGCTAAACACAGAGGTGGGAAAGTGAAGTGATCTGGCAAATTTAAATAAGTATATATAAAAATCAAATTTAAAAACTGACATATAGCTATATGTTTAACATGCAATATATGATAAAAAGAGAGTTAATGATTCTTTTTACTGTATCACATGAGATCAAAGAGACTTTGTGCATGGAGATTTTTGCTCAATCTACTTTATGATAGCAAAAATTACTCTAAAACAAGCTCAACTGCAGATTTCAGTTTCAAACTGAGAGGCATGGTCTAAAGATGACAAAGGACATGGCACAAACAGCAGTCCCAAGAACTTTGGAAATACATAATTTCAGAGAATATAAAATGAAGGTAAAGTTGTTCAAGACATATTCCTTATGCTGGCTGTGTCAGACTGAAATGCCGCTTGAATTATGTCAGAGGAGACATTATGCAAGAGCAAAGATTTTTATTTAGATGAATGCTTAGTAAGTGCATTGCCTAATAGATGTCACTTAGCTAATACTATTCCGAATTTACATACCGGTATCACTGAGGGTTTTTGGCAGTAGGAAGCTTTCAATTTTTTTGCCTGCTCTGAAGAGGGGGGAGGTTGTCCTAATTGGCATTAAAAAAAAAAAAAATTACAGATATAATAACTAACTGTTCACATATTCCACCACACAAGCCGTACCAACTCATTAGAGATTCTTTGAGTCAAGCAGGGTCTGAACCAGTGAACTAAAAGGTAAAAGAAGGCATTTTTGCTGTCTGGTTTTGTTTAGCTGAGGCAGATGGTGCAACTGGGCAGCACCAAATGTCTATGTGTGTGACAGCACTAAAGCTTTGTGCTGTGTAGCATTCACTGTGCTTGTAGCTGCCCCCCAAGGTGTGAAAACTCCAGCTGACCTACTGGAGTATGTACTTGAGTTTGGAGAGAAGCACTTGGTCCTGTGGATGTCAATGTTTTTATTAACTTCCCTGAGACTGATCACTGACCTTGTTACTAAAAAGTCCTGTTCAGTGGCTTCTTTGGAAATTTGAGATGTTTAGAAATGTAGAGCTAATGCTTTTCTTCTCTTGTAGCCAACTCAGTTGTTAATTTAGCTCAAATCTTTGGCCATTAGCAGACATGAATGCCGGTCTTAAATTTTTCTTTTGGCATTGTGAATAAATTTTGTGCTTTGGCATGCTTCTGCAAAATGCATCCAATAATGTGACCTGAGCACACAGTGGAGAGTCCTCTTCATAATGAATCAGCCTTGATTTCAGTAGCTGTATTTCATATATTATCATTTGCTGCTGACTTGGTCAGTTGTGGAAATATGGAGTACAGCTGTTCAAGAATCATTACAAGGCAAATAATTTCCTGTATACACTGTGAGATAGAAATCCTTTCACTAACTCCAGCTATCTTATTTGTAATTTCTTATGTCATTCTGCTTCTGTCAGGAACTACTGTCAAAATCAACAATCCTACTGATGTATACCACTGGTTAGCAAACTTCTGATTTTTTTTAATAGTTTTTTTTATTCAAGCATCCAGCATAAACAGTTAGATGGTGCCATGCGCTATTGTTTTCTTCAATCAAAAAATCACTACAAAGTTATGTGGTAGTGGTTCCTTTCCTCTTTCCTTTCTGTGGCTTTGAATACAACCACAAAACTTGTAATCTTGAATTACCTCCAGGGTCAAATGCATAATGTAACAACTTACCTCCTGTTTGATTTCTAAATCCTGGCACTCTGGGGATATATCTTTATTGTTGTGGTGTTGACTTGTAGCACTACAGGCTAACAAATCAATTCTTCCTTCAAACCATCCTATCACCTGTAGATTTGAAATTCTAGCAATTACTAAAGCAGGATGGCTGCAAAGCATCTGAAAAACATTCCCTATTGATTAGTTCATTGCTCTAGAGTATGATGAACTTGTTTAAGAAAAATTGATCTGGCAAATTGATTTTTATCAAGGAATCATATGAATGTAATTTAACTAACAATATTTTTGCCCTCGAGAATGTGTTATATATATTTGGCGTATGTACACATAAATCGCAAAAAAAAAAAAAAAGAAGAAAAGAAAAGAAAAGAAGGGTATTGGGGTGATTTTATGATGATACTCTATTCCCTAGTAGCCGGCTTTATGCCCAGAAATAGCTGCTGTAGCTGTAAGACGGACCCAGGGCAGGGGCAGGGAGCCTTGGGCTCCTGTACAGGTTTTATTTGGAGTCTCTGTGCAGCGTGCTCTCGGCTGTGGCGTGGGTTGTTACATCACTGCCTTTGCTAGATTAGTTCTTTCGTTAGCTCAAGCAACAAGTTTTTTTTTTTATTCCTTTCCCCACTTTCCCCCTGGACCCCAGCAGCAATTCTTCAGCTTCTTGGTTTGTTTCCTTGAACTGTTTTTCATCTTTTTTCTTTATTGGGTCGGAGATCCAAAAGTCCAAGACAATCTCTCGGCTTGCTCCGGCCAGTCCAAACCCAGGAAAAACCAAGCCAGCAAAAGAAAAGACACCCAAACCCACCAGCTTCACCTGCTGTGGGGAAGAGACCGACACCAGAAGTCCAACAGGTTCCCATCTGGTCTGCCCGAGCTGCTGAGTGAACTATTTTTCTTTCCCCTTCCTGGAGACAAAGGGGCCAACCTCCGTTTTTGCCCTCCCAGCCACACAGCCAGATGGTGGGTGGGGATAAGGTTTTTAAAGTTCAATAGCTAACATTTATTCAATCTTTTTTTTTTCTTCTGTGGCTTGCGGGCACCTCTTTTTTTTNTCGTGTGTTGGGGGCCCCTCTTTTTTTGTTTTTTTTTTTTTTTTTTTTTTAAATAAACAAGCTGTTGGGGGTTTTTTTTATTCACTTTCACCCACGAGTTTTCATTTCTCTCACTGGCAAATGGGATTACTGCAGCCCTTCTCTTTAGAGAAAGCACTTATTCCAGGGTGTTTAAAATTGCAATAAACTGAGACAAAAAAAGAAGGATTTTATATGAAATGACTTGAAATTTGCTTTTTTTTCTCAAAGGCTTTTGGGTTGTTTTGCAAGCTCTTCCAAGCATAGTTTTCTTATTGTCCAATTTTTTCCTTTCTTAATCGAAAGTGTATTAAAAAGTAAAGTTCCAATATTTAATGAATAAATTCATTCCCTTAGAATGCCCCAGGTTGTTTGGGATATGTGTTCTCTAATGTCGAAGTCAAGATGCAATTTTTCAAAACCAGTTCCTTATAATGTAGATGATGAAGTGGATAATTAATACTTGGAAAGTATAATATAATTTCAGATTTGCTACTACATCCATACTTTGCTGCTCTGCTTTCATTCTATAGGAATTAAAAGAACCCAGCCTGTATCAACCACAATCTTCTGCATTACAGTGCTTTGAAAGGTATTTCTCCCCACCTTGCTGTTTTCTCCCTGAACCATTTCAGGCTTTAAAACCACATAAAAATGAATGTTGAACAAACCCAGAAATTCTGTTCCTATTCAGAAAAAAATATTAACAATTTGCCACAGAACTACTGTATTCTAAAAACTCATCCTATAAATCTTGTTCCCAGAGTTACTTTACCATAATGTGTGGAACCTAGGACAGCGCAGCATAGAATCTACCATGTGTTCAAGACATGGTCAATTAGTCATTTTTCACTTTTGACATCTATGTAGGTTCTTCTAAGGTATGCTGAGAAATCACTGGGTGTTTGTGGGGTCTTCAATGTTACTGTGTAAATCTATATGCCAAGAATTAGCATTTTTTCTTCAAAAATACATTGAATACCCATGAGTATACTGAATTTTAATGACAAAGAGAGCAGTAGCAGAACTCTTGAAAAACTTCAAGTTGTCAGATTTGTTATTAAAACAAGGGTCTTGTTTTTTGAATATTTCCCACATAGAATGTGACACAAGACTGTTTTCAGCAAAATTTTACTTATATATCCTGATAAGCTATTATGAGTGAAACACACTCATCATTTGAAAGTGAAATAACTATACATATTTAGGATTATAGAATCATTTATGTTGGAAAAGATCTCTAAGAACGTCAAGTTTGCAAAGTCCTGCATTAAACTATGCCACCACGTACCATATCCTCATGACTTTTAAATACTTCAAAGGATTTTGACTCAACTACCTCCCTGGACTTTTTCTGTGAAGAGATTTTTCCTGAAGTCTATCCTGAAGCTCCATTGGGGTAACATGATTCCATTTCCTCTCCTCCTGTCACTTGTTGCCTGGGAGAGGAGATCAACCTCCATCCCCCAGAGCCTCCTTGCCTCCAGGCTGAATAACCCCACCTTCCTAAGCTGCTTCTAATAAGGCTTGTGCTCTAGACCTTTCACCAGCTCATTGCTCTTCTTTGAGGGCAATAAAGCAATGGTTCATTGGTGAGAGGTGATTGGCAGCAGTACGACAAGCAAACCAATAACTTGAACCTGAAAGAAAGTATATGGGTCTGAAATCATTAAACTTTTTGCTTATTTGTGTATTGCCACCTGATGCAATGGTAAACATGTAATAATATGAGTTTTGTCCATCATGTGCTCAGTAGTTCAGTGGATGTATGTCATGTTTGAACCACCATTGTATTAAAAGAAAAACCTGTCAAAAGCACAAAAGAGACATGTGCCTCAATTTCACAGAGGAAAGCAACCGAGATATAAATTATTCTATACCGTGGTAGACTGTTAGCTTTTAAAAGGCACAGTAATCAGTGAATGAACAGAACAGCTTGCCTTGGGAAATTATGCCTTTCAGCTTCTTTCACTTTAAAGTTTATTTCCTCAGATGTTGCATGGCATGCTTGTTTGCCATGTCAGAGTGTTAATCACAGTGCAAAACACTGTGGTTTTCTGCAAGGATAAATGAGCCCAGAAACGTTCTGAGTTCAGATCAAGCTGAATGCCATGATGGTGATCCAGTCTAATTTTATGTTTAAATCAATGCTTAACTGGGTTTTTAATCTGTCTCTCATGGGACAGCAATTTCTTTTGAAATTCAAAAATTTACTCAAACTATGATAGTTGTTTTATAAAGTCATAGGACTGGTAGATATTAAGAACACATTTATGAAGTCACAATCCAGAGCTACATGAATGGTTTGGGGAAGTGTAAAACGACCTACATTGCAGTACTTTGAGGTTTCTCCTCCTTTTGAAAAGGCAAGCACAGTCATTTTTCGAATTTTTGAATGCAGCATGATTTTAAGAAGCTTTTGTACTCAAATGTCTGTGAAGCTTTAAAATAGAAACATGGAGACATAGCAGAAAATAACCTTTATGTGACCGTAGCAGCTTCCTAATAGGTGATTTACTCTTCGTGATGACAATGCACTGCTTCCTTCCTCTTTTTCACCCTCTTTACAGGCATGCATGTTCTGCTGACTTCTCTTCCCCCAAGTCTTTGAAAATCAGTCAAAGTACTACTTGTACATTTGTTTTTGGTGGGGTTTTGTTTGTTTGTTTTTTAATTGGTTGTGTGACATTAGTTTTGAAAGGAAGCTTCTGTTATTTAGCATTCAATCTATAAGTATCCTATAAAATGTAAAAATGATAGTTACCCGGATGTCTTAGACTAAAAAGCTACATCTTTGTTGTCTTAGAGAGGCCAGCTTTGTAAGCATGTAATGTCTTGTTTTGCCTGCATCCATGACCCTGGGATGTTAATAGGGTGAGTTTAAGCTATTCATAAATTCTTTCTGAGAAACATGTCTTCAGGGTTCGCTTGGAAGGGCTCCTGTGAGTTGTTTATCTGTCCCCAGTTGTTGTTTCTAAAAGGAAAAAACGTAATGTATTGTGGTTAACTACAATAACCAGATGAAAAAGCAAAGAAAGTTGACATTAAGTGATTAGTGTAACTTGTACATGAAATTGTTTTAATTAGTCTTGATCAGGATTAAATTTTTGACTGAATATAGACAGAACAGCTAAGAAGGAAAAGCAAACAAATTGAGACTCAATGCGTCATGAAAATGTGGCAATGCAGTGTCCAAAATACTGTCTATTTAATGAATAATTAGGGCTCAGGTGTAGAATGATAATTGATAAAGATGATGCAGGAAGTTAATAGGTCACTAGGAAAGCTAAAACAGCATAAAATGGATGCAGAAATATATGCTACAAGCATGAAGATGAGTGTTCATTTTTACTTTTGAATTCACTCAGTGTCATTCAATTTCTGAAGTGATTTTTTCCTTTATAGGCCTAAGTATTTTTGCAAATACTGGATTTTTATTAAGTACTTACCCTGCTCTAACAGAGAAAGGCCTTGCTTCCGTATCTAATTCTGAGGGTTGTACTGGATGTTGATATTTTTTAAATGTTTACAATACTGCAACATTGCAAATTAATATGAGCAGATATGTCTGTTGAAGCCAAAGCCCACTGATACAGAAGACATTTGGAAACTTGGCAGCAAATTGGAATCTTATTATGTCAATACTTGTCACATTTTAAGGTGGTCTGGTGATTAAAGAGTGTAAACTGATATTATTGTAGGGATATAATTGTAATTCTCTAGCAATTTTTCTTTGCACTTTTTGGCATTTCATATACCCATTTTAACAGTTTCTCAGGACATGAATACTTATTGCATTTTTTTTTTTGTTGTAAAAATTCTGGAATTAGAGCTAGTCTTAAAATTGTTCATTTAACTAGCTTTTGTTTTAATATTGAGACTATACATTTTGACTCTAATTTGGGAAAAGAGCAAAAGAAATACTCTAAACAGTGAGAAATTCCAACCTTGATGCATATCTTGTTTAATAAAAAGCTTGATGTACGAATAGCCTCGTCTTCATCCTTGGAAAATTTCCAGCTGAATTTAGATAATTTAAAAAATTTTTAAAGATTTTTTAAAGATTTGTACTTCTGGATATTATGTTACTGCCCTATTCTTGTTACAAACTGTGAGAATGCTTTGCAGTAGTTTTAAAGGTGGCATGTATAAGAATTGCAGGCAAGCAACTGCAAGTGTTTTATATACTTACTCAGTTTAATGTACTCTGATATATTCTTTTTATCTAGTCTGTCTGCTTCCCTTCCTCCCTAGCTCTTGAACCTGCTACTCAGTATTCAACCTTCGGAGACTTCAAAGATTCACCTGAGACAACAAAATCACTGTAACAGCCCCTCCAAAGTATCTTGCGATTTCTGATCATTTACCTTCTGACCTTGTATGTATGACGTACAACAGCAGGACTGCCCAAATTCCCTCTCTCTTTGCCTGTCTCTCTTTCCCGGTACAGTTGCAGAGACATAGCAACTAATCTTCATTAGAACTCTGAATCATAATACAATTGTGTCAGCAAGTGAAAAACAGTCCTTAAGAAGGCCTGCCTCTAAAACATGTCCCAGCATGTGCTGAACACTGTAGTAAATGTTTCACTGAGGAAGGCAAACACAGAGGGATTTGGTGTTTAATGCCCTTGTTTTCCTTTGCTGGTTTTGGGGAGATCGAAATTTTGTTTGCAAAGAAAATATGGAAACTAGATCATAATATGTTGTTCTCATTATTATAATTAAATAGTTAGCTACAATAACATGGTACTTCTATTTTTCCCCTATGATTGTCCTCAGTCTCATACTTTCTGGGCAATCAGACCTGAAGAAATATATTTTTAATTCTATACTCCATTTAATTCAATGATAAAATTATCTTTATGACATTCATGACTGGATTTCTTGTTTCAGATAGGAAAACACAAGCTGGAAGTATAACCCATCCACATAATATAGTTTGTCATATTATATGTATTTGTGGCTGAAGTTAAATGCTCTAAGAATTTTTCTTAAATTGATCTACAGACCACTTCTGACCCATTACACAGAGGTGATTTCTCCTGTAATTTGGGAGATTCAGTGCATAACACTTAAATAATCACTTAAAAACAATAATAGAGTTTCAAAATATTTCTCTAAGATGATGCTGAAAGAATGTTTAATCCTAAAAGAAATTTGTGGAATTAGAAGTGGTACGGTACTTTAAACAATCTGCATCAAATTGAATTTGTAGTCTTTCCACTTGTTATAGTTCTCTACAACTGAATCTTTTATATCATGTCTTTCCTTCTTTTTTATCAATTTTAAATGCTTATTTCATAAATAAAAATGAATATCTGCTTGTATTCTAAATGTAAAATTGTGTTGCGCTTGGGATAAATTTCCTCAAGTGATTTTCCTCCCTACTCTTACAGCCCTTAAACAATTTACTTTTTTGTCCTCATTTGACAAAGTGAGCTTAAAAATACATAACCAATATTTGATTAGCATATGGTTAACTGGAAGGGTGCCACAGGTGGACAGATATGATCTTCAAATAGATTGTGGCAAGGATCTGCAGAGCAGAATATTGGAATAGAGGCTCAAAATTATATTGATATTCAACTGAAGTTGGATGCTTAATTCCAGTGGAAAGCCCATCTAAGTGCTGTTCAATTTTACGTTGTAGATAGTGGGTGAAGAACTATAAAATGTCCTTAAAATATTGCCTATCCTGCTGTCCAGAATCATGTCAGTATTTTTGCTCAGAGCCCCATCCAACATGGCCTTGAACTCTTACAAGGATGGGGAATCCACAGCTTCTCTGGGGCATGTGTTCTTGTGCTTCCCCACACTCACAATAAAGAATTTCTTGCTGGTGTCCAACCTTAACGTACTGTCCTTCAGTCTAAAGCCATTGACTGCTGTACTTTCACATGTCCTTGTCAAAAGTCCATCTCCAACTCTGTGGGGCGCCTGCCTTAGGTACTGGAAGGTTTCTACAAGTTCTCTCTGGAGCCTTCTCCGGGCGGAACAGCCTCAGCTCTCTCAGCCTGTCTTTATAGGAGTCTGGCACTTTCTTTGTTTTCTATTTCTTTTAATTCAACCCAACCCAAATTCCTCTTGTCTTACCTTATCTTTTCTCCCACCTCAGGTTAGGCTGTCACAGAGTGACAGAGTGGGTAGGATTGGAAGGGACCGCTGAAGGTCGTCTGGAACAATCTTCTTGCTTAAACCAGGTTCCCTAGAACACATTATTCAGGGTTGTGTTCCTAAATATCTCCAGAGAAGGAGACTCCGCAAACTCTCCGGGCAAGCTTTTCCAGTGTTCCAGGCCCCGAACACCACTCCTGGACTCATTTTTTAACAAGTTGCACATAAGTGAATTATTCCATAGAATAAACCCTAACAGCTGCCATTTCTATCACAGAAATTATCGTTTTCCTTTGAATTCCTAGATCCTGTCAACTGTATCAGTGGTATCCCACTCTTCTCTGCTTACTCTTTACTTCTTCCCTGTCAACAAAACAGACACTGTCCTTCATCTGCTGTTTTGTCAGGAAGAAAGTGAAAGCTGCTTACTTTTCCTCTCACCCTGAGCTTTTCTACCACTGTATTTTTCTTTCTCCCCCTCCTCATATATTGGTTTCTTCAGACTATCTGGAAGAGCTGATTCATTCTGTGCCCTTCTCTTGCTGTAAGAAGATTTCTGCCAGAGAAGTCATTCCATGTTAGGCTTGTCTTCTGTTCCATCTGTAACCTCTTCCCTACAGGCAATGGTACATGTAAGGTCTTTGTCAGACGAGGGCTGATGTGTTGCATGCCTGGATGTTTATATATAAATAAATAAATAAAT
>WBMY01001458.1:0-21164 GCA_013397315.1 Donacobius atricapilla
GGGGTTGGCACAGTGCTGTGACAAAGCAGAATTCCCAAACTCCCAAAGCAGCTCCCTGCCTGCTGCACCCCTCTGCTCGGGGTTGTGTTTGTGCTCATGCCTTCCATCTCTCGATTTTCCCCTGGTGATTTCACAATGGAACAAAGAGGAGTTCCTATGGCACAGAGTTTTTCCACTGACCTTCCAACTTTCCATATCCTGCTCCCATGCCATAGAGGGAATATTGGAGCTCTTCTGCTGCTTGGACTGTAGGGGTCTGAGTTGTTAAACCTTTTACAGCTCTGGGGTGGATGTTGTGTATCTGTCTTGAAATCTAAATTATTGAAATCTAATCATTAAAATAATTTGTGAAAATTCTCCTGATTTAAATCACACCAGAAGGTGATGCTGAGACCCTCAAGGGTCCTGAGCATTGTTGTACCAAAAAAGGGTTTGTAAGTTTTTGTTGCTTCCAAAGAAAGTAAACCCAAGAAAACCCATAACTTTTAACTTGGTCTTAAAATCTTACCAGTCTAATTTTTCAGTCATGAGATTTCTGCCTGAAGTACTTTTCTTGGGCTATCTTTGTTTTACACCAAAACAAATATTTTGAGAAATCCAGTTTCCATTGATTTCCTTCCCCAGAAAAGCAGCTAGGAGCTAATAAAAGGAGGGGAGCTGGTCCAAGGAAAGCACTGTGGCTGTTGGAGACCTGCAGAGCTGGGCTGGGGAGCAACAAGAGCTGCTGTCAATCCCTTTCCTTTTCCTCGTTTGCAAGGCACAGCTGGGCTTGCACCCACGCTGGGGCTCCTTTCCAATAGCATCCAAACGGAGATTAAACCAGCTAAAATTCATTTATATTTGAAAATTAACCTAAGTAATCACCAAGAAATATATGAAACAAATCATAAAGCAAAGCCTGATCTCAGAAAAATCAGAGTAGCTCTTGTCCCAGATACATCGATGCTGTTCTCAGCTCACCAGAGCATCAGAGCTGATTTTATAGGTTAAAAATAGGTGTTAATTTCTAACTTGGAGCACCCAAAAAGCTTTACTGAAGGAAATAACCGAAGTACAAAAGGCCTGCTCAGAAGCCACAGGATGAGGGCAGGATCCTGTTTGTTGATGACAGAAGTTTGTGTTAAGGTAACCTCCAACACCAAAACATTAAAAACACCCTCATTCACCTTTTATCCTAAAACAGCCACTAGAATAATTACCTTAAAGGTGTGTAGCTACACAGACATTAGAGATCCTTCAGGTGAGCAGCAGCTTGCTTTGTGCCACGTTTCAAACCAACATTGGCTGCAAAGGATGGAAGGAGAGGTTGTGTTACCTGGCAGCCATCTCCTCATCCCGGGAGGAGCCGGGCCCTCGGTGCCACATCCCGGCTGCATTTCCAGGTGTGTTACCTGGCAGCCATCTCCTCATCCCGGGAGGAGCCGGGCCCTCGGTGCCACATCCCGGCTGCATTTCCAGGTGTGTTACCTGGCAGCCATCTCCTCATCCCGGGAGGAGCCGGGCCCTCGGTGCCACATCCCGGCTGCATTTCCAGGTGTGTTACCTGGCAGCCATCTCCTCATCCCGGGAGGAGCCGGGCCCTCGGTGCCACATCCCGGCTGCATTTCCAGGTGTGTTACCTGGCAGCCATCTCCTCATCCCGGGAGGAGCCGGGCCCTCGGTGCCACATCCCGGCTGCATTTCCAGGTGTGTTACCTGGCAGCCATCTCCTCATCCCGGGAGGAGCCGGGCCCTCGGTGCCACATCCCGGCTGCATTTCCAGGTGTGTTACCTGGCAGCCATCTCCTCATCCCGGGAGGAGCCGGGCCCTCGGTGCCACATCCCGGCTGCATTTCCAGGTGTGTTACCTGGCAGCCATCTCCTCATCCCGGGAGGAGCCGGGCCCTCGGTGCCACATCCCGGCTGCATTTCCAGGTGTGTTACCTGAGCCATCTCCTCATCCCGGGAGGAGCTGGGCCCTCGGTGCCACATTCCAGCTGCATTTCCAAAGGCCAGCGCTGGAGCCCAGACCCACCGGTGCCACATTCTGGTGGCATTTCCAAAGGCCAGCTCTAGAGCCCAGACCCACTGGTGCCACATTCCAGCTGCATTTCCAGGCTGTGTTACCTGAACCATCTCCTCACCCCAGGAGGAGCCGGGCCCTCGGTGCCACATCCCGGCTGCGTTTCCAAAGTCCAGCTCTAGAGCCCAGACCCACGGGGTGCTCCTGCTCAGTCTGCCGGGCTCACCCTCCTCTGTGCCCAGTGTGGAAAGCAAAAACTTGCCCAAGTGTTGCCTCCCTTCAGGATCTGCGGCCCTTGGAAAGCCTCTGATTGCCAGTTATTGAGGTGTCTCGTGGGATCTCTGTTAGGATTCCTTTGTGTGTGCCCTCTCCGACTCCATGCCGTTCCTGCCCTGTGTTCCACGGTTTGTTTTGGTCCTGGAGTGGTGTTTCAGTCCTGCCTTTGATCATCACTGCAGCCTTTGGTTTTTCCAGGAAGTCCCGTGCAGAACCACGGAGCGTCTCCCATCTGAGTTCAGCAGGCTGCTGGTGATTTCACACACAACAATGGCTTTTTTTAGCTTTGATTTCATTTCTAGGCAGGCTATAAATGCCCTTGGAAACGACCAAGCTAAGCCAGCGAGTGATATCCTCAAGATGCAAGTACAAATTGCTGATGTCTTTAAGCTCTTGGGGTCTCCTAAAGGCTGTAGGCAGTTGGTGTGCCCCAGGCTCTGCTTCCCTGGATCCAGTGCACCCTCCAGAACATTCGTTTAACTGTGCGAAATTTCCTAGGGCTGCTAATTGAAGATGCTGGAAATAAAGATATGAATTCTGCTTCGGAGTCACAAATGTCAGAGTTCATCTCCAGACAGATTATTTTTAAGTAATGTGTGATTTGGTTTTCATTTTCTCTTCCTTTTATTTAAAAGGGCTTCTGCATTGTTCTTCGCTGCTGCGGTTAATCTGTGCCTTAGAAGGGGCAGAAGTTAATTTATAACATGGAAGACATTCATGCTGCTTGGGGAGCTGAATCCATCACCCTGCGTTTATTTGTCAGCTGTTTAGGTTTCCTTCACTTTGCCTCACAGTCTTTTCTCTTCGACTGCTGTGTGCAGCATGAAATAAGTTCAAGCTGTGTATATAAGCGTGTGTACACAGGTCTCTGCTTCCATTCTGGCAACCAAACCTTGACTCCTTCCTTTCCGGGTTTTCCTGAAGAACGTGACTGCAAATCAAGTTGTTTGGAATGGCAAAGCATCCAGAACCCCCTGAATTATATTTGGAAATCTCAGCTTTAATACATGGCCTAGAGACAGAGCAGATCCAGAGCCAGCACACACCAGTCTATTGAATATTGTCAACTGAATAGATCTAATTCTCCCTCCTGCTTTCCCTTTATATATTGATATGTTGTAAATGATTTATTGTTGGGAGACTGCTAATGTCGGTGACCACTTAGAACATTCCTGTGGGAATAAAGCTGTCCCTTGTCTTTCCCAAATTAAACTGCTTTAGGTATCGTATTCATTTGTGTGATATTTCAGCCATATGAAATTCACTTTACTCCATTCTCACTGTCGCAAATATTTTCTATTATTATCACTCTCACAGCCTATCAATGAACTTTCTGTCTGTATAAACTGATTGACTGTCCTAAGTATTGCGCCAGGACTGATCCATAGCTCTGGGATCAGCGAGTTTCCAGGGCTGATTTTTGGTTTGGATTGACAGCCGAGTCCCTGACTCTGTCTCCCTGTGGGAAGTGCCACTCGGAGGGAGCCGTGGTACACAAACCCGCCCATCTTCCAGCTGCTGAAAGCTGCTCTGCCGGAGCCAAGGCTGAGCTCCAGCACACTGCAGAGCTCTGGGAATCCCAGTTGTTGCTTTTCCCTGTAATCAGCCAGAGGAGGGGTTTGGAAGGCTCCAGGATGAACGGCTGAGCAGGGCTGGACCCGTCTGCCCCCAAACCGTGTGGCTGGAGCAGGATGAGATAAAGGAGGAATCCTCCCTTCAGGATGGATTGTTCAGGCACTGCAGCTGACAGGTGAGTACTGCAGCTGTCAAATACTTACTTGCCACAAGCACTACATTTCTGCTCTTAATATTAAAAATGTGTCAGAATTTCCATTATAAACCACTTATTTTGTGGGTTTATAGCTTTGCCATAAAAATACACCTTGGGTTGAGCCCTGGCACGCAGCCATTTGGCTTCTTCTAGCACAATATTAATTCAGAACATCCAGACAGTGTTTTTAAACCAGTATCTGAGAAGTTGTTGCTTCTTTTTACTTTTTTTTTTTTTTTTCCTTTTCCTCAAGTCCCTTGTTTTCTGCAGGACTCCCTCAGAAATCAAAGGTGGCCAGATGTAATTGCAACAAGAATCTGCAACATCTGGAAGCCCTTTTAGGAAGGACTGAGACCTGTGATAAGAAAGAAAGTTCTGGGGACATCGAGAGAATTCCCAGGCCAGGTGGGAAGGCTTCAGACCCCCAAGGCTGAACTGCCAAGGTCTGACTGCCATCACCCAGAGAGCCTCCCAGGAAATGGCAGAAAGCAGGAAAGCCTTGGGCAGATGAAGATATAAGCTAAAATATTCATTTTGGAACCAAATCAAAGAATCTTAGGTCACATTTGACCATGGTGCAACAGATGATTGTCAGCCAGTGATCTCTGTGAGATGAGAAATTAGGACAAAAAGCAAACTTGTAATTTGAAATTCAAGAATAATTCCGATGGGATATTTCAGATCAATTTACAAACCAACAAGCCCTCTCCATCTGAGCTCTGGGCTTCAGGAGGAGCACGTCTGGTCCTTTCAAATCCCAGCCCTGAGGAATGACTGGAAAGGTGGGCAGAAACTGGAGCTCCTGGCAGCCAAATCCTGGAACTCAAGTCCTCTTTGCAAAATGAATGATGAAAAGGGGCAGTCCTAATCTGATCCCTGGCCTTACTGCACAATTAGGAAAAGTGATAATCTTCGTTTGTAAAACAAGGAAAATTGGCAGCTGTGAAAAAAATAAAGGAAGTAGTTCAGTTTAATATTAGACTTATGAAAAAATTGGCCATAAAAGCTGTTCTGAGGCTGGCCAGGACAGAGCCTCAGAAATGTCTGGGGAATGTTCTTCAATCAGTTCAAGGAATGTGAGGACATGAAGCTGAAAGTGCTGAGCTCCAGAGGAATGAGGATAAAGCTTAAAGCTTTTCTCTAGATTTGGTCAGTTTACTTTCTGAATGGATATTGGGATCTGGGAAACGAATGGAATAAAGTCCCTTTCTCAGGCTGGAGTTATTGGACAAGGTGGGCTGGAAAAGAATAAATTGGGCTCAAGCAGCGAGAGTGACTGCTGGCAGACACAGGGCTTTCCAAAGGCGGGGAAATTGATTTAGAAAAGTCATCCTCTCTGAGCAAGAAATGGAACTCAAATGATGGATAGGCTATGGAAGGATTTGGAGATCATTATGGCTGCTAATAGAGTAATACAAGCTGGAAGTATTGTCTTACCAGTGAAATCCCTGGAAATTTTCTTTAATTATGTGGCTCAGATGAAGCACAGAATTTGCAGATAACTGATTTGGAGCGAGGAGATTTTCCCAGTGCAGCAGGCAACTCCACAGCTGCTACCTGTGGCAATATCAAAGTCAAGGTTAAAGTGGTGGAAATCATATTTTAAGGGCCAAGCATTTACAGAAACTTTTGCTGCTGGGTCTGAAGGAAAGGATGGTTTTTCTCTTGCACTAAGCAATTTAAATTCTGAATTCCTTTAAATGCAGAGCTGCAGCAAGATTTCAAGTGATTTCCCTGCAGCATGTGGTGCTGTAGTGGGTGTACTTACTCTGGCTTTGCTCCAGCTTTCACAACTAATTGAAACTTTGAAAATACAGCAGCTTGGAGGTCAATACGAGTCCTAAAGGTCCAGGAAATACCTCCAGGATCCACAGAACCTCCAAGACTCTACTGAATTTAGAGGTGCCATCACTGCTGTACCTGTGTGAACAGGGCTAAAGTCACCCCAGCTGGGCCACAATCCCAGTTCCAGGGCACTGTTTAGATTCCCAGAAGTTTTTTCCAGTTACAAATCAGCCCTGTGAATCCAATAAACGCACAGGCTGCACACGGTGGTGTACCACAGCTGGATTCTGAGGGAAACCAAGCCTTTCCCAGCACCTCGCTGTCAGAAAGTGCTACTGGGCACCCAGGGAGTGAACTGGGCTGGATAAATGAGCTTTCAACCATTTTTGGACCTCACTCGCTGTTCTGATTGAAGTCGAATAGTGGCTGGAGTGGATCCTGCAGAGCCAAGTTACAGGAAAAAGGGGAGGGAACAGCTTCCAGAGCAGGACAAGGCCTACTGCAGCTTTAAAAGATGACTTTTGGCCCAGCACCTGCTGCCTTTTGAGGATGGGAAGGAGCTGTGCTCCAGCCTGCCTGGGTCAGATTAACTCTAGATGGTATCTTGGTACCAAGTACAACACTGAGGTGTGAACTGATGTATTTACAAATGGTCTGTAACACACTGAAAGCCCTCAGCCTGACATCAGGTCCAAAGGCAAGGGGATCATTGGGAGCCGAAGTGATTAATTGTGAGTACCCAGCCAGCCAGGGAATGGTTTCACAAACAAAAGGACAGAGGAGAGGCAGGACCATCCTGGGCAGCTCCCCAGCCAGTGCCACTCAGGTGAAGGGGTTTTTTACGGATTTTTTTTTTTTTAAAGGATTACTGCTACTATTTCGGGCAGATTTTTTGTGGCTTTGTTAATATTGTAAAACCACTGCGTGAGTTTGGTGTGAAGGAAACCATTTCAGTGGCTGGCACAGCGTGATTTAACGTTTTCAGAAATGTTTTTTAACAAAACCTCTTGTAACTGCTCCCATTTTCACCTCCCCGCGTTCCAAACACTTTTCCAGGCTGGACAGAGATGCCGACACTCCCAGTACTGACAGAGGGAATCAAAGCACTGGAGGGGACAGGGGCTTAGTACTAAATCACTGTTTTCAGGAGAGAAATCCCTATTCTGCTCAAGGAACCTGTGACAGTGGTTAAATGCAGAGGAGGTTTCACCGTGGTTCCTTTGGAGAGGGTTGGCCAAACCCTGGCGGGCTGCGGGGACTCTGAAGGACGTGGAGTGGGGATTCTGCGGGGTGAGACAGGCTCAGGCTCAGCTTCATCCCGAGAGCCACTTTGGGGGTTCACCCCAACACTGTCCCATCCCAGGACATCAGGAGAAGGTCACCTGGCAAACCCAGGTGTGATGTCCAAGCGGCTCTGCTGGAATTGCGTGTTCCTCCGGGGCAGGGAGTCGGAGCAGTGGGTGAAGACACCAACTCCTGCTCTGGGACTCCTGCTGTGGACGTTGTTTGTTAAACAGCACAGTTGTGTTGAGGAAACACGTGGCTCTGTCCTCCATTAATCTCTCCTGACATAAAAATACAGCAATAACTTAAAATTTATTAATTTGTTAGTGTTCAGGAAGATTCTTCTGCTGTTCAATTCTCCATCTCTCGTGTTGGATGAAGCAAAGGAAATCTGTACCTTAGTGGAGGGCTGTCACAATACCATGTGGCTGGAACGTGTGTGTTTTTATCCCTATTCACGTATAAAATATCATTCCTTGGGTCAGTGCATGTGAACTAAGTAATGGGCTGATAATTTTCTTGCTACATTAAACCACGCGCTATGACAATTTGAGGGGATTATGCTACAGCAGACATTCAGCTTCTAAATTTTTGTATCTAAGCCATGCTTCCCAAAAAGTCTGATTTTTCTGTACCTAAACCGCCCTGGAGATGTCATGTTACATTTCAGGTGTCTCACTGACATGGGCAGCAACAGCTACCAGAGCTAAAGAACCGAGGGGAAATGGGTTTAACCACATCTCTGTTAAACACTGAATCTCATTTTCTGCACATCCCTGGTGGCTGAAAACTGCAAGGACAAAAGCCTGGAAATTGGGTACTTACAAATGATCCGATTTTAACCCCTTTGTTTCATTTTAAAGCTGTTGGAAGCTTTATTCCAACTGTAAGGAAGGGTGGAACACTGGAAAATCAGTCCTGTAAAGATTTCCATCAGTTTATCAACCCTCTGTTGAATGAATGAATGCAAATCCGTGGTCCTGCTGGGTTCCTCTGGGTTATCCAGGAATGCTGACCTGCATCACAGGGACACCTTCCACGAAACCTGAGGCAGGGATGTTTTCTCATGTAGAAGCTGTTCCTGTGGTTTTTAATGTGGTTTAAGTGCCAGGTTCATTTTAAAAACAGCGATGGGAAAGGAGAGCACTGGATGTGAGACCCTCCTGCAGGAAGCAGCACATTGTCATTGAACAGCAGGCTCAGGGGTGAGGTGTGCCTGATATTGGGGTCTCTGAATCCCTGCCCCACATATATGCGTGTATCTGGATTTATAGATGTGTGTATCTGGATTTATAGATGTGTGTATGTGGATTTATAGATGTGTGGATATGGATTTATACATGTGTGTATCTGGATTTATACATGTGTGGATATGGATTTACTGATGTGCTTGGGCTCTGCCGTGACACGAGGGCTGAGCACCCACACAGAATTACAAATAAAACCAAAAGGCACTTTTTGGGTTCAAATTTGACCTGCTGGGGGCTGCCTGGAAGAAGGTTCGAGGTCGCTGGATGTTTCTGATTTTGGTCTCTGTTCTGATTTCTCCTGTGCTCCTGGGAGCAGCTCCTCCCCAGGAGCTGTGCGGGCACCTGCAGCTCGCTCCTGTGTGTCGTGGTCACTGCTCTCACCCAGTGCCCAGCTCACAGATTCCTTCAGCATCCCTTTAAAGCCTTACAGAGCTTCCAGGGCTAATGGGCCATTCCAGGGAAGTGCTGAGCTCCCTCAATTCAAAACATCTTGCAGAATGAGGCCAAAGACTCTGAGGTAGGAAGAGGAGTGAGGAGAGCTTTATTAGCATGGCACATATTTAACCCATAGGAAAACCCACAAATTTAACTCATTTTAAGTGTATTTCACACTTTTCGACTATTTGGAATAACCACATTTGTAAAAACTTCTTTTAATGAATAGAGCTCTTTATGTACAAAGGCAAACCCTTTTTTTCCCTCCCTAAGTACAGTCCTTTTAAAATACTATTTCTTTTGTAGGTCTGGCTGCTTCCCTCATCTGTTCATTATTGCTTGCTGCTGCAGAACCCTCCAGAACTGAAACCAGGCAATTTAGCTTCTGTTTTATCTTAGAAGAGTTTTGCTGATCCATGCCATGTATTCATTATAAGACAGATAAGTAAAGGACTTTAATTATTTATTGCCAAGCCCAACCAAGCTGCTGTGGAGGAATATTTGTGTGTGAGGGATGGGAAGGAGCTACCTGGGTACAAATTCTGGCCCCATTGAACTCAGTGGGGGTTCTGCCATTGGACTGCAACAAAGCAAAAGCTTCACCGTACGTTTAAAAGAAATTATTTCACTGGGATTTTCTGAAAGCTGGTAGATGTGGTTTTTATCTTCCTTTTCAGTTTTGAATGTTGTTTACCTTACATGCCCTCCAAAGTAATTTAATATAAAAACTTGTCATCGATTCCATTTTATTCCAAGTTTGAATTGCCTCATTTTTGAATTTCTTGTGCATTTAGAGACCCCACATGGCAGTGTCTGGGCTGAAAACCTGGTAGGGGAGCACTGGCCTATTTTGTCTTGCTGTGATTTCAACAGAATTAAAGAAACCCAGAAATGAAAACATTTCCATTTGTTTATGTAACTAAAAAAGCCCTATAAAATCGGGCCCGAGCTTGCAAGAATATCCTTTAATGAACATAAACCCTTTTTTGCAAGCAGGCCATAAACAGAGGGACATGCACACACATCCATGTCCTATCTCCCCTATCGACAGCAAACCAGAGCAGGTAAAAAAACCTCCCACTATTTGTATTAGGAAATATCCACCCCTTTTACAGGGAATTTGGAAAATATTTCTCTGGCCAGCGTGGAAGGTGAAACCCTGCAGCACAAAGCACAGCCACGGGCACCGCGAGCCAACAGACGGGGCTGCTGTAAAACAACCTTTTAATAAGGCATTAAAATGCCATCGACTTGGACACATTAAAAAAAAAAAAAAAAAGCTATGAAAACAAATGCCTTACAAATAATTAGGATCTTATGCCTGAGAGCTGTGTTGATCTCCATGCAGAGATTTTCCTGCTGAAATCAGACCAGGCTAAGGCTGATCGTCTGAGGGAGGAATTAGCAGCGCATAAATCGGCTGCGCTCGTGCTGCTCCTGCCACGCTCAGCCAGCCCCTGAACCATCCTCTGGCCTTCCAGCTCCTCCTTTCTGCCCCCTGAAGTCTCCTTTCTGCCCCTAAGTCTAATTTCTGCCCCCTAAAGTCTCCTTTCTATTCTGTAACGTCTCCTTTTTGACCCCTAAGGTCTCCTTTCTATCCCCTAAAGTCTCCTTTCTGCCCCTAAAGTCTCCTTTCTATTCCCTAAAGTCTCCTTTCTGTCCCCAATGTCTCCTTTCTATTCCCTAAAATCTCCTTTCTACTCCCTAAAGTCTCCTTTCTGCCCCCTAAAGTCTCCCTTCTGCCCCCTAAAGTCTCCCTTCTACCCCCTAAAGTCTCTTTCTTGTCCCATAAAGTCTCCTTTCTGCCCCTAAAGTCTCCTTTCTATTCCCTAAAGTCTCCTTTCTGTCCCCTAAAGTCTCCTTTCTGCCTCCTCAAGTAGCTTGGAATCCACTCGGTTTAGGATGCCAGAATATTTTTCTTAATTGAATCTCAGGTTTTTATCATGAGCATGTGAAAGGTTGAATTTGCTGATTTTTAGGGTGAGTCTGACTGGCTGATAGAGCCAGAAATAGCTGCAAACCCCATTTCTGGCCTTGGGAACCTGCTGTGGGCTTGTTTTCACTTCAGGTAATCTGCTTGCATTCATTTAAAGGTTTAGCAAGAGTTTGTGGTGGTTGCTGGTGTGTAAAATGCACCAAACTGTTGTATAAATTAATCCTTTCATGCAATAAAATAATTTTTCCAGAACAATTTTATCACCTGTAATGTATGGAAATGCAAAAGGGATTATAATAACTGATCATTCTTGTCTGTGTGTTTAATTCACTAATATTGTGATGGTTGTTATTAGCAGAGAAGCTACACTATTAAAAATGTATTTGGAAGGAATTACTTATCATAAAATACATATGTATTTGGAATTATTTATCATAGTCAACATGAGAAAATAAATTAATGAGGCTGTTGCCTAAGAGTTGGGCATCAGATTCTCAACTTTAAGTTGGGATTTAATGCATTTTTTTACTAAAATATCCTTAAATGAATATTGGTTTTCTTACATAATAAAATTACTGTTTTGATCTCCATTTTACAGACCACAAACATCAATAATTCTGAGAAATTAATGTCTGTCCCTTCTGTATTTCATCTCATTTCCTGTTTTGTCATTAGGTAACAGTTCCCCCTAAGGCACATGTTTTTAAACTTCCAATCCAGCTTGTGCCTTTCTCCCAGATCTGTAACTGCAGATACTTTTCAATTTTATATTTTCCACCCCCAGACCTGTGCCCGTGATAAGAGCCCTGCGTAACATTCCCAACCATCAGAGTAGATCTTGACACTGCGATTTCATCCATTAATCACTTTTATCTGACTTTCTGCTCTCCTGGCTTTTCCACGTGTGAAAATCTGCACTGCAGAGGAAATTCATGGATTGCAACCCTAATTTTTGGAGTAAAATTCTAAATAAAATTAGAAAGCTTTGGGCAGAATTTTCAGGTTGCTGTGAATTGCTGTTAAGCCTGTGTTGCCTTTTGGCTGGAAGTACATCCCAATTAGTGACCCTTCCATCGAGCAGTAGCACCAGAGAAGGGATTTGGTTGTTTTTTTCAAGTCAGTTGTAAATGATTAGTCCAAAAGAGCAGCATAAAACTGCGAGTCCCCTGCAGGAGTCAGCTGGAGGAAATTAAAGGATCAACAACAGAAGGGAAGCACTGAGGTAGGATTGTTCCAGGCTGCAGCCACAGGCTTTCACATGCACTCAGGAAATTGGCTCCATCAAAAGGCGAGGATGCAGGAGTGAGGATGAGGAGGATCGTGCAGGTGATGGTTCTAAATCATGGCTCGAGAGCCCAGCGCTTTCCAAGGCAGAGCTTTCCTCCCCTCCCCACAAAAAGCAGCGTTTTCCAGGTAAAAATGGAATCTTCTCTTTATGAATCCATAAAAGCTCGGCAGAAACGTGAGCTATAAATCTGATATGACTCAATAAATAACAAAGATTCGGTTTCCCCACAATAATATCAGTTGGATGGGGATTTTGACGGTGCTGTGCCCTGTGTTTGTGTGTGAGAGCTGTGAAACCAATGTCTTGGGAGTGCTTGGCAGCCAGGTAAAGCTTTTCCTTTAAAGTCTAAATTCATTCTGCAGAAATTTGCATCTTCGGGGCCTGGGATGGAGCTGAAACCTTTGCTGGTGGAGCAGGAAAGGATCACAGGAGGGGAAATGCATAAATCTCCATCTGGAGCCAAGTATGCTGGGAAGGAGATGGGGGAGCAGGAGTGCCAGAGCAGGCTGAGAGAGCGAAATTCCAAGGGAAAAGTGGAAGAAAGGAAGAGGAATGTCCCAGGAATTGAGCTCTTCTAATGCTCAATACTTTCATCAGAAGCAAACCACTGGAAAGCTGTAACCCAAATAAGGAAATTAGAGCAAAAATTAACAATATTCAACTATTCAGATGTCCAAAGAACCAGCGGAGTTATTGGTGTTAGAGGTTATTGCCAGAGGGGAAAGCTCAGCATGTCCTGGGTAATTAAGCTTCATTGGAGAGCATGGATCCCTTCTCCAGGTAAGAAAGTCTTTTATAGCATGGCATCCTTGCTATTGTAATTAAACACCATGGGCTATTCTGCATACGAAGTCTTAAACACTTCAGTCCTTTATCAGGGGATTTTACTGGCCAGGCATGTGTGTTCGTATGGCAAAAAAAAAAAATCCCGGCTGCTGTAAAAAAAGAAACCCAAACATTTCTTTTTATTACTCGACTTGCTGTATTTTTATATATATTGAGCCAAATTCATCCCTTGTGGAGCTCAGTTGAAGCCAATAAGGGCAGATTTGGCCCATGTCTATATGAGAAAGGTGGTGACAATTAAAATATATTGTTTAATAATGAGAGCTATGGTAGTGAAGTGTCTTTGTGTCTATGAAATTATACACCACGACACCCAGCCAGTGTGGAGCTGGGACTAGCAAAACATATAAGGCTGGTTTCTGATGGAAAGGCAAAAGCACTCTGACTTTTATGATTATGATTAAATATCACAAAGGCACTTGAACGAGGCTAATTTAGGTAACATCTCCAGAAGTCTCGTTTATAGCGCAGTATTTTACCATTTGAAAATATTTCTTGACTGTTTTTATATGTGGCTCTCAAGGACAGCACGACTGGCTGTTATTAGCAGTAAGGAAAAGAACAGTTTTTATTTCACTTATATTTGAGGGACTTTCAGTAATATTACAAAAAGGAATGTACCCTATTAAATGAAATGCGAGGACAGCCTTTACTATCGCTTTACACTGGCAATTCCCAGTTGTTCCCTGCTCAGGGCATGGTACCAACACATGAAAGGCATCCTCCGTGCCTTGAAGAGCTGAAGGTGTTGCCAGGTTAGCAACAAATACCCAAAGCAGAAGAGAGGAGCAGCGGTGTGCAGAGGACAGAGGAGTTGTGGTTCCCTGGGTCCTACCCAGCAACTCCTCTGTGTATCCCTGTTGTTAAGTTTGGGTGAGTTTACAAGCTGGAGTTTGCTGCGCTCTCCGCTGCCTTCCATCCTCCTGCTGCTTTTGGGCAGGGGTTATCCACAGCCAGGAACCAAACGCCGCATTCCAGGCTCCCTCCCTGCTGCCAGGGAGGCTGGCTCAGCTTTCCTCTGCCTTGTAAACGTCCCAAATTCTGGCTCCAACCCTTTCCTGCTGGGTCTTCACCCTGCCAAGGGGGGAGGCTGAGAGGGATGAGCAGGAGATTTCCCTTGGGGAAAAGTCTTTTCCCCTGGGGGTTCTCTGTCCTGAGCCTTGGCAGCTCCTGGCTGTAGCAACTGGGGTGAGAAAGCTCAGAGGAATAGGAGATGTTTTGTTGAACCAAGAACTAAACCGCTTCTTGATAGACCTGCTCAGGAGCGTGAGGAAGGTGGAAACACCTCAAAACATTTCTGGACCAGCAGAAAAGGCAGCTCTTAAACAAAACTGAAGATATAAAGTATTAGTTCTAATGCCACTGGTCTTCTAAGGAGTCTCTGACCCCCACAAATGAGAGTGGGGAGGGAAATGCTGAAGAATAAAGGGAATTTTTGCTGTGCTTATTACTCATCCTGAATCTCTTTTATGGAAATCTGGCCTTTGGCATCAGACTCAAATAATATTTTATTAGAAGAAAGCATGATTCATTGAAATGGTGCACTGCAGTATCCATGGAAAGGAAAACTGGGAAGGACACAAGAGAAGCTCAGCTGTGGAAAACCAATCCTAGGAACCATTGCCCCACAAAGGATCTCAACCTTGTAAGAAACAACAGAGAGGAGCAAAGTTATTTCCAAGCAAATGTTTGAATGTGGTGCTGGAGCCAAGTAAGGAATTATTACTGGATTAGACTGTCAGGAAGGGTCATACAATACCTGTGGAAGGAGAATATCCTGTCCTTGGGAAATTAATAGGATTTTTTTATTAACATCAATGTGATGATCAGGACTGGCCCGTGTACCTGAAAAATTGGAACTTAACCAAAGGAATAATAAGTGATCCCAGGAGGATGGGGGTGTTTAGTCTGTCTTAGATAGAATAAAAGTCACTTTTCTCTTTTTGTGCACATTTTCAGAGATCTGTTTCTCGAGCTGTGAGAAGCATGGCTGTGTGACCCATGGTTCTTTCTGTATGATGAGAAAAGAAGCAGCAAAAAGAAGTGAACAGAACAATCTCAACCTCTCCATATTACTGGCTACTCAAAACTCATCCAACACTGCAACTCCTTTGCCTGTTGCTTTTGCTCCTTATCAAGAAAAGAGCATTTATATTTAATAATTTTATTTTTTCCCCTTTCTCTCCTTTCAGTTTTCCAGCTCATGTTTTCCGTGTATTTAATTCCTGGTCCCTGACCTCCTGCTTCCCCTTCTTTTGCTGTTAATAGGATGAAAACTGATTTGGGGACAATCTAATTAGCTACTTCCCAGAGGTGAGGGGATGTTATTTCTGTGTTATGCATGAGAGGAACAAGTCATTCACTGAGGGTTGGGTCATTGCAGGGGGTAGGAGCTTTTGCAAATCCTGAATTTCACAGAGTCCATAGCCTGCAGTGGAAGCTGTTTTCTCCCAGGAATACAGGTAAGGGCGGGGGTTTATCTTCACATTTGATTTTCAGTTGTAGTTGGTCTTAATGAGATCTTAGCAGAGACTTCTTTGCATGTCGAGCCCAGCATTTGGTGGGAGGAGAGGGGGCTGTGTGTGCAGCAGGCACTGAACACGCAGCTCACAGCACTGCTCACCCACTTCTTGCTCCCCTGAATTCTCAGAGCTTTGGGACGTTTCAGTTTATTCTGCATTTCGTGCCTCTGCTGCTCCCAGATCTCTGCATCCCTGCAGGGAGGATGGTCAGGGGATCCACAGGGCTCTCAGTATTCCAGCCCTCCCTGCCTCACGCTGGATGGCCTGGATGTGTGAAAGGACCACGTTTGCTTTCCAAGCAAACCCCTCCAGCCCACTGCCAGGCCTGGGAGCTTGGGCAATGTTTACCCAGAGGTAAAATCCCTTCCTCCTTACCTCTTAGTGCCGGGGAAAGGGAGAGGGGCTCCAGGCATGCGCTCAGTCCTACTGCAGGGGGTAAATCCAGTCCTGCACTGTGATCCTGGACAGAAATCCCAGTGGAAGCTTTTCCTGCCCCTAAGCTGTCTCCTTCAGAATGATAAATGGTGGGAAGGGAAGGGTGAGGGGGACTGGGGGGATCTCTCCAACCTTTGAACTGGCTGTGTCGTCAGAAAGATGAGAAGGAAGAACAGACTCATTTCAAGCAGAGTTTTTATTTGGATAAAATCATTCTACTCTTCGTCGCCTTTGGTGCTCTCATCAGTAGGGCTTAGACCAAAGATGTCCGCTCAGGTGAGGCACTGTGGCCACTTTGATTTTTGCCTGGAAATGGGAAGATTCCCTGTCCCCACTGCCATCCCTGCCCCGCACATGGCTGCTGAGGAGCTGTCCCCGCTGCCTCCAGCCCGGCACAGCAACTGCTTCAGATTACTCTGATGCACCAGGCAAGTTCATCACCTTTCCAGGATGCCCCGTGATTGATTCCTCATGGCAATCTGCTCCAAAGGTTCAGGCTAAAATGAGCTCTTGCATTTAGAGGGGATAATCAATGCTTCGGGTATTACTCTGCTCCTTTTTCAGCTCCCTTTTCGTGTATTAGATTCACAGCTGATATTAAATACAACATTAGGTTCAGACTTTTGTTATTCCCTCGGTAGCTGCTCAGATACCCTGGGCACGAGTAAACTGCACTTTTCAGTGTGGCTGTGTCATCCATCAAACTGAAACCCTCGGTGGCTCCTTCCTCAGCTGCGCTGCACAGCCAAGGCTGCAGGCTGGGCTTGGGGAGGGGAAGATTAAAGGGCTGGTCCTGCTGCACTGGAGTCTCTAAAAGCTTTCCTCTTCACTTCAACAGAAATAGGGCTGAGCCTTAGGATTTGGGCACGAAAACACAAAAATACTGCTCTTCATCTCCACTGAACTGCAGCAGGCATTGCTGTCTGCCTGACGTAGGGAATGGCTCTCTGTACATGTTGTTCTGCAGAGAATGTCCAAGGATGTCCAATCCCTGCTGGCAGGGGCTGAGGATCAGCGCTCAGACCTGGCCCCGTGTCCTGTTATCAGTGTGAACCTCCCAGCTAGAAGATGCATTTGTCAATTTTTGTCTTTCAGGATTGTTACAACCGCCCAAGCAGACGGTGCTGACATTCCACCTCATTTTTCTTAATAAAGAGTCAACTTTCCACCGGTTTGTAAATACAACCCCACTGAAAATGTTCCTCGAAACTGCAGCAATGTATGGTCCAAAGCCAAAAATTAGTGTTTGCTGAGAACTAAGGAGAATGACAACAACAACAACAAAAAAAACAGATGAAAAATGTTGGCGTTTGCCAAACACTCCTTCAAACCTCTTCCCTATCAATATTTCTCAGTGGAACGAGGGCCTTGTGACCTGTTGTAGCTATTCCTCCTCTTTTCATTCCAGTGGGGTTTGCTTTCCCTTTATTAAATGAGTTTCTAATTAGCAAAAACTGCAATTCTCCTAATTTTAATTGAATTAACGTTATTAGCACTTTGCACTAATTCATCTACTTTTTTATTTCCCTCTCTCAGAACCTGATTCCAAAGGTAGCCTGGGGCTCAGGGGGGCAATTCCCATCCTGGAGGCCCCTTGCTGCAACTCTGTGTAATCCACTGGGACATCTGAACTGGCATTCCCAAAAGCACTCAGCAGGAACGTTCGCTGGCCACAGCCAGGAAAAGAATCTTCCCGGCAGGAACGGGGGCTCGGAGGCCACGAACACCCAGCAAGGAGGCACAAAACCCCACGGGCATCACCTTCCCCAGTCCCTTCCCAGTGAGGCTGAGCAGCCCATGCCAGGTTTAATTTAATTCTGGTTTAAGTAGGACACAGGCTGGGCTGTGGACCCTGTGATGGAACCACCACCTAAACTAAACCCCGGTGTTTTATAGACATTTCTCTCATGGCAGTGTTTGCACATTAAATAAGGTTCATGTTGGACAAGGCTTTGTGCTTTGCTTGTACCACTCCCAAGATTTTTTTTTTCCTTTCATTTTTAATCTTGATCTTGTTCTTTGCAGATAGAAAATCAGTTGAAAATGTGATGTTTTCTACCAGCAAGTCACAGGCTCATGGTTTCTCTTCCAGCCTTCTATCACAGGAATAAAACCCCTCCAATCACTCTGAATTTAGGCTGCCTCTTGTCACAGTCAAGTGCATGGCACCTCCTTGGAGCAGGTCCTTAAATTAAAATATTGTAGATTTTTTTTGCTGTTTAAGCACTACTGCAGAAACATGAGTGGCCAAGGAGAGAGGAGGGGTTTTTTTCACTCTGGCTGGAATTTTTCACTATAACCGTCCTCAGGGGAGTTCTCATCTTCAAAAGAGACATTCTTTCTATACAAGCTGCAAAAAGAATTATTTAATGACATCATAAATTAATACAGAGAGGCACAAATTTTCCAAAATGTGGAGAGAGAGAAAAATAAATCCATGTTTGCCAAAAACACCCCAGCTCTTCCAGACTTAGGCCCCTCTTGAGCCTGTGAGCTGCCAATGATGCCAAATTGAATGGTGGGGCTTTTGGCAGGATTGAAGTTTAGCTTGTTTCAATTCTGGCAAATATTCCTATTACTCACATTCTCAGCAAGCTGATACAAATATTTGTTCTATTTAGAGGGAAGTCCAGGCTCAGTCTGGCACCGAGTGCTGCTGGGCTCGGTGGAACAGAGCCTGCCTGCGCCAAGATTCAATTTGGACATCTACCTTAAAGGAAAACAGAATTAAAAAAATTCCCTGGGCCTTTTAGTACAGATTAGAGCACATCAATGGAAAACGGTCCTCGTGTGTATTCAGGTTTTTCTCACTTGCTAATTTTTGCTTTAATCTGATTTGAAATGGCCCTGGTTTCCCTGAGCTTGGGCTTCGACTCCGGGGCTGGAAAAGCCTCCACACACATGAACCTCCACATTCTTGAGAATTAAAAGCTGTTTAAACTCTAGTAAATCAAACTGGGACACAGTAAGCACACTTGATCTCTTTTAAAGCTGTGCAGGTTGTTGGGACTTTTCTTTTTTTAGTGATGTCCCCAGTTTAGTGTTTCTGATTCGAAAAACAAAGAGAGCAAATCCTCCAGGACACTCGGGATTGCTGTGCTCTGCTTCGTCCCTGGGAATGGTCCTGCTCCAGCAGGATCTCGCTCAGGACCAGCACCTGCCAAGCCTTCCCAGGTGGGAAAAGCAGCAGAAATCAAATGGAGCCTGGATGCCTTACCTGGGAGCCTGGGATTGGGACAGGACACATGCCCAGGTTAGAAGTCTCGCAATAAAAATATAAAGCACACTAGAAAAGAACAACCTGTTTCCATCCCATAAATTAATACAACCAGCCTTTTTTTTTTTTTTTCCTCTGTGCTCAGCTTGAGTGGGATTTGTAATGTAAATAATTCAATGATGTCTCAATGTTTTTGTCAAAGTCACACAGTTGGGGGATCCCACTAATATCATTTTTTAGCCGTTTGGAACTAGGAAATCTGCTCTGAGTGGCTGAACTGGGTTCCTCTGAGTGGAAAAAGATCATCACTGGAGAGTGATTCATCCCATTTAATCTCAATGTCTGATCCCTCTCCAGTGACTATAAAAGGAACCCAGATGACCAGATTAGCATATATCCAAATTTTGCACATTTCTATGCTAACTCAGCCTTTCCCAATCAGGCCCTGCACTCATAAATATCCTGTGCTATTTTTATAAGGAAAAGCTGGTTATTTGGCACAGGGATTCCCAGGGCACTCACCCAGCTCCAGTGGCTGCTGTGGGCCAGAGCCCTTGGCAAAGGCTGCCAGGTAAAACTTGCACTCATTACACGATCATCTCTCTACACTCCCTGCACTGACTGAAAGGTTCGGGGACAATTCTTACAGGAGTTGCTTTTTAAACCACCTTGAATCAATAATCTGCATGGATGAGCAGAAGGTACAAGAAAAATGGTTACAAGTAGCAGCAGTGATTATTCATTAAAAATGACATTGTTTTAGTGTTGGTCACCTTTGTAATGCAGGCAGAAGATCCAGGCAGGTTTTCCTGGGCTGCTGACCCCCCTCATTTTTGGGTTCCATTTGTCTGGTTCAGTGTTGATCCAGTGTCAGGGTGAGAAATGAGCTGAGCACTGCAAATTCTGGGCAGTGACACCCCCAGACCTCTCCTCCCTCCCTCCCACCTTTAATTCCTGCCCACTGTCCTGGCACTGAGCTGCACCCGGGCACAGGAACGTGGCTCTGTGCTCTGGGGATCGGTGGCTGCTTTTATTCAGTGCTCAGATCAACTCATGTGAGCCCTAAAGCAAAGAAACACCACCAAAAAAAATCCCAAATAAACCCACGGGCACCTAAAACCTGATGGTGGAGCTTTGAGATGGGTCAGGTGTGCACCCTGGGATGTGGGAGCTTGGTGTAGTCAGGCAGCAGGAGACAGAAGAGACACGAGGCACCTTCATTCACCATGGAACATTTTTATACTAATTATTGAAATGCACCCAGAGACAGCTCGTAGTAGTAAAATGACTTTATGTTCTGATATGTAAAATAAAATGTCCATGCTATGTAACAAACATTTAAAAATTCCATACCACCTGTATCTAATGTGGTTTCTAATAAAGATTTATCTGTAGTATATAGGTTTTTTGTCTAACCAATTCTTAGTTTTTACATCAAAGGTGTGTAATAAAAAAAAAAAATTAAATAGATGTCTTTCCAAAAAAAAAAACCCCTTTGCAACATTCATTTTTTATTAAGTATTTCATTCGTCAAAAGCAAAGCTGAATTGGACACGTGGCCTGCATTTGTGATATATATAATTTTATATATATATATATATATAAAAAATATATATGTATATAAATAGCTATTCAGCATGCAAAAATTGTAGTGATTTCCCAAATCTGGTTACAAAACCCCCACACGATCTCTGCTGAGCGGCTGTGGGGGGACTGTCCTGGTTGAAAAGTGACCTCGGGGCTGTGTCACAGCCCCCTCATCCATCGGGCTCCTCCTCGCCACGGACCCACCAAAGCACGGAAGCACCTCCCCGCTTCCAAACCTGCACTTCGGCTTCCTGGGAAATGAAAAACCCCGCTGAGCAATGACTAAAGCTGGGACTTCGTGCTCCTCGGTGGACCCGAGCCCCGGCGCCGCCTCTGTCCGCGTCCCGTGGTGGTGGCACTGGGCAGGAGGGACGCGCAGTGGGGCAGCAGCTCTGCCGGAGTCCTGTCCCAGAAGGAATTCCTCCTCTTCCCCAGGAGTGTCAGCCTCCTTAGAGAGCCACCGAGGCTGGGAATGCCCTCTCAGCTGATCAGACCCACCCTGTGACCGATGCCCCCGCCGCAGCTCGCAG
>WBMY01001458.1:23159-53567 GCA_013397315.1 Donacobius atricapilla
GAGGCAGGTCGTCGACGGCCGAGACGGCGGCGATGTCGGCGCCCGAGCCAGAGTACATGCAGGCCTCCCTCGGGGCCACCTCGCCGCAGTAGGACGGGCTCAGCATCTGCTGCTCGTAGGGCGGCGGCGAGCGGAAATAGTGATCGTCCCCCACCGAGGACGAGGCGTCCAGGTAGGAGCGTTTGCAGGGCAGGTCCAGGTGCCGGGCGCTTTCTGCGAGGGAAATTCAGAGTCAGCGGCAGCTCTGCCCGGGACCGGGGAGTCCCCTCGGAGGCCGCGATTATTTCACTAGACTGGTGCCCTTTCTCGGCTTAATCCGGTTAAACCGTCTCAGTTTGGGACAACAATGTACAACATCAAAAAGACATTGTGCTGCAAATGTCAGGCTAATTCCCCCCGGCCTCAAAGCGCTCTGGTGACATTTGTCAGCTTAAGTGAGGGACTCCTCTGGCATCGGGGATTACTCCGCGTTCCTCCAGATAACGGAGGGCCCTGGCACTCCTGCACGGTTCCTCCTGACAAATTCAAGAAGTCTCTTAAAGGGTCTTATCGCAGCCTGCCTTCCTGTCCTTGCAAAAATGGCTCTACATTTCCCAGATATTCACGTCAAAAGCTGCAGAAATAGCTGCAGATAAAGGAGCCCTTTCCCAGTCAGCAGCCCTTTTCCTCAGCTTTGCACAGCCCCTCTCCTCCTGTGAGGACCACGGCCCTGTTCTCTAGCAGCTTTCTGTTACTTATTAGGAATATTCTCTGGATGAATTAGTGAATTCATCTGCACATTAAACATCTGCTAAAATTACGCATTTGCCTCGCAGCCCTCATTACTGGTGCTGTTAGATTCTTCATTTAGCCGTGATCAGAGGATTCTCCCAGCTTAAATAAATTAGCAGGCAGTGGGACATGCAAATAGAAGGATTTTTTTCTTCTGTGCAAAATTTTTCCATTTAACTTAAAACATGCCATGATCTCATCTGATGCTGGACTAAAACGAAGAGAATGCAGTCACAGCTCACTTAAAGTTGAGAATTAGTGGATGGGAGGAAAGGGCTGCTCATACCAAGCTTCCACAGTCCCCCTGGTCTGCAGACATTGAGGGAATTGCTCATGGCTTTGCCTTGGAATGTGCAGAATTTTGGTAATGCTAATGGCCTCCTGCGAACAATTTTTAATTCAGCTGATCCTAGCAATGGATAATTTTCCACTGAAGCTCTGTGCCATTTGAATTACACATTCTAATTAATTGTTTCGGCTCTGCCTCAGAGTCTGAATTTACCTTCCATGGGACAGACACACTAAAAACTGCCCCAAACAGCAGCTCTTGCCTCCCGACCCTCCAAAACACTCCAAGCACAGCAGTATTTTTGAAGAGCGAGGCTCAGGAGACCAATCCAAACCCAACTCATACTCTCAGGTTTATTTTCTGTAACATTTTTCTAGCTGTGAACTCGAGTTACCTCTTCTTTTTAGGCAATGGTAGAAGAGCCCGGAATCTCTCTGTGCTGTGAAGGTGTTGAGTGGCAGATCTTGAGTATCCGAAGCTGCAAACTGCATGTGAGCACCATTCTCATACTGATAATGCTGGAGGGTCTGGTGATTGCCATGGAGTGGGTTCACATCTGGCTTTGCTGACAGCTGGCCATGACTGGACACCAACCTCTGCCTCATGATGCTCTTGGAAATTACTGGATATTCTTTGCTAAGAGAGGTGAGAAGAGTTAGGGCTGGTTAGGCAGCGATCAGCATCATCAGAATCTCATCAACAGCATGAGGAAATGTTGGTTTGGCTCCCCCAGAGCATCTCCAGCCAATGACTTCAGCACCCTTCGCTTCAGACCATGAACTCACCGCGCTCCTCTGGGTGTGGGCTGAGAGCACAGCGTGTGTCAGAGCTGCAGGAAGGGCTTTTGGGGGATATCAGCGGCGCTCAGGCACAAGCAAACACCGTGCCCTGTGGCTCTGGCCCCTTTCAGCTGCTGCCCAAGGAGCTGCAGCCCCTGGGGAGCAGCGGGGTGAGGAGGGAGGTACCTTTGGAGCCGCGCCACGCGCAGGTCGCTGTCGTCGCTGCCCCGGAAGCCCTTGGCAAAGGGGTTGTTTTCAATTTTCAGCTGGGTTATCTTTAAAAGAACAGAACCAAGAGTGAAGTGTTTGAAAGCAAATCGGACCTAAAGTGCAGCAGCAGCAGGGCTGAGCTGGTGGGTCTCAAGGGGCTCAGTCCTGATGACTCCTGTGAAATTCAGAGCCTGGGTCTTATTCCAGGCCCTGGGTTCTTTTTCTGGACTCCTGATAGAGAGAATTTGTCTGATTTAAAAGGTTTTTTATGGTTCCATGTTAGAGAGCCCTGCTTGTCATGGTGTGGCTCTCCTAACTCCCATAACAATTTAAGGCACCTTGATGGCCACCTTTCAGTGAGAAGCACCCAGCTCAAGCAGAGCTTTATCCCTGCGCAGCCCCTCTCCCTGCTCGGAGCCCCCTCATCCCGTTTGAGTGCTGAGGAGAGCGGCCAGTTCTGCTCCGGGATGGTTTTGCCTGAGTGTTGCTGTTACTAACAACTACACTTTTAGCAATGTTGAAAAATATCCCTTACCAAAAAAACTCCTGAGAACACAGCTGGCCGCTATCAGTGCTGGAGGGGAAGGTGGTGACATGTGAATTTAAGCAGCCTCCAGGGCTCCAGCTCTTCCAGGGAAGCTCAAGCAGCTGATGAACCACAAGAAGCGTAGGACCCTTCCAAACCCACAGACTGACAGCAGGTTTGTACGTCTTAATTTCATTTTGTTATTTAGTGATTGTGGTTTTCCTCTGATGGTGAGCAGGATCAGGGCTTCAGTCCCTCCTTGTCACCTTCCCCTGGCCTCATCCAGCCCAGGAGGGGATTTCGGGTGAGCACACACCTTCCTCACTGACCTTTGCTCAGGGATGACCTCTGTCCTCAACTTCCTCATTTTTTTTCTTTAGGATCACAGTTATTTACAACCACACTTCTTGCTAGCAGGAGATTTCTGAGCTAAAAATACTTCGGGGGGTTTGTTTCTTCTAAAAGAAACCCGGACCAGGTTTTTAATTGTTGATGCTTAAGAGAATAAATAAAACCATTGAGGTATTATTCCTCTGAGGTTGTCTCCAGCCCACGCTGAGGTCACGGTGAGACCTTCTGCCTGCTGTCACCTGCTGCAGGTCCCCGTGTCCCCTGCTCAGGGCAGTGTCCACCCCCAGCCTGCAGAGCCCGGGGCAGGAGCTGGGCAGCACCACAGAGGCTCCTCTCAGGACCTTCACCAAAGAATTTGGGCTCATCTGGGACCTTTTCCCTAAATCTGTCGGGTCCACCCTGTGCTGCCCCCCAGGCACAAGCCCCCCTCACCCAGCCCAGCTGGACAGCAGGGACAGTGCACGCGTGGAGTTTATGGAGCACTTGGGGAACTTCAGGGATGAAAGGCACCATTGACAGCAGACATTTTAAATATGTATTAAATATAAGCTCTTTCGAGTCTTTTTGGTTAACCATGTTTAGGCAATTGGTCATTTTACATCAACAGCTACAACTTTGCTACCTTCAGTGTCCTAATGGGCACTTTTCCCCCACCCTGCCTGACCACACCACATCCACGTTTCTGCTCCGAGTCTCTTAACTGGCTCACTAATTGCAACATTTCTGCAAGGACTCTATGCTTCAAGCATCAAAGGGCACACAGGCATCCTGCTTGGGAGGAAAAGCTCTGGTCAGGTTATTGGGGAGGAAGAATTTCACACTTGTTCCTGTTCCTGCAGGATTTTCCTGTGAATGTGTAGGAAAGGAACTGGTACAGTTTTACACTCAGGGTGACAGGAGGGCTCTGGCAGTGCTACCTCACTCTGCACCTTGAATCTTGATGCACTTAAAAAATTCCAGTTCAATTATTAATTATTCCTCATACAGCATTTACCATGAGGAAAATGCCTGGGAGTGGGAGCTGGTGCAAAGGCAGAGCAGCAGCAGGACAGAAGCTGAAGCCTTTCCAGCCCCTGCTCTCATCCTCCCCTGTCCCTGCCCTGCTGAGGTGGCGCAGGGAGGTGACAATTCACTGTCCCTGTGCTGTCAGTGCTGCTGGGATCCAGCCCTCAGACAGAGCTGTGCCCACTGCACAGGTCACAGCAGCCTCAAAGCCCAGAGCAGCCCCTAGGTGCCCCTGACACCCACCCAGAGCCAGAACTGAGCCCTTTGTACTTCACAGCCCCAAACTGCCCCCAGCCCCTCCTGCAGCCACGTGCAGAGCGCAGGGGCAGCGCCCAGCTCCGGTTTTATGGTTACATTCCTCATCTGTCTCACTAAACACACATTCTGTAATTACTGTTCGCTGCAGATTTATGGGCAAGCTTTACTGGTCATTATTAGATGTGCTTGGCTGTTTGAATGACATCTCACAGCGAGCCGGGGGAGCCCAGGCTCGGCCAAAATATTGTGACCAGCAACATCCCTGCTCCTCCAGAGCTGCGTCCCGGCTCATCCCTCGCGCTTAGAGCCAGGAGGGAAACCTGTCTTTTAAAGAAGTTAAAAGAAGGAAGATCCTCCCAGGAAACAAAGCATTTGTGGCCCCGAGAGCTGCCTACCTTGTGGTTCTGGTAGGAGGTGACCGAGATGAAGGAGGTCTCGGGGAAGACGTGGGTGCAGAAAGCCGTGTTCTTGGAGCCGAACGCGTTGTTCTCGTCCGCCTTCACGATGTGCAGCCGGGGCTGGTATTTGTGCATGGAATTGAGGATGATCTGAAAAACAATGGGTGCTAAAGTGAGAAATCCGCTCCAGAAAGAAAAGAGACCAGCCATGGCTGTTGGACACTTTGCGGCAGGACCCAAAGCCCGGCAGAGCTCAGCTTTAGCTTCGCTTGCGAGTTAGGAAGGAAAATTTACACTCTAGAAATGCACATGGACCAAAGCACAAAAGGTATCTGCTGCTCTGGCAAGCAGAGCTGAACTTAAAGCTTTCCTGGTAAACCCTCATTTTCCTATTGCTATTGGATAGAATCAGTCTGAGTGGAAAAAATGTCATAATTTTTTTTTTCCCCAGCTCACGCCGAAGCTGTACAATATATAAATTCACCAGCAGCCTGGTCTGTAAAGATTCCTAATAAATACTTTACTGAGCTGAAAAATACACAGTTTAGCAGAGGAAAAAAAAAAACAACACAGAAACCACAGGGGGGGAAAAAAGCTAGAAAGCCATTTTTCTTTTATCTGCTGGTAACAAAAATAAAACTACAAAGCAGCAGATTGGCTTTTCCTGCTGTTTGTGGAGGGGCTGAGTGTGGGTGGCTGGTCCGGGCACCTCTCCCCTCCTCAAGCCTCGGCCAGTGAAAGGCAGGACCAGCACCAGCCAAGGGATTTTTTTATGGAGGGTGCCAGGGGGGTTGGGGAAGGGCTGAGGTCCAGCAGGGATCACAGCCTGGCTCCAGTAGAGGGGTTTTTTGGTGGAGCTTTTTGGGCTGAGAGGAGCTGCCCAGGCTCAGCCCATCCCAGCACTGAGATCACACAAAGCAGGGATGTGCCCAGACACTGCAGAAGAAAATGGCTTCAAGAAATGGAATTTCTTTTAAGAAGTGGGACGGTTTGAAGAAAAGCCTTTTTTCCTTTTACTGGGCAAAGAAGAAATACTGCTGCCTTGTTTTCTCAGCATAATCCTTTCCAATCTCCTCCTTCCGCTCCCAAATGGGCTCATTGAGCCTGGCTGCTCCCGGGGGACAGCGATCCCAGCCAGGCTGTCACCCCTGGCGTGCCCAGGGGCCGGGGCAGGGACAGACAGAGACAGCAAAGGGCCCAGGAGGGGACACTGGGATGGGTGGGGTCTGCTGGTGGTAAATAAATGGGGGGGGATGAGAAAGGGAGGGAGGGAGGCAGGGATGGGTGGAAAGTGGGGATGGAGGGATGGATGATGGATAAAGGGATGGATGATGGAGGGATGGATGGATGGATGGATGGATGGTGGGGATGGAGGGATGGATAAAGGGATGGAGGGAGGGAGGGATGGATGGAGGGATGGATGATGGAGGGATGGAAGGATGGATGGATGGGTGTATGCATGGAGGGATGGATGATGGATGGAGGGATGGAAGGATGGATGGAGGGGTGGATAATGGAGGGATAGATGGATGATGGATGGATGGATGGATGGATGATGGAGGGATGGATGACGGAGGGATGGATGTGCACACTGCAGCGCAGCAGCATCAGTTCACACTAGTTACGGTTGTAGCCAGTTTTAAATGAGAATTCCCAGAAGCAGAAGGTTTTTGCTCTGTGACTGCTCTGTGTGTTCACAAACCCTTTCTGCTCCACGACTGGCATGTCCAGGAGAGCTCAGAGCTGCAGCTCCAGGTGCTCCAGCCAGGATGGGAGGCAGTGCATGGAGCTTCTGCTCTCCAAACCCCCTCAATCTACTGCAGCTCCCCCTGCCCACAGTAGCTGCTGCATTATGCACCACCTAAATGCAATTTTTACTGTTGACGTTTTCCAGACAGCCCTCCCTGCTCCCCAAGAGGGAGAATGAGGAATTTTTGGCATTTTATCAGCTTTGCATCAGGCCTCTGAACCACTCTGTGGCTGTTGATGGGCAGGGTGTGGACCTGAGAGGGTCGGCTCAGGTTTTGGGCTGGGGGCTTTTCTCTGCTTTCATGTATCAGCCACTCATAAAACAAAGTAACACTCCAGGGACGGAACTTTCATAAAAGAAGGGACATTTCAATTTTCAGTAATTAAGAGTTGAGCCATGCTGATAAATAATGGCTGTCTGGAGCAAAAGCTGGGGTTTGCTGAGCTCTCCCCACTGTCCGCCCCACGCTGCCCAGGATGGGTGACTTTTCCCCAGAGCTGGAGCAACTCAGCTTCAGGATGAAGAAAAGAGCTTAAAAATGAGATTTCCAAAGAGAAAATTAGGAGCCCAAGTTTTGATACACCCTGCATGAATAGCCTGTGTTCCCCCTCCAAAGCAGGGTCTACCAGGCTATAATGACCTCTTTAAAAAGAGAAATGTATTTTTAATAATATCTTCAAAGTCAAGGAGTTCAAACAATTTCCAAAATGAGCAAATGAACTTCTTGGAGCCTGACAGAGGAACTCAGGAAAGGATTTCTGACAGATGCTCAAAGTTTCAGTTGTGGCTGCAGATCTGCCTGGAGGTTCGTCATGAAAAAAGCCCCTAAATGGCCTAATTTTGCCACTGCATTTACAAGTTCGGGCATTTCTGTCCCTTGCACAAAAAAACGAATATTTGCCCACCTGTTTCAGTGCAATTCTTGTTGGAATTTGAGTTTGTGGCTCCCCACCAGCTGCACTGGGGATTTCCCACATCTTTTTGGGGGTCAGCAACCACCCTCTGCATGAAACCAGCATTTTACTTAGGAACAAGAACTCCTGCACAGGGGCTGTGTCTGCACACAAATCCTCCTTACTTATGCTTGGTGTAATCCCTGTGCATTCAAAATCCTTCCAAACCACCCCAAAAACAACCCTCAGCCACAGAACACCGAGTCTGTGCAAAGTGAAATGCCAACAATTCAGGCTAAATAGTTTTCAAGGCTGCTTTGGAAATCTAAAAATACACAAAACAAATGTAAATTCCACTCCAGTGACGAACTTCAATGGAAAGATTAACTTCAAGAATTGTGTCAAAAATGAGAAGTATTTTAATTGATGGGACAGAGCCCTGAGCAGTGACGTAGGAGCCCTCGGCCTCAAAGGTGATGCTGAAACAATAACTTTGTATTTTCCTGGATTTACCTTTTAATGGGGAGATCAATTCCGTGTCAGACACTGTCACACACATTTTTACATCGTTTTTGGACAAAAAATAGCTCATTTGGGATAGGCTGGCAGGGACCCAGTGGTGGGGACCCTCCTGGAATGCCCCAGGTGAGACCCAAAGAGCTCCTGGATGTTTGGGGAAATGTTTTGCACCTCTTGGCTGCTCCCCCTGCCCCTGGCACTGCCTTGGTGCTGGCAGAGGAGCCAGAGCATCCCCAGGGTGAGGTCACTGCTCTCCCCTCAATGTCACACGTGCTGAGCGGACTGGGAGAGAGCCCAGCCCCCAAGTCCAACCTGAGCTTACACAAACATCCTTTCCATTTTTAGTTTTATTTTCACCCCCCTGTCTCCCTCCTTTGTGCTGCTCACACACTCGCAGCTGGAACTTCAGCTGTTACAGGACTCAACTTCATTTTTTTGGCATTCCCCAGTCAGCAAGAAATGTTTTTAAGAACGGTGTCATTTGCTCCTTTCGTTTAATTTTACTTAGGAAAACAAACTCCTCTAACTTCTAATCTCTCACAGTGCTGAGTAATGTCGGCTGCAGGGCCTGAGCTTGCAGGATGGGGCCCAAAGGCCACGAGCTGAGCTGGGGAAATGGTGCCACATTCCTTGTCACAAGGCAAACTCGCCTTGAAATCACCAGTAAAATGTATTTGCTTTCATATGAAATTTGGGGAGTTGATTTAAGAGCTCCCTGTTTCGCCAAGGTATCAGATGTCAGATGATGCAGTGGTTGCCATGGCAACTCCCCTTTTTATATTGAATAGTAAATGGCTACGAAAAAGCCACATAATTTTATGGTTGCTCCCGGGGGATCACATAACTAATATAAAATCTTGCATTTTAATATATTTTCTGCTTCTTTCTTCCTTCCCTCTTTTCTTTCAAAGTGAAAAAGCCTTTGAGCTGAGGCTGGCCCTGGTCCCACACCGGGACTCGGAGCTGGAGCACGACAGCCCAGAACAAAAACCTGACAATCCAGTTTTCTGCATGGAAAAAACGGTGTTTGAATCGAGGAGGCTCTGCAGAATCACCTCAATTGATGTTCAGAGCATTTGGTGGTATAAACCATCCCAGACTGAAGGGGTTTTAGGAGTGAATGGTTTGGAGATGCTCCATCAGCACTGGAGCTGACCCGGCCGTGCTGCCCAAGATGTGTCCAAGGAATTTGGGATCACAGTTCCCTTCTCCCTACACCCACTCTGGGGCTCCCAAGGACACCTTGCCCCAAAGCCAGCCTGAAAATCACATTTACAGTGGGAAAAACCCCTACCATCACCCAGTTCAACCCAATAAAACATTCTACTCCAACACCCTCTGGAGCAGCTAAAACGTGAGCTCTAAACTTCCCTGACTGCTGCCCCATCGATTTTCCCTTCCTAGGGAAGGGTTCCCCCCTCTCTGCCCCGAGGCAGGGACAGACTGGGCTCTCCCCAGTTCTCCCCAGCTCTCCCCAGCCAGTCCCAGCCCCCAGCACAGCCAGGCTGCTCCCGCGGGGCTGCAGAGGAGCCTCCCAAATCCACACGTTTGTCCTGGCAATCGGCACGGCAGGGAATAAAAGGAAGGCTGGAAAATCCTGGGAAAAGGTTCAACATGAGCTCAGACAAATAGTTCCTTAGGAGATGGCCAAGGCTGGGATTTCTGGGGATTTGGTTCCTTTTCATCCCCCAGCAGCTGGAATTCACTGGGCCTTGGGACACGGCTTTGGGGTGAGTGCCCCTCCACTCTGCCACGGGAGGGTTTTGGGCAGAGCCCGGGGGTGACATCCTGGGACACCCCAGGGCCACCGGGCCCCTGAACAGCGACCCCTTCCCTGCCCTTCTCCAGGCTGCCCCCGCTCCAAACTGCACCATTTCAGGATCTGATTCCAGCTAAACTTTACCAAAATCCGCCGCTTTTGACTCACATAAACCAGCAACGTAACAACAAAAAGATTTAACGGAGAGAAGTAAATCTTGTTTTCAACCACCAACCCCACTGGCCACTTCTTCCCCAGTATTTAAATGGAAGCCCTGGATCCATCCCTCCCTGTGGAATGCACACCATTCCCAGTGGTACACAGCTCTGCTCCTTTTTTTTTTGCACCAAACAATGTAAAACTTCACTTCGTAATTTATTTGGGCACTGCTATTGCTCTGATTTCCTAAAATGAATGGGAACCAGAAAAAAAAAAAAAAAAAATCTTTTCATGGATATTCTTTCAGCAGGAAGCTTAGTGATGCTCTGAAAAAATTGCCTGCAAATTTAGGGCTGGACAAAAGGGGTTTCCCAAGGTTTAAATGGACTGGGGGAAAAAAGGTGGTTTAATACTGGGAGAGATTTCATATGTATATAAAAAATAGATAAATAAATAAATANTGCCCGGGGTGGGGAAGCTGCTTCCAAAGCAGCACATAAACCTCCCACCAGCACCAGAGAGGAAACTGCTTGGCCACAAGTCATAAAGCAAACAAATAAAAAAAAAATTATGAATCAGAATTCGGGTTTTGCAACATTAGTAGGACGTGGAGCTAATTAAAAGTGCCTGAGTGCGTCTGACGGGCACAGGCAGAAAAAGGCTGATTTAATTAATAGAAAAATGAAAAGGAAACCCCAGGACTAGGGGAAAAATTAAGGCTTTCAGTGATAATCAAATAAAACCAAGTGTGCAAATATTAAATCTGAAGAAAAATAACAAACTCATCAGCATTAATGAGTAAAGCCAGTAAACAGCAGATTTGGGTCAAGAAAAACAGGAATATCACTTCAAATGCTGTCATGAGTGACAGGCCATCTATAATATCCTGTGGCTTTAAATCTCACCTGGTTACATCCCAGGAACTAAAATAAAAGCTTTATTTTAAAAGCAGATAAACTAATTATGGCAATTAAAAGGCACCACCAGCAGCCCAGGAGTGAGGTAGGTACAGAGTTTGTAACACAACCAAGCTCAGCAATGCTGTGTTGAGGGAGATTAAATTAAATATCTACTTTTATTTGTCACTACCTCCACCTCTAATCTCCCTTTATTACTTGCCTCCTTTGTTTATTTGCTTGTTTCCCTGCAGGTGTACCTTTATATATTCCAGAATCTATTTATATTTTCTTTATATTTCCATTTTTTCCATTCCAATCGATCTGATCCCAGCCAGAATCTCTCAGGATTACTGATGTGACGCTCTTGCCCTTTCCAAGCTGGCCTGGCTGCAGGAGCTGAGTCCCCTGGCAGAGAGGTTTTATTTCAGTGCAGTCGCTGACAACAGCAGCACAACAACAGCACAAACCCAGCTGGGATGCTCTCGCTCCTCTCCCGTTTTCCAGCTGGTGAGCGCTGCCCTTACGTGACTCTGAGTGCTCACAGCCTGCTAAAACCAGGAGAGGCCTGGGCTAAGGCTGGAATGTTCTGTCCCGGCTGCCATCCAGGTCATGGATCGCTCCTCTGGGTGCTGCAAACCCCAGCCCTCGGTCCTCAGGAGAAGGATCCTGCGCTCCGGAGCTGCCAGCACGTCTGGAGCCACCGCTCGTGGTCAGGTCTCCAGCCAGAGATCCCAAGAGGGCCCCCCAAGTCCTCCGTACAGCCCCCGAGCCCAAAAGGGCTCCCCATTATCCTCCCTACAGCCCCAGCTCCCAAAAGGGCTCCCCTTTATCCTCCCTACAGCCCCAGCTCCCAAAAGGGCTCCCCTTTATCCTCCCTACAGCCCCAGCTCCCAAAAGGGCTCCCCACTATCCTCCCTACAGCCCCAGTTCCCAAAAGGGCTCCCCAAGTCCCTCCCTACAGTCCCCCTGCAGCTCTGAGCCACCCCTCCATGGCCCTTCAGCAGCCTCACACCCCCTGAGCATCCCTCAGCTGCCAGGGCCGGGAGCTGACCCACAGCTCCATCAGGACGAGCTCACGGGCACCTTCCACCCCGCTGCTTATGGACTTTAAACCTCTGGAGAAAATGGAATTGCATTCCTGAGGATTTATCCCTGTGCAGACACACACTTGCGATTTTCCCATATTGCCCTGAATCAGCTTTCTGAAGAAGTACAGGTGTTATGTTCCCCTTTCCAACAGAGAGGGGATTTTTGGGCATCCTCTGCAGCTGAGATTAGCACAAAATAACCCGGAGTGATGCAGTCATTCCCTTTTTTCACCTGGAAGACACTGCTGGGTACTTCCCAGGCAGCACACTGGGAATGGATAAGGCACGTGCCACCCTTGCTGGCACTTACAGGATTATTTTCACCCTTGCAAATGCCCTGTAACTCCTGTGGCATCAGGGAGCAAAGCACCAGCCCTGCCAGAATCCCTCGTGCTCGCAATCACTCACCAGCCCCACGTAAATCAGAGGCTCTATCAGGTTGATTATCTCTGCATGTAATGCTTTGAAAATACATAAATTCAGATTTCACTCTAAGCATAGGCACCTTACAATGCTTTCTTTGGGATCAGATAGACCTCACTGTAGCTAAACATTACAGTGGCTGCTGATTTCTTAATCCATTTTCAACATGAACGTTCCTCAGTTGTTAAGCCTGGTGTGAAAGAAGCCTTTCATGGATGAAAAATCCCCCCGGAGCAAAATATACAGCCCACGTTTTCAGGCTGTGCTGTGTGAGCTGGGCACAGGCTTACCTGCCACAAAACCTGCTCAGCCACAGGGGCTTGAGGCAGATTACAGAGCTCTGAGTTTGTTCTGATATAAAACCTGCTCAGTTTGTCTGCATTGACAAATGCCTCCCGTGCCTCTGACCGTAACTAATAATTTACCACAGCAGATAACAGGAGCAAGCAGCAGGAGTGAGGTTGTGAGGCTGGAGAGAAAGGGCTGGGTGTCACAGAGCCAGGCTTTCCCACGTCCCCAGCACACCAAATAATCTCCGGTCTAATTCCGTGGATTGCAGCAAAGGCTTCAACTCCACAGTTTATTAATTAAGATGTTTATCTTAATTATTTTAAACCTCAAATGTGCCTCTGCTTCTTATAATTTCCATGGGGCTGCTCATTAATAATATTAAGCAGCTATTGCAGTGCACAGAGCCAGGGCATGGATGGATAAATGGATTCAGTGGCTGATGGAATAATGTGGAATTCCTGCTGCCCGTGTTTCAGGTGAGATCCCGGGAGCTGGCTCAGAGGGGCCGCACCCCGTGGAGGGCTGGGGACACTGCAGTGGCCAAGGGTGACCCAGCACAGCTGTGGCTGGGCAGCTGCCCACACAGCCAAAAATGCCCCAGCCAAGGCTGCAGAAATCCTCGCTCCACGTGGCTTTGAGGTTTGGAGGAAATCGAAGACAAAAGGAAACGCAGGCAGGCTCTGCTGGCGCACGGGAAGGCAAACAAACCCTGTGGCTTTTCTGACTTGTTTTTCTTAGGCAGCTTTAAGAAAGTGTTTGCAGTCGCTGGGAACAAATTCCTAGAAATGAGAAGCTGTTATTATTCCTAACGTAATGCCTTCGTGGGACAGGCCCTGCCGGGGCAGAACCATTCTCAGCCTGAGCTGATGGGAGCCTTGCCCCTCTCCTGGTGCAGAGTCCAGCTCTCCTCCACGGGCACCACAGAAAGTGGAGCACCACATCTCTCAAGCAGATGATAAATTTAGAAGCCTAACGAGGAGCTGGCTGAGAACGGGTTCAATTCCATTTAGCCAGGCAGGTTGTCGCTGCCTGAACTGAGCAGCAAACCAGGCACTTTAAAATAGATTCTTTCAGGCATTTTCCCATTTAATGTGAAAAAGAAGGTGCTGGGCTGTGGTACCTGGCCTGAGGGCACTGAGCAGGGCTCATCTGGCATGGTGGATATTACCCCAAAACCCAAACCAGAGTCCCCACTGTCTCACTAGGGGGACCTTGTGGGAAGACAAGCAGGCTGTTCATCGGAAAGGAGGAGGGGGTTAAAATCTTCCCTCTTAAAATGCAGCGCTAAAATCTCAGTTAAAAAATGACAAAGTCAGGAAAAGCAAACGTTTAAAGTTGCAAAACCAACACGGCACATCCTGTTTGTTTTACAGCCACATCGCACATCCTGCATGTTTTATGGTTTACATTTTACAGCATAAACAGTCGTATATTAAGCTGCAGAGTCGACCAAGAGGAAAACAGGGAGTGAAAAGACGCCACGTGCAAAGGCAGCGGGTCGGGATGGCTGTGGCAGCCAAACGGTGGCTGGGGTGGCTTTGTGTCACTCCTCCCGAGCCAGCCCTGACGCAGTGGTTTCGTTTCATTTCCGTGGTGCTTCCCCCCTGGAGGGGGAGCAGAGATGGGCTGTGATTAATAACAGCAGCATTAAACTGAAGCCTTTGAAGCTCACACATGTCTCAGTGGGGTCAGTAGGGTGGGGAGGGGGGTCAGGGCCCGGCGCGGGGCTGGGTTATCACCGAGTCCCTGCCACAGCCCGACTTTTGGAGGCTCAAAATCCACATAAAGTTACAAGCATTGGCAAAAATTCTGGATTTTTTAGCAGTGTTTTAAGCTGGTGGGGTCCTCCTGCCTCTGGAGTCAACCCCCTAAAGCTGCAGCTGATTTGGCTGTGCCAGAATTGCACTCTCTGGACAGCTTTGGGAGGCATTGGGACATTGACTCCAAGGGAAAAGCTGCTCTTTAGAGGCTGGATGCACAATAATAAGCAAGACAGATACACCCTTCCCACTCTGCACCCTTCTCACAGCCTCCCTTGCCCTCCAAACCGCTGCTGCTTAAACCAGCATCAGGTTAAAACCACGTTTGCTGACACAAATTAGATTCTCTTACCTGTGGTACAAGGAGGAGCCGATGGCACTAAACCTAGAAGGATTTTAAACTCTCTCTTCCCTCTCTCCCACCAAGGGTGGTTTATTTTTACTTGACTTCCAGCTCAAATTGTGCAAACAGGACAGGTCTGTGTTTTTATATGCAGTATCTGAGCACTCACTGTCCTGGCAGGCTGCAAGGGCCCTTGGTCTGAGTTATTAAATGCGCTGGGGAAGGTAACTCTGTGCTCCCCACCTCTGCATTCCCAGTGCACATGAATCAAGATTTTCCAAATAAAATAGTTCATCTTTTTTAGGGCTGCCAAAGCCAGCTTGGAAAAGGAGGAGTTTATGCAACCTGCATCTGTGAGCTGCATGTGCCACGTGCCGGGCTGAAAATCCCACAGCACTGTCTGGAAAGTTCCTGGGCACAAAAGAAAATCTCAGTGGCATCCAGCAGGACACAACTGAGCCAGTCATGGCTGCGTTTCCAAGAGCAGGGGAAGCACACAGAACCCCTCTTTTTGCATTAAACGCCCACCCCCAACACGAAATAAAGTCATTCCTTATTATTAAATTAACTATTAGTTAGTGTGACATCCCACCCAGCATCCCAGACACGAAGTCAGCTCTAGGAGCCCACCCAAACCCCTTGCAGAATGTCTCTCTTACGTGTCCGAAGGGATCCAGGTGGTTGTTGGTGAGTTTGAGCTTCTGGAAGGACACCAGCTGCCGCATCCAGTGCGCTCCCGTGGCCGGGGAGTCGGGGTGCACGTACAGCCGGCCCGGCATGGCCGGCTCGGCCTTCCCCGCCACCATCCTGGGAACAGAGGGCACACATGGCATCAGCCTGCCACAGCCTGCTCATGGAAGGGCTTTTTGTCCTTGGACTCATCCCAGCAACCCTCCCGCCAGCCCTGAGAGGATGCACCGGGATATGGGAACTCTGGGAGGCTCCTGCCGCTCGTGGGGGTTTTTTGGGGATCCTTATTTCAGCATCACAGTGACCCCATCCCTGCTCCCACGTGGAATTTCCTCGGGGCAGTGCCTCCACATGGGCATTGTGGAGACGTTTTTCAAGGAGGGAAAACTCGTCTGGGTCTTTGGAAGTCTTCAGAGACCCTTCTGCAAAGGGAGATGGTCCTGCACAGGAGAGAGGGGCTGTGGGCAGGAGTGGAACAGGGGTGGCTGCTCCCTTCCCAGCCAGGCAGGGCTCCCACAGCCTGTCCCGGTGGGAAGGGGCTGCTCCCCACTCCGGAGCTGCTCCCAGCACCCTTCGGCAGCTCCCTTTGCCCCACACCACCACCAGCTCCCATGGACACAAGGCCCAGCCATGAGACATCGTTTAGTGGCAACGCCCTCATTACTCCACATTGTTCTTATAAAACCCCAATAAAAGCAATATTACCAAAAACAACAGAAACTTTCCAGCAGCAGTAAAAGGAAAAAGGGGAAACAGCTCTAGGGCTGGCAAAAACTAAATTAAACAGAGTTAACAACTATCCATCTTCTCGTGTTTAATGTCTGAAACACACAAAGTGGCCACCATGGTGCAGAGACCCTCAGTCCGCTCCTCTTACCCGGCGGCAGTCCGGGACAAAAGCACAGGGAAAAGGGATTTTTTTTTTTAATTTTTTTTTTTTTTTTGTAACTGGAGCAGCCCTGATGTGCAAGTAAATAATTTCTGCTTTCTGGGATGTCACCGGGGTGGTTCCCTGTGAAATTTTCCATTGCCTTTCACCAGGCAGCAGCCGGTGGAAGGGTTTGGGGAAACCACAGAGAATAGTGGCAGTGAGGGAGGCTGCCAGGCATTCCTGGGGGGGAAAATCAAAAGAGAAAACAACACGTTTCCTTTGTCAGAGAGCAAAAATCCCAGCTGCCTCTTGAGTAAGTAACTTTGCTGGGAAAGGCACAGGGAAAGGAAGAATAACAGAAGAGAATCAGAGCTCTGAGTAAACCACCCTATATTTTGCTTTATAGCTGCTCTCCTAAAAGCAAAATATTACTATAGAAGAAAGGAATTTAAAACTTTTCTTGAGTCACATAGAGACCTAGTTTCAGGGCCTAAATGGACCATTAGATCATCCTGTCCAGCCTCTGGTTCAAGGCAGGCTGTGGCTTTGCCCTCCTACACTGCACATGGCCAGACAACCTGTGCTTGGCCGAAAGCATCTTCTCCAAGAAAACCCCCCGGCCTAGAACACTTTGGGGATGGACAAGTCACCACCCCCAGCAGCACTTTTTTCCCAGCAGTTAACCACCCAGCCTGTTAATTATATTTCATTTTATGTTTGTCTGGTTTAAACTTCCAGGCCTGGCTCTTGTGTCCATCACTGCTCCACCAAGGAGAGCTCTGGGATGTTGGCATCCCTCCCGTGGGAAGGTGTTTCTGTTGGTTTCTAAGTTTGCACAACAAATGGTTGATCCAATTGAAATTTTCTTATGGAAAAGCAGGCAAACAGAAGTGTTGTCTTACCATTTGTTGTCACAGAATTTGTACCGGTGGTCGTCGGCCGGGACGATGTCGATCAGCAGAATGTATTTGGTCTTGGGGTTCATTCCAGTCACTTTGACCTTGTAACTGGGAAACATCCTCCTTAGGGAAAGCAGAGGGGGACCACGTTAGTGAGGGATGGAAGCACTGGAACTGAGGAGAAGCAGCCCAGAAAGCAGATCCATCATCAGAGGGATTCATGCGAGGACACTCCTGGTTCTTGTTCATACCTCAAACGTGTGCCAGTGCAAAAGTGGGCACAAATTTTGATAAGAGTATAGAGAGGGGGGCTCTGGGCCAGTGCCAGGAAAAAAAGGGTGCAGAGATATAGGGGGGTCAACACATTCCTGTTTGTGGGAAGCTTGGAAAAGGAGCCCTCGCTTTTACAGGAGGCTCTGCCTGGCTTATGGCAGCATCAAAATTGCAGATTTCTTGCTGCTGTGGAAGTGTTTGAAAAGTCAGGAGACCTCCCTACATTTCAGAGGAAACCAAGCACAGGCTTTGTCATTCACACCATCCCGATATCCACCACTACCCCTGTGTTCCTTCCAACAAACTGAGAACTGAGGATCAGCGAAGCCTGGGGGAGACGAAGGGTTAAAGCCTGTGGTGGCTCAAACAGGCTCCTCTGGCCTTCCCAGATTTCCCAAATTCACAGCACACCCATTAAACCTTGCTGGAGCCTGGAGCATGGCAGAGCTTCCCACCAAAATGTGCCTGTGCCCCCCGCTTCAGCAACGACACCAAACTGGAGCATCCCATAACCCAGTGCGTCGCTAGAGAACGTTTACATGTCTTACAGACCCAAGGAGTCTTTGTGATATGAAATAACGCCTTTTTATAAAGCTCTGTGGCTGTGAAAACAGCAGATTCCATCACAGCCCGGCCTTGCAATCCAAAGGAGAGGGCTCTAATGGATCCTGACACTGCCATGGGCTTCCCAATCCCTCGAGGCCATGTCAGCAGCCAGGATTTGCAGGATTAGGCACTTCACATCCTCAGAGTAACTATTTTCTTGGCTCCATCTTCCCCACCTCCTCCTCATCCAGTAAAAACACCCAAGTCAATAGAGCAAACTGGCTCAGCACAGCCCTCCAGCCAGGACACAAAGTCCTCCTTCCCGTCGGCACAGGGGGTTGGAGGATGAGAATTGCCACATCCTGGACTCGTCCTGATTACGCCAATTAAGATGGGCCCAAACCCTGATGTCATTTCTCCATCAGGCATCAAGGCCACTTTGTCCCCCACCTTATCCCTCTTTTCCTGAGCTGGTCCAGGTCTGCAGCACCATTTTGTCGCTGTTTGGGGAGAAGGCAACAAAATGGGCCCTGTTCAAAATCGTTTCAATTGACTCTTTTAACCGCCCTGCATAAATTCCAGATGTTTACCATGTAATTAGCCTGGACTAAAAAGGGTTGGTTTACCAATGTCCCTCTTTGATTTTCATTCATAAACTCTGCACTCCTCTTAACCTTGTCCTCCTACAGGTAAGCACCTGGGTAAATACAGTAGGACATTTCAATTTGTGAATACACAGCCCAATTCACACATTGAAAAAATTGTATAAGGAATCCAATCTGAATGCCAAGATTTTTTTTTTTTAAATTAAGCCTTAAAATGGCATTTAAAATGGAACAAAAAATGGGGGAAAAAAGAAAGAAAAAATAGGAGAAATTATTAAAAAACAGAAATGAGAAGGACACAATTTGACAGTCTGTCATACCTGCATTGGAGATTTTTATAACATTGAGCTTCTGAATTTCTTTTTCCCTCAATCATTTCGTTTACTGTAGAACATCCAAGCTGCTAAAGTAGCTGAACTGATATATTGTAAATGTTAAGTGCTTTTTTAATGGCATTTAAAATTAAGCTTCAGCATATGGAGTTCATATAGCATGGACATGCCTGAGTTTATAATGTTCTTTAGTATAGCCCTCTAAAATAAATACAAAGAGCCAAAGTACTACTATAATATATACAGCTGAAATTCTTTAAGGATAACAAATGGGGACTCACATCTGATTGAAGGTGTTGCTTAACTTGCAAACCACTCACTATCTCGCAGTGGTAGCATTGTACTCAGCAGTCCACCGACCCAGCTACAACCAAGTTTGCCAACTCTCCGCATTCTTTTCCAGGAAAACACAGGGTAGATTTTAGTAATTTGGCTGTGCATAGACATTTCATCATTATTATTAGCTGCTGCATTTTGGCCTTAAAGAAAAAATATGCCACTAATGTGCTGTCCAGGGACTTGTCAGTTTAATTTTCTTAATGAAAACATATTTCTCAACCCCTTGGCAGAGGCTCGTTTAGTAAATATCTCTTTGCAATATGATACAAACATGGGTTGTGCATTTCTGGTGGGAAGGCATGACAAACCCGAGAGATGGGGCCAAGGAAATGCAGTCATAGAGACTGAATTAAAAAGGGGAAAAAAAAAAAAAAAAAAGGCAAGAGACAGCACCTAATATCACGTCCTGGCCCAAATTAAATGTCCCGTTTGAAAGAAGGGAGCAGCAAACCACGGTGGAGCTGCACCGGCCCTGCCCGGGAGCGAGGCCGTGCCCACAGTGGCTCTATAGAGCTCCCTGTCAGGCCTGGGAAGGGGCCAAAAACCTGCCTGCTTCCCCGAATTTACTGCAGGTCAATGGAGCTACTCAGAGGCACGGGGAGCTGCAGCTTTGCACAGGCAGCCCCCCTGGCACCCTGCGCAGGGCGGCTCCGCGGAGGATGCTCTGCTCCGGCCAGCTCCCGGACAATAGCTTGCTTCATCATCCCTCGCTCGGGGAGCAGCGCAGGCACAAGAATCACCCAGCGCTGCAATAAAACTTGCCAACGTCTTGCCAAGCTCTGGGAAAGCTCAGCCTGGCTTCGGTGGGAGGTCTGAAGCAAGAGCCGGGCGGATCGCTTGTTTTGTCCACCCTCCTTCCCACGCGGCTCCAAACCGCGGGAGAGCATTGCTGTGCAGAAACTGGGGACAGAACCTGGAATTTGGGGCTTCCTGGGGAGCCTGTGCAAGCAGGGCACCTCCTGTGCCCAGGGCAGCCGCAGCCCTGCCTGGGCAAACGGGGCAGCTCGGAGATGTTCAGTGATGGGCACAAGTGCAGCACAGCAACACCCGACTCCCTGGTGAAGGCTGAGCCATCAATACTCAGATTAATTGCAGCAATTCCTGGCCTCATCATCTTTTATTCAGGCCCAAAACCCGTTTGGACACCGTGTCTACGGGCTGAAGCAAAAGCCCTGAATGTGCCAATGACAACACCATCCCTGGGGTGGGCATGTCCAGCACCGGAGCGATTTCCTTCCAGTTTGTACTCCTTTTTTTGAGAGCCACAGCAGGTGTGTGTCCAGGCCAGCAGCACACCTCAGGGGGAGGCAGCGGGGCCGCTCAGGGAGCAGGGCCCACCAGCAGCCCCACAGCTCCCCTGCCCACCCAGGGACCGGCCACGAGCCCTGGGAGCAGCCGTGTGATGCACGAGGGACTCAGAGCAAGCAGCCAAGCACCAGCCCCAACAGCCTTTTCTGCAAAACACCAACATTGACAGGACTCCAGTTTTAGGCACGTTCAAACCCATTTCTCCCTCCCTCCAGCTCCAGACAGAGCAAAAGGGACCGTCCAGGCTACCTCAGCCCTACCCTGAGGGTCTCGTGTGCCCCTCAAAGCTCTCTGCTGGGTTTAGTGGCTCTGACAGGCACATTCCTGTCCCAGCCCTGCACTGGCAGGGACAAAGTGCTGCTGTGCCCTGGCAGCAGCTCTCACTGCCCCTCACAGAGCAAAACTGAAATCGGTTTTTATGGTCACCAAAGAAAGGCACCCTCAAAGAAAGCAATCATGGGGAAAAGGCTGCGGTGCCGCCCGCGTAAGCAGGATGCCCCATCTGGCATTAAAATCCCACAGGCACTGGGTGATGCCCTGGGAAGGGCAGAGGGACTGAGCCTGGCTCCGGGGACCATGGGCACTGGAAGCAGGGTTGGCATCACCAGAGCTTGGCACCACACTGCCACAGCCCCAGCTAAACCCTTCCCCGCAGATGAAATGTAGCAAAAAACAGTAAAAGCCAGGAAAATAAACAAGCAGCACAATTCCACTGGCCTCCCAAGCTTCAAAGATGATGTGCTAGTGAATTATTTGTTCTGATAATGAAGCAGTCACTGCTTAGCTAAGTTTATGCTAGGCACATTTTATCTCTACGTGATATTCACAAATTGTTTTAAAATGAACTGTTAGAATAAGCATCTCTTGTTTATTTATTTATACTATTACTATCCAATCCCCTTAACCGTGGAGTAGTTGCTGACATGGAGCCAAAGCTTCTATTATGTTCAAACAAAGTTTAATTGATGTGTAATTGGCTGGTTGGATTTGGAAGTCAGCGATAAGAGGAAAGCTTTGCTTTCCTTTGGGGCAGCAGTTCCCAGCCTTTTGGGCTCTCCAGGCTCGGCCTCTTTGGGGGCATCTCACGTGTTTTAATCCCCAGATGAGCAGGTCTGGTTGATCCTGGAGAGATGGGTGGCTGCAAAGCTCCCATGTCCAGCAAAATCTTAGTTTTGGGGCAGGGGACAGCAAACCAGAAAAGTAGAGGGAATCAGAGCTGATTGAGGGGCTCAAACACTCATCTGAGCAGTGACTGTGCTGTGTCACATCAGCAACAAACCCTCACTACCCTCCTGCTCACCAGGATTGCATCTGACCTTCACTTAGATGCCAACACCATTCCTGACATCGCTCTGGGTGCATTAGGTGGGAAGGGATGATTCTGACCAGCACAGGGTAAGCAGGGAATTCAAACAGTGTTTCCATAGAGAAAACATGGGACCAGGACACCTGAGCAACTCAAGCCATGCCCTCACTTTGGTGAAGTGTCAGTGCTCTCTGAAGGTCATGGATTTATGTGGATTGGTGCTCACTGCACATCCCTGAGGTGTGGATGGTCCTTCAGATACTACTGGGTGCTTCCTTCTGTCCTTTCAAGGGTGTAAAAACATCCCCAAGCACCTCAGCAGCTCAGCAGCTGAAATTCTAATTTTTACGACAGTAAGACAAAGGTTTCTGAAGACAGACAGATTTTACAATCCTTGCTTTTGAGATGGTCAAGTAAAGCAGTGAGTGGATTTTTGGCAGCTCCTGTGCTGTGCTGCCTGGGAAGGTGCTGCCTGTGGCAGATCAGGTTGTGAAAGGATCAGGAAACAACTGCTCCCTCAACATCTTGGCTAACAAGCCATGTCATGGCTGAGCAACCACCTCCTCAGAGCCTGCTGGGCATGCCGAGATGCCTCCAGCGACGGTTTCAGAACACCAAGGCAGATGACCCACCTGCACCCCTGATAACGACCAATGTGGCCCCAAATTCCTCTTGAGAATTGGCCGTGGCTGCTTGAGGATGCTTCTCCTTGTCTTCATTGTTAGAAGGGAAAAGAATGGTGTGCAGAGGCTTCAAGAACTATGTCTCCATTCTGATGACCTTTCTTCGTTTTTTTCTGATTTCCCTTCTTTTGACAAGTATTTCTCCCACTGACTTAACGCATCTTTAAAAATAATATTCTCCAGGGCAGATTAAAACAAATTTGGGGATGTCAGCTGTTTCTTTTAGCCTTTTAAATGGCATTTCCTTTTTGATAGATTCTTGCTTTCAGAAAATACTTTAAAGAGATCAAAGAGTTTTTCAACAGGGTCCCATTTTCCCAGTGTATCCTAACCCTCAGTCCCTTATTTCTCTTATCACCCACGCCACTCCGTTATGACGCTCTGTATACAAAGTAAGAGCAGTTAACTTTGAAGTGCTGGATTAGCCCATGCCAGATCCTTGCCTCAGAATAACAAACAATACAGGTTCAACAGGAGTTCTCATCAGTAGTTCATTTTTCAGCCCCAAATTCACTGTCACTAACACAAGCAACATTGAACTCTCAGTCTATGGGCAGATAGGAGAGATTTATCTGGTGGCAGGACCATGACCTAGTGATGAGAAGGTCAGACAGTTAAGGGATTTTTATATTTTGGAATGGCGAGGTTGTATTTTTTCCTTCTGGCTAGCACATCCAGTTTTTAAATAAAACATTGTTTCTCACATACTTGAGGACTTGGTGAGCTGGGTGGCTGCTTTCATGGTCTAGAAACGTTTGTTTCTTTGCCCCACGGTGACTTGAGGCGCGGGCAGGCTCCTGGCCATGGGCTGCTCCTCTGGGCTTTCATTTTGCTGCAGCTGAAGTCGAGCAGAGAAGGTCCCAGCGTGCAGGAGGATGGCAGAGAGCACCAGCAGCACCAGCAGCACAGCACAAAGGTGCCTCAGAGAGAACCCGGGCAGGAGCGTGGCCACCAACAGCATTTCGGGGCAGGTTTGCTCCGTGTCCAGCCCAGCTCCCTGGGCAGGGGCTGCGGGAGGAGCCCAGGCAGCCCTGGCACTGCTGGAGCCCCAGCCCCGGTGTCCAGGAGCCTTGGAGGCAGCAGCGGAGCCCCAGCAATGCTCGGGACCTTCCCCAGCGATCTGGGCTGGACCAAAGCCTCCCCCGACCCTGCCACAGCACCGGCACAGGGACAGGCAGGGAGAGCTGTGGGAACACCTTTAACTGTGAGCATCCCGTGGCTTTAAAAAGCAGGGAGGGCTGCTTGAAGAGAAAAGTGCATTAGGGACCAAACCGCCATCCCTGCCCTCCTCGGCGAGCACAAGCTCTGTCTCCCTTGCCAAAGCTGTTGACAATTTTAGCAGCACAGCCAAGAGCCATTGGAGTTCACTCCTGCTTTTTCTATAAAAGCAGGAGTTTGCCCGAACAGGATAATTCCAGGACCCCAAATTTAGGAGCAAGCAGATCAAACATTCCTCGAATATCTATTTTATTTCTATGTTTTAAATTGACGGCTCGCATTCCTTCGTTGATCTCGGATATTAAGGTTTGCTTTTGGATCAAAAACCATCAGCAAAAATTCTTGTAACTGCCTCAAAAGATTCTGGACAAATATTTCCCTTTAATTGTAATGAGAACTGGGCATCCATATGCCCTACAGAGCCATGGAAAATTTAACTTTTAAAGGATTATTCACACAGGAAAGCTGCACCAGCTTAGCCAAAGCATTTATACTTCTTCAGACCTTGATGTCCTAAAAACTAGTTTTATTTTGGTTTACTAAAGTTGATTGGGAACAGATTTTTTTTTTTTACTGAAATAAGCCACTTTTAAAATGAAACTCGAACATCTAAAGGAGATTTGCGTCTTTTCCTCGCATGCAGGATGCTTTATTGATTCTGTTTTTTTCCTCTGCAGCATTTTCCTACATAAGCTTCTTAAAACCTGCTACTATAGAGCCCAAAGTTGGCTTTGTACCTGTGCACATCCTGCCCTCCAGCCAAAACTCAAATTCAGGATCCTGAGCCTCCGGTTACGTCTCAGGGACTGTTCTGCTACCATAGAGAAATGACACATTGTTTTCTCTTCAGGAACTGTTCACAAAAATGTCACCAGACATCCTGTGAACTGGCATTTTTGACCGATGAAACAAAAGGTTTATCAAATTGTTTGTCCTTGGCAATACCTGGATAGAAATTGCAAGCCTGCAAAGACTGGCACCTTGGAAAAAACACCTAGGGAACAGCTAAATAAATAATCAAACAGAAAGAAGAAATCCTGAGCCAGGAAGGCTGTGGAAGCAAAGATTAACTTCCAGCAGAAATAAAGTCTGAAAGATGAGAATTCACAAAGAATGGTTTGCCACGAGCTACAGAAAAAAAAATCTACAATTGTTCAGTTAAATAATAGCACATAAAAGCTAGGGGATGAAATCGGAAAGCCAGATTTATAACGAGGTCCCTCATTTGCTTTCTGCTTTCCCCACCCCTCGTACAATTTCACAAGTGTGGAATTCCTAAAATCCCACAGGAAAGGTGTGCGCCCTGCTACACCAGAGCGATGCTCCCACAGCAGGGCAGCCAGAGGGGAGGAATCCAGATGTGCAGCTGCATCTGCATCCTCCAACACAACCTGATTAATTTAATTTCATAGGATCTCACCGACTGCAACTTTTCGGCGGTGGAGGTTTTTAGGATGTTTTCTGCTTAAGTATTTTTTGGGGGGGAGTGAAGGATTTTTTTTGGTTGGCTGGCTCGGTTTTGGAGGGGTTTTTGTTTGTTTTAACACACACAAACACACTCACATATTATATATACACACACACATATATATATACACACACACACACACACACGGGAAACATTGTTCCAGGGTTTGTGAACAATTATTTCCAGGCACTCACAGCTCGCTGTGGCCGCTGGATTCCTTCCCCCCATCCCTGGAAAGCGCCTCAGCCGCGCTGAGGGCAGGGATGGGAAGCGGGAGCGGCCGCCCCGCCGGAGCTCCGAGGAGAGGGGCTGCTCCAACAACGGCATCCCCTGTGCCCCCCGAAAAACCTGCCCTGCCAAACGCCCCCGGCTTGGGCAGTGCCGGAGGGGATCAGCCCCGGCCGCTTTTCCTCGCGTTCCCCCCCGCTTCGGGCAGCCCGTGGGTACCCAGCGCTCCGGGCAGCGCCGGGGACGGGGCGATCTCCTCAGCTTTCTAAAACCATCGCCAGATAATTTCTCCGGAGGAGAAATCCGTAATTAGAGCAAAGCTCAAAGAGGAGGAAGGAGAAGAAGGCTCTGAGTGATGGAGCCGGCGCCCATCCTGCGCCATCTCTGAGGGATCCGAGCGCTTTTCTCCAAAGTTCAGGGAACTCTGCTAACATAAACTTTTTATCTTTTGATGATCCTTTTAATATAAAATAATCTCTTTTCTTTCCCCTCCCTCAATGAAGCAGTCGGACATTAAAAAGATAGCAAGTGCATTTTAAAGATGTTTCCACTTTATAAATCAAACTTTCTTGGCAACAACATGATTTCTATTTCAATGCTGAGCTTGCTGTGTTCTCCTAATATCTCCTACAGATCAGTCCTAGGAGGGAGTAATAATCCCCTAAAGTAATTCTCAGCCCTAAATTCTCGATAATTTATAGTTGGCTCGTTCTGTGGAGCTCTACAAAGAACGAAACAAATGACTCCCCCTTTCCCCCCAAACTAAGTTATCAATATTTGCCTTGTTTATACAAAAAAAAGCTATTTTACACCATTGCCATGGAACTAACGCTTCCGCTGAGCTTTACATTTCCTCTCCACTGAGTGAACTTGTCATTAAAGTCACTCTTTTTTGTTGTTGTTGTTTGAAATTTAAAAATCAGGCTTCCATTTCTTTTCGTTCGTGCCCCTTGAGGTCAGACAGACCTACATTTAAGTGATTTCAACTAACGGCATTCAGGGGCATCTCTGTGCCTGCTGGGAGGGGGATTAGAGTCCTGATTAGTGCCTGCAATTAGCCGCTTTCCCTCTCTCCACACCCCCCCAATGCTGGACGCAAGTGCACACAAATCTCCATTAACCGTCGTTTTTTTTAATTGGCTCGAGAGGAGGTTTATTATTGCGACTCTCTATTTAAATAGCTGGGGTAAAATAAAATCTGCACGAAGTCCTAATTTTCATGTTGTCCTTTGCATGGGGATTAGCAGCAGGCTGCAGCCTCGTGGGCTGCCCTGCCCTCAGCACGGCCACGCGTGGCACCGCCGCCAGCCGAGACCCGAGGCACCACGGCCTTTAAATCGCTCGGATTTTTTTTTTTTCGCTCCTTCTCATGAGAATTATTTTGTGTGGTTTTGCTGTGGGAGCTGAGGCAGAGCCCAGGCCGGGCCGGGGGGACCGAGGCGGGTCCCGGCACCGGCGGCGCTGCGGCTGCGGAGGCTCCGGGGCTGTGCCTCGCTGCTAAAAAACACCGATAAAAGCCCTCGTCCTGTGTTTTCACACCATTTGCAGCTGAACCCAGTGGAAAAAAAACAAACAAACCAGGTTCTTTTGTTCTGTGTCGTTCATCAGGACTTCAGCCGCTTCTTTCATTATTTTTTTAAAATTCAAAACTGTTTTTTAAAAAAATTAGAATTCTGCTCCGAACTTCGCAAAGGGAGAATTTGGCTCGGGTAACTTAAAAATCCCCAATTTTTGCACATCTTGCGCTCTACCCCGCATCCCGCCTCCTGAAAGGTGCACTGCCAGCTCCACCGGACAAGGAATGTGGGACTGAGCCCCGTCCATATGGAGCTGTTTAAACAAGCCACGTTAAGGCTCGCAGAGAGATAACGCGCACGTTTGGGATGCTTCGGGTCTAGAATTTGGTTCAGATATTACACATCTCCGCACAGACGCAGATACTATAAATTCAGGGTGAAATATCTGCGGTCTTGATCCCCTCATCTGAGCTGATTTAGGGAGCAGACCCATCCAAACAAACCCGGCTCTTCCCATCAGCAGACGCTGCAGAACCAGCCCTGAGATTTTATACACCAAAATAAGGTGTGAAAAGGACAGAGTTACCCGCGCCGTCACCCCATAAACAGCCACATAGCAAATAAATGGAAGATTCCCGGGACATCCATCCCCTCTCCAGGGGGAATAATGGGAATATCTTGCTTATTAGAATCCAACTTCCCTACACCGAGCAGCTGAGCACAGAGCAGCACTGCCGGGACGGAGGAAAGCGGAGGGAAAGCGCTCATCAGCCCCAAAAATCCGGCGCCGAGGGCTGGGTTTGGGGTCTCACAATGTGAGCAGCAAACAGGGGAGAAAAGTCACACGCACACACTCCATGAGCACCCCCGGCTGCTCTGCACGAAGGCTCAGAGACCGCAGAGAAAGAAAAACTGCACAGAAATTATTCGTGGGGTTTTTTTCCCTCGGTTTTCTCCGCGTTATTTGAGCGTCTGCTGCAGGGCTCGTTAGCAGGGTGTAGAACAAGCAGCCACAGGGCACGGCAGAAGCCTTCAGCTGCGCTGGGATTAAATGTTTAACACCTCAATGTTTCTGTCCCGGCAGCAGCGAGGTGAGCCCGCTGCCGCAGAAGCCAAGGGCACACACTTCGGCGCCCACAGTGACGCTGGGCTGATTTTCTGGGGAATTTTCTGATTCCCGAGCAGGTGATGGTCTGAGGTTTAATTCTGATCTTAATTTTCTGACGTTATTTCTGCTGTCTCCCACCACAGCAGCCCGGGCAGGACAGGAGCCCTGAGCAGATGCAGGGCTGAGCTCTCTGGGCAGCTGAAGCCTCTCTGAGGCTCTGGTCTCCCTCCCTGGGTGTGCACACTGAGGGGGCTCCGATTTGATAAAAATAATGATTTCTTTCCAAGGGAAAACTGAGGGGTTTTTTTACCCAGAAATGGCACCCGTTTCTCTTTCAGTTTTGAGATTAAAAGAACCTTCGTACTGCTAAAACTTTGGTGCAGAGTATCCCAGCACAGGTCTTAGTGCACGGCACAGAAAAGGCAAGGGGTTTTGCTTTGTGGGGGGAAAAAAATAATAAAACCACAATTATGCTCATTTCCTAAATAAAAAAATATTTTAAAAAAATCATTACCAGAGAGAATCAGGACTAAATGCTCCAAACGACTCCACAACATTTTCTTGCATCTACATTCCAACTGCCACACTCAAAACACATGTACAGTTTACACTGAAAAAATAATCGTACGGAAATCTGCAACCACAATAATATTTTTTAAATGCCACTGACCGTGGCAGCTCTGCAAAACCCAGTCTTGGCAAACAGGACATTTCATAGAGATCAGAAGCAATACATGTTCGCAGGGAATTTTCACTAACCTGCCTGCTTTGGTTATTATCATTTCCGTGCCAGCTTCATGAAATTTCTTCCATAGCTCCTTCTCATGGAGATAGACTTTGATATTTTCTATTGTCTGTAAAAAAAAAAAAAAGATAATGAGAAGAGCAAGAAATGATGGAGAAAACCAGCGAGAAGGGCTGGGAAGGGCTGGGGTTGGGGACACCCAGGGCCCGGCTGCAGCCGAGGCTCCGGGCAAAGCCACCAGCCTGTGCGGGAGGAGGATGGAGTCTCAAAAATTCCGCTGCCCTTTGCCAAAAATAAGAGAAACAAACGGAGGCCGGTTTTAATTGCAGACTTTCACAACTAGGCAGGACACTGCGGCTAAATGGAATTTTTTTTTCTTTATTATTTTTCTTTTTCCTAGGGGGGAAAAAAAAAAAAAAGGTCTGTTGGGGCAGACTCGCCCTAAGCCTCCCAAAATCCGGGGCCAGGAGCAGCCGCGGGGACAGCGGATCCGCATCCAGGGCCGCGCTTTGTGCGTTCCGCCGGATGCCAGGGACATCGCCGTGCGCGGGGGGAAGGCCCAGAAGCCGAGTTTTATTTAGGGATGGAAAAGCCCCGGTGAATTCCCCGCCGGGCCGCAGCCCCGGGGGCTCCGCCGCTCCTCGGGCCCTGCCGGCCGCGGTGCTCGGCTTCGCCCTTTCCCCATTCGCACCGACGGCGGGCCCGGGCCGGTCTGTTATGCACAGGGTAAACAAAATGATACCAATAAAAAAAATAAAAGTAGAGAAAAGCGCAGGAAAATGAGCTTTCCTCGCAATCCCTCCTGGTGTCGCGGCGCGGAGATGCGCGGAGGGCCGGGCTGGCGGCGGGGTGAGGGCGCAGCGCGGCAGGACGCGGGGCCGGACGGAGCGTACCTGCTCGGGGTCGGGCAGCTGCGGGCTGCTGAGCGGCGTGCTGCTCCCCCCGGCTACGCCGAGGACGGGGGAGCCGGCGGAGGTGTCCGCATGGCCGGGCGCGGGGGCTGTTGGAAACCCTTCCTCGGTTTCAGACAGGCTTTTCTCCTGGAGCATTTCCTTGGGGGAGAGAGGCGCAACGTTAGCTCGCCGCACCGCACCGGGGGCCACATCCAACCGCTGCCCCTCGCCCAGCTCCCGGCACGGCCAGCGGCGAGGCCCGGGGGCCTTGGGGATGTGGCACCGCCGGCCCCGGGGAAGCCGCCGTGCCCCAGCCCCGCGGGGCTGCGCTCCCGCTGGAGGCCGGGGCAGCTCCTGTCTGATGCGCCCGCAGCCCCCCAGCCCCGATCCTTTCCCCCCTCCGGTACCCGTCGGGGAGGGCAGCCCGGCCCGCTGGGTCTCTCTGCCCCGTCCCGTCGGGGCTGCGGGGGCTCCGCGACGAGGAGCTGCGGCGGAGCCGGACGGTGTAAACAGGGGGAGTGCAGGGCTCCGAGATAAAAGGGCCCCTCTTAAACTTGGACGGAGACTGGGAAAAGCCAATAAAGATAAGGCCTGACAGCTCCGCCGGGGCTGCCGCGCATCAACGCCGACTTTTACAGCGCGGAGGGGACGCGGCCGCCCGCCCCGCTTGACGGACGGACGGACAGACAGACGGGCAGCGGCGGCGCGGAGGGGAAGCAGCCCCGAGGAGGCTGCGGGGTGCCGGTCCCGGGGACCAAAACCGGCGCCGGCTGCGGACCTGCGGCCCCTGAGGGACCGCAGCCCCGGTCCCTGCCCCGAGCCGCCAAGGCCGAGCCGCTCTTCGGTACAGCGGCTGTGCAGGGGGACAGAGAGGCTGGCACCCCAAAGTGCAGCTCCAGCAGAGCTCC
>WBMY01001460.1:0-31648 GCA_013397315.1 Donacobius atricapilla
ATATATTTATATTTATATATATAAAAAAAGCAATGGCATAGTGGAAAAAAATCATTTGTACCAATTTTCTCAGAAGAAATTCTTCTTCTAAAAATACAAGGCTCCACATACTATGCTTTTTTCCATAAGATGGCATGGTTTAGAGGAGAAGATGAGATATACTGGGATGCTAAGAAGATTGTAGTTAGCCTGAGCATAACATTTATGCCTATTTATACCATGAGGCCTTGCAGTGAAGTCTCAGATGGAAAAAGAGAAGAGAGCTCTATTTAGGAATAAGCAACCTTTTACTAGTGTTTCAAGGTATTTGGAGTTTTTATTTTTATTTTATGGCAATACTTCACCATCACTCAGAAAAAAAAAAAAAAAAAAAAAAGTTAAATAACTTGAATTCTTTCCGTACATTCAATGTAGCAGTAAATAAAGATATAAGTCCACATGTGGCTTGGACCAGGACAGCGCATTTGGAAGAAGGGTTCTAAGCTGGTAGGAAACCACTAACCTAATCTGTTTAGAGCTGAAGAAAGGTCATCTTCCTCTTTGTAATCCAGGCTGAAATGAGCCAATGGAATCAGTAAAACTCAACATGCACCTTATGAAGAGTAACAGTTGTATGCTTGAGTTTATTTTGGGATAAACGGTTAGGTAAGGAATGGCACCTAGTAGACCAAACCCATTTTAAAGAACTGTTCTTCTCAGGCAATGATGACCAGCATATCTGTAAAATGGAAGAAATATATATAAATCACTTTTCAGGCATTTCAAAAGACAATGTCCATGAGCTTAGCAGGGATTTTTACGACCTTTTGAGCAGCCAGAATTGATTCTGCCGGAGGGGACAGACTCACAGTTGAAACACTGTGTTTCTTCAAGCGGTGCTAGAAAACAGGCCTATGCAAGTCTTAACATGCTCAAATGACAATGAAAACTAGGCTGTTTTATTGTATTTCTCTATTACTCTCTAGCCCAGTCCACAACCATGTAATTTTTATGGAGCACATATATAAAACATAGTGCTCTAGCAGAGCAAAATAATACTACATCAGGTTAGATAAAACTATTTCAACTGTCCTCACCATTAGAATGCACAGGCTAGAGAGGAGGCCTTTCAAAAGCAATGCTGCACTTTGGATGGACGGACCAAACCAAGTCACTAATAGTGGAGTTACAAGGGACCCAGACTTGTGTAACAATGCTGCCTTCTGCTCAAAAGCAAAAATATAGGAAACAGATGTTTCCTATTCCCTGGAAATGTCGGCATATTAAAAAAAAAAAAAAAAAAAAGAAAAAAAAACCAAAACAAATAAAGCCCTTCTCTCCCTCTAAAGCTGGCAGACAGAGAGCTGGCAGGTGCCAGGCAGCAAAGCTGGAATATTGAGATAGAACTGGAAAAAGTTCCATCTATTTCCTCAAGACAGATCAGCTCTGCTTACATAATTCTGGCAATTGTCTAACATGTTCTTAAGGAGGAAAAGTCATCTGGAAATGTAACAGAGAACATGTACTCCATCACTCAGCTTGCTCACAGAAATGCAAAGCAACATCAGTCCTATCAGAACTCCTCAAATCTTAAAAATTCACAAGTAAATGGGTGACAACTAGAGGCAAGTTTTGTAGCTGTACTCTGCTTTGTGTCACCTAACCCAGGTTTCCCTGCCATGTTCATTACATGACAGCAAGAATCATACTGGGATTTAAGAGAAGAAAACATCGACTGCATCAAATTTTCTTCTGAAACACAGTGATAGACTGATTTGTTTTAGTGTGATTTGTTCTTGATCAAACTGTTTTCTTCCACAAATCTTCAAATAGTGTAACTATTTTCTAACAACATTTTTGTCAAAGTCAAGTCTTTGGCTTGCATTACCTCTGAAAGGGTGAAAACAAAAACCAAACTAAACCAAACCAAACAAGAACAGGAAGGGGAGAAGCAGAGTGATATTCATGCCTTTGCACACTTTCCTTGGCCTTTACCAATCTTCTGGGCCTTAGTAAAAAGAGAAATTCCAAAAAGCTGTATATTCCCCAAAATAAATCCTTCTCCTACACAGGCAGCCACCACACGTGCCATCACCAGAACCTGTCTCAGATGTCAGCCACTGCATGCAATTTGGTATTTGAAGTTACCTACAGCTTTTAAGGCAAGTAGGGCTAGCAGTGACCTGGAAAATACTTCTTGAGTTGATATTCTCCACAGATGAGCTGAATGACTTTGTGTCACCTTCTGTAAACTACCTCCTTTTCCTCCTTTTATGATCTACGCCATTATATACTTCGATACCTTCCTTTGTCGTACATCCCAAAATGATCCATTACTGAGGCATTTCATATGCAGTGCACCTTTTCTCACATCCATTCTACTTCCTCTTTTTCTGCATACAAAAGCTGTGCTTGCACCACTTTCTGATGGCTTTTTAATTTTAGGCATTTTAAGAAGCTTTAAAAGGAAGCCACGATACTGCCAGAATCAGTAATGACTGCTTCACTTCCACAAAGTATTCCATTTTACTTAACACCCACTGGAGTATTTGAAGGTTTTGGGAGAAGAGGGCCTAGGCATCATGGTACTAATGTAATGCATTTGTCTTTATGAAGGTCAGCAATCCTTTCCACATTACTGAAAAATACTGCAGACAGTACGTAATTGTAAGCTTTGTTACACAGCATTTCCCAATAGCTGTAATATTCTATTGTCTGCTCCAAGATGAATAAGAAAAACCAATATCCCCATCTTCTACAGATAAATTTTAAAAAAGGTTTTAGTCAGCGTATACAATTGCTCACCTTTGTGTTCTGAAGTCCACTGAAAGATTTTACCATTTGCAATGCTTTTACAGCTTAATGTTTGAAGAAGAAAAATGAATTGATGTTCAGAAGATTCCTGAAAAGAACAAGAAGCGGCACCTTTCCTTCTTTTTCCAATGAAAATACACCAAGTGTAGCAATTTTATTTGCATGTTGGCAAAAGCATTAAACTTTGAGCTTTAAATTCTTGCTTTGGAGAATTGCTCTAGGTTTAGTGCAGCAAAAACTTTAAGACTCATTTTTCCCACTATTCTTCTTGAATTTTCTGTAATCACTGCTCCAGCTTTGGGTCATTCAAAACAGAAATGTGGTTCTGAGCAAGAGCCCACATTATTTTTTTATTATAGCTAAAAAGTAATTTAGAGATATCCAACACATTAGCAACTATTGATTAAGTGGAATTTAATGAATAATTGCTTGAGAGAAGAAAACCTTGTATTTCTGAAATACAGCAGAAAGTTGTCCTTTATTTCCACTGTTGAGGACTACAGAAAGAGCTTCCATGGGAAATAAAATGAAGTTTAGAATTCATATGTATTCAGGAAGCATCTATAATAAATATTTCAGAATTACCTGAAACAACAAAAGATCCAACCACTCTGACATGTTTTTCACAGATGTCAGTAGACAGACACACATGCTAATGCCTGCAGATTTTTTCCCCAAGAGGTTATATTCTATTGTCATCATTACAAGATGTTTCTTCTTCAAAGATTCTGGGATCAAAAACCCCCCTGTACACTTCCAGATATAAAGCAAATTTTATTTCTGAAGCATCTTTCTCTCTGCCCAGCTCTTACACTGAAGTGCACCACTATAACTCTCTAACTCCTGAGACTTACAATTGTAAGAAAAATACTGCTATACCCAGAGAAACCTGGTAAACACCATAAGGGAATTCTCCTCAAGCCGGTGTTTGCCACCAGAGCCAACTGCAATGAAAAAAACAAAACAATCCTGAAACACTGAAACTGTTTTCTTAAATGTTAAATTTTAATCCAGCATCTTCAGAAAAAAAAATAAATAAATAAAAGCGCGATATCCAGGCAAATGTATAAGCAATAGAGATCCTAATTTCAGTAACAGGTACATAAAAGAAAAAATAGAATGGAATTTGATAAAAATGGTGTGGGTTTTTTTTAAAATGACACAGACAATGCCTCTTCTCCAAACACAGTTTATCATTTGCCTTCTCAGAAGAATTTAATTCTGCTTTCTAAGTTAGGAAGTCACTGCACTCTAGAACAGATCAGTACTAATTAGGAAGACTGGCAACAGTCATATGTAAGATGATGAATAATCCATCCTAAGACAACACAGAAACTGTAATTACCTGCACCTGATACTAAAGACTTCTCAGGATTAATGCATGCAGCATTTGACTTTTCCCTACTGCTCTCAGACATGCTGCAAAGTGATTACAGTAATGTTGTATGTATTAGATAGAGAAAAAAAAATTTAAAGAAATTTTTAAACAGGGAATGAAATGACAGTGTCATATGATATTTCCAATACTTTCAAGCCATGTAAAGTCAGTCTCACCATTAGTTCAGGTAAAATGAGAGGTTATATTTTACTTTGAATTTTCATTCAGTACATACTCATTCAGTGGCACTTCCAGACACAGTTTAATACAATACTTCAAAACTGTGCTAATATAGGTTAAAGTGATAATAAGCCATTGTGTCCACCTTAAATTACAACTGAGATGTATCTCAGTCTAAGCATATTCAAGAAAAAAAGGGTTTCGACAGAGAATTTGTATTTAATGAAATAAGAACACTATACCTTCTTTCTGGAACTGCAGTTGAAGACACTGAGTTCTATCATACAAAGGACTTCCTGTGTAGGACCAACAGTTTCCCAGCTCAAGCTGATTTCTGCATAACCTATGATTGCTTGTGAAATCTTGCACAAATCCACACACAGCCTGTGAGGACAGTGTTTTCAAAAGGCTACATGGTTTCCAGGACAGCCTTCAGCAGGTAGTTTTTTAACATTTACCATTTAAGTATCTGCACACTGCTGGGCTCACAACAAAAATAAGAGTAATCATCCCTTTGAGTTTTGAGAAGGGGACTACAGTTTGTGTTCTACTTTCTAAACTAAGCAATGCTCCAAGAAATTTAATAGCATTAAAGGATAGGTCTATCCCATACTGCTAAGCAGGCAGTCTATTCAAGGCCTTTATTGCTTCAAAGCTGAATTTTTGTAAAGAGTTCAAGTCAACAGTACACTAGAGCCTTCTCATTTCTCCCTCCTGAAAGAAATAACAAGCTGCAAAAAAAAGCCAGAGTTCTGGGCGGCTCAAAAATAGCAACCTAATAAAGGAATTCCAAATATTAAGACTCACATGAATCACAGTCAGAAAAATACATAAAGAGTCTTGTTATTAACAAAAGCACCAAACATCAGACATTACACAAAAGTGAACACTATGTATGCCAAGACTAACAAAGTCATCTGCTAATGGTAAAAATAAGGAGGAAAAAGAAGACTTGGCAACGTAGATATTTTATGATAACTTGTTTTTATCAGCTGACCTGCCAATCAAAACCAGATATACGAACACTTCCATGAATTAGAAACATAATAGTAAGATCAGAACTATGAGAAACATAACTAAGTAGTGAAAATGCACTATTTACACACCAAGGTTCTCCAAACTTTCTAAAGAAAAACAAAAAAAAACACCCAAAACAACAAAAACCAGCCCAAAACAAAACAAACAAAAAAACCCTACTACCAAAACTCCTCTCAAAAGCAATTGCTCACACTACAAGGTAAAACAAACCAAGAACTAGATGCAATAGTCTGAAAACTGCTATATAATAATTCTTTTTTGGGGTTGTTTTTTTTTTCATTTGGAAGAAGGTTTTCTCAACCACTAGTAAATGAGGCATATTTTTTAGGAATCTTCATAAACATATGTATACGTACTCTTATTATTTATACAGTCAGACTACAGAAACACATTTTCTTTGTTAAAGTAGGCTGACATTGCGTGCTGTACAACACATTTTCTGTTGAAATAGCACTTGTTCAGACAGCTCCCAGTCAAACACCAGCCTGGTGCATTATGGTCCAGATCAATCAGTATCTTCTGCACATCTCTCAGACACTGTTCCAGGAGCTCACACTCTTTGAAGGTCAATTCCCTCCCTACCATACTCAGTCAGCAATGACAAACTTGAAAACTTCCCCATCTCCTAATCCAACCTTCAAGCTTTCAGGTGGTCCTTATTGGTACATTTCATCTTTTTGGGATAGAACCAGAAGATACACTAAGATATAGATCTGGATAAAATAGTGTGCCATACAAGAGCTATAAAGCACAAGAAAACAATTACTAACATGCACTAATTCCTATACCTGAGCAAAGAATCATAGAATGGGTTGGGTGGAAGGGAACTTGAAGATCATCTAGTTCCAATCACCCTGCTATGGGCAGGGAAACTTTCCACTTGAGCAGGTTCCTCAGAGCTTCACCCAACCTTGAACACTACCAGGGATGGGGCATTCACAGCTTCTCTGGACAACCTGTTCCAGTGCGTCACGGCCATCACAGCAAAGAACTTCCTCCTACTACCTAGTCTAAACCTCTTCTCTTTCAGTATGAAGCCATTCCTCCTTGTCCTGTCACTACATGCTATTGAAAGCAGTCCCTCTCCAACTTTCTTGCAAGCTCCCCTCTGGTCCCAGAAGGCTGAAACTAGGCCACCCCAAAGCCTTCTCTTTTCCAGGCTGAAAAAACCCTGGTCACACTACTTTTGATGTAGCACAGGACATGTCTGGCTTTCTGAGCTGCAAGTGCACATGGCTGGGTCATGTCCAGGCTCTCACCCACCAGCACCACCAAATCCTTCTCAGCAGGGCTGCTCTGCATCTGCTCCCAGCCAACACTGATAAAGGGGGTTGCCTCAGCCTAGGTGCAGCACCCTGCACTTGGTCTTATTAAGGTTTACAAGATTCCTATGGGCCCATTTCTCAAGCCTATCCAGGGCCCTCTGGATGAATCCCATCCTTCGGGGGCACCAGCCACACCACTCAGCCTGCAAATTTGCCAAAGGTGCACTCAGTTCTCTTGTCTTTGTCATTAATGAAGGTATTAAATGACACTGGTCCATTAAGGAGCCCTGAGGGCACCACTTGTCACTGATGTCCAACGAAACTGAGCCACTGACCACAGCCATCTGGATGCAAGCATCCAACAATTTATCCACCTAACAGTCTAGTCATCAAATCCACCTCTCTTCAACTTTGAGAGAGGACTGGTGGCAGACTGTGCCAAAGGCTTTACAGAAGTCCAGATAAATGACATCTGTAGCCCTTCCCTTGCCCACTGAAACAGTCAGTAGTACTGTCAACTGAGAATGTTAGACCACTTATTTCTTTAATTAAATACAAAATAATTTTGAGGCACAATTACACGCTTTTGAGGATTTGTATTGTAGGAGGAAAGCATGTCCCAAAGAGCTGGATCTGCTGTTATGATGCTGAAGGGCACAGGATGAAGCTGTAGGGAGAAATAACAAAGGAGAATAGGTACCAGATGGCAACCATAAACTAAGGACACAGCTATCTATCCCCTCTAGCACATTTTACATGCTGACAAGTACAGACATTTATAACGTTGCCAATACAATCTGTCCATCTACACTTACCTCTAAAATGAGCTGAGGTCAAATTTTTATCGTCATACATATTTCTATCAAATTTCAAGTAGGTTACTTCTTGTGATGTGGTGCTGTTTTATTTTAATGACTGATTTGACACAATTCATCTTATGTACCTGACAAAAATCTTGAAATCAAGCAGAAAAATAAAGAATTACAGAGGAAAAATTCTAAATTAAGAATTAATAGAGTAAAATATTCAACAATGAAAAAAAGAAGCGACAATGCAGTTCAGAATCATATTAACAATCAACATCAAATCCATAATGCAAGCAAAGTTTATAAAAGCAGTATGCTGTTTCTGGGTAGATCACATCTGGTTTTCATGGTGCATTACATACACATGACAAAGATGAAAAGACTGGGTTTTTTCGCAAAAAGTTAGAATGGGCTGTACCTGAGAATTCTGAAATTCTTCTACAAACTTGTGAAGAACTTTTAGAAGCCTTTCAGCGCCATTTAAGGACAAAAAGCAGGACTGTCCTATTTCCTCAAAAGAGCAGGACTGAAGAGTTAGTCTTCTAATGTGCAATCAGTCATTACAGGAAAAGGTGTTTCAGATAACACTATCCATCACAGATGAAACTAGAGAGCTTTCAACACTAGATGAATCCTTGAGGAGTTAAAAAGATTTCATTCATCTCCCCATGTTGGAAATGACCTGGAATAAAGAGACTTTTTGGATTTTGTGTAGTTAAAAGAAAATCCGCACAGAGTATAGAATCAGTCTCATCTATTACCACTCAATTTACTACATTCAAATTTAAATGAACAAGGGATCTAGCCTATGACTCATTTCTAGCCTTTTAGGCATCTGATCTGAAGCAGAAGTGCTTCCTGACTGCTTTAAGACAAATAAATATTACTTTTGGTTTTTGGAGCAGAACAAATATTTTTTAAAATTAAATCAAAAAATATATATGAACAAAATCATATAGAGCCTACTTTTTGTCACTGCAAGTAAGATTGAGTTTAACCACTTAAAGAGTGGTTAAGCATTGGAAAAGGCCCCTAGGGAAGTGTTGGAGTCACTCTCTTGAAGTGTTTGAAAAATAAGCAGGTGTGGCACTTTGTGATATGTTTAGTAGGCATGGTGGAATTTGGTCAACTCATGATCTTGGAGGTCTTCCCCAGTCATAATGATTCTATGGTAAAAAACCACTTTTTCCCAGTTTCAAAAGTGCAGAGAGCTATGTGGAAAGTCTTCATAGTTCCCTTATGAAACTGACTCTCGCAAAGCAGCAGGTGACATTGAACCAAAGCCACTCAGACAATCCAGCATTGCTAAGAAGCCCTAATGATCTCCAAATCTACTCAAAGTATTTGCATGCAAATTAGACATCCTGAACAATCTCTGCTTCCGAATTTGGCACATTTATTACAACCTGAAAAAAAATCTTTAGAAAGTAGGCCAGGCTTTTACTCAACTAAACTTGGACACAAACACATACACAATCTGTCAGGGATCAGCAGCAGCATCACAAAGAAACAGTCCCTTTTGTGAAAAGCTGGGTAGTTGTGAAGCCTGCGAAAAGAACATGGTATTGGGTTTTAAAAATAGCCAAAACAAGAAGCCGCACAACAATCAAAGTTACTTGAGCATAAATGTCCCAACAGACTGATGCCAAATTTGAGAGCACAGATAAGAGAAGTATATTTCTTTAGTTGACACTATAACAGGTATCTTGAATAACATAGCCAAAAGTATATTAATGGGGGCAATACAGAAGAGATAGAGGCTATAAAGTCATATCTGCAGAAGAAATCCTGTTCTGATTTAGACATCAACAAGGAATTTGAGATCTGTTCCTTTCCTTCCTTATTTTCATTTTGTCTCTTACAAGGCCATTACACTGGCCAACTTGCTTAAACTCTTGAATCAGACTGCTCCAAGTGGAAAATCAGTCAGTATTTGCTCTCAGATCCAGGAAGATTTTACCGTGGTCTAGGTTTACAGTACTCTTAAAATATTTCCTGTCAAAGTTTTACAATTAAAACTCCTGATAACAGAACATCTATTTTATTTTAAGTGTATGCTATAATCAATTTAGTACAGAAGTGACATAAAAGCTTCATGCCAGTATATGATGTGCTGGATTACCTGAATTCCCCAAAAATTCACCGATGGTAAGCAAGGAGATCAGAATCACTATCCTGGATGCTACATGAAACTTTCCATCTCAAACTGTCCAGTCTAGGTTTGGAGTTCACCCACTACTATCCTGTCATGAAGCATACGTAAACTCATCATCTCAATGGCTCTCCTGACAATAAATGTGCCCAAACTTCTGAAGCAGCATTTACAGTTATCTAAAGCAAAGAGACGCAGAAAGTTCTTTTTTCAATCAGTGTTTATGCCATTTCCCTGGCATCATCTAATCTTCTGAATTTTAGAACATGGCAAGTAGCATCCTTTCTTTTTCTTACCTTTTTATCTTTGAAAGAGCTATCAGATAATGACTCATGAGTCACCCCAAGACATCTATAATACATTTCTCCAGAACTATTTGCTGACATCGCTTATGTTTTAAAAATGTATTAGCAGGAAAATGTTTATTCCCACCCTCAATTCAACTGACCTTTCAGATGACTAGACTTCTCTGGAACATAAGCTCCATTGTGCCTCTTCTTTACTGTCTGTCAGTCACCTGTCAGAATTCAAAGCTCTCTTACTTCTAAAGAGGTTCCTTAGGAAGATCAAAAAGCCAAGTCTCTCTGTAGCAAAAATTAATTCAGAACTAAAATATTTTTTTAACCTGAAGACATAGTCACTTTACCAAACATTTTTTGCTAAAAATAGCAGAGATATGAACTGGCTTCAGACTATCTGGTTCTACTGCTGTTCCTGTGAAACACTAGAAATATTGCCCCATGTCATGACAAGACTCATTTAACTGACATGAATTCATAAAAAAAAAAAAAAAAAAAAAATCATAAAACCACACCAAAAAAAGTGTTGAGATTTTTAGAGACAAAATGTTTTCAACTGAAAATCTACCCCACACAGAATTGTTTACAGGGTCTTTCTAAATTGCCTCTAATGCTAAAAATGAGTTCTCAAATCAGCACATTCAGCTTTTCAAAATGTCATATTTGTTCTGGAGCATGGCACCTGTCCCCCCTGCATTCCTCACCTCCTCAGCGACACCAGTGTCACAAAAAATTTTGGAAATTAGTAGAATCCACACAAAATTAGTCCCCATATAAGATTAATTTGCACAAACTTTTTTCCACACACGAAAAAACAATTATTAAGTACAATAACAAAGTGTGTTCCATGCCTCAAAAATCAACAAAGCTACTGAGCACAATAAATTCACAATCTTAAAATAAAACTGACTGTGATTATTCACAAGTTTATAATTAAGCTTATTCTTAAGTGCTTCATCACATCAGTTCCTTGATGAATATGCAATTAAAATTTCAGGAAAAATGTGTACCATCACAACAACTTATATTGTTAGAAAACCATAAACCTATTACATTAAAGATTTACTCATATTTAAGAGACAGTTCCCAAACTTTTCTAGCTATATTCTGGCCTATTTTATTTAATCTGAAGCTTAAAAAAAAAAAAAAAATCTTACCAGAAAAAAGCCTTTGATTTCTGCCAAATCTGTTCCAGCAGTTTAATATTTCAACATTCCCTGATGTATGTGTGCTGCTGACAGCCTAGGAAAGTCTTTTAGTAGATGGAAGTATTAAGCAATTAGGCTGCCCAGAGAGGCTGCGGAGACTCTCAAGATTATCAAAACCTGCCTGGACACTGTCCTGCACAACCTGCTGGAAGTGAACCTGCTGTAGCAGGGAGGTTGGACTAGGTATCTCCAGACGTCCTTTCCAAGCCCCACCATTCTGTGATTCTGCAATTGTTCTTTTCACACAAACATGTGAGTGCAGATTAAAAGGGCGTAAACACACAAAATTAAACACAGATACAGGTGTTGAACTGACAAAAAATGAATCAAACCAGCACACATACCTCATATACTGTGGATAATGAGAACATCCAAAAAGAGGTCTTAATTATTTTATTAGTTGTAACACTAAGTTAGTTTCCATCACTTAGAAGATACCTCTTTCTTCCCTAATATATGAAAAAATAGCAACATTTATTACTGCAAATACGTATTTTAACAAAGTCTATTCAATACTTATGCAGGTTTCAATCCCCTCTGCTCATGAAAATGGCTGTTTCTAAAGATAAAACCCAAGTCAGTATATCTGAACTGCTTCAGCTGACGAGACCGATTCAGTTCATGCCACCTGCAGACTTCTGTCCTGAAGCTTTTCCACATATGTGAACTTGTCTGTACGAGAAAGTCAAAAGGGATTTCAGCTGTGCAATATTTAGTAGCTCCACAGAACTGACTTCTAAATTGCCACATTTTACTTTTCACCTGTTCTAAATTCCAGTAAATAGATGCTATGGACCATCATGGTCTGCCTGCTGAACCTTTCAACTTTGAAAGGTAACAATTCAAAAAAACTTCAAGGTACCAAACATCTTAAGTTTCCTGATGACTAATGGAGGTTTCAAAAAAATATATATTCCCTCTCTCCTCGGAAAGAGCATTTTTCCACAAGAAGAAAAATCTAAACTCACACAAACAATAACAGACAAATTGGCTGAGTATAAAAGGACAGGATGGCTATATCCAAAGTGCTGCACAAGCAGAATATAAATGAACAGAGACAGAAGCATTATCTTCATCCAATTTGCTGCTATTATAGTCATTTTAAGCATTGTCTGTTACAAGAGTAAGCTTGAAATTTGGAAGCAGATGCATGCTAGTTGTCAGTCAACACACTCCACTTAATTCTTTATCATTGGGTCATCGTTTTTCTTAAATGAGTTTGAACTTTTCCAATTACACACTTTATTAGTGAGTTGTTTGTATTTCCCCAAGTGCTACTACTTCTCCATTGTTTAGACACAGATCTATGTGCACCCAGGGAAAAAAAACAGTGAAATGCAAAATGAGACTGCATTTCAGATAAAGTTACTTTTCACTTTTCCTAAAAGCAAACCACAAGACACAAGTTACTTGGAGCAGACAGTAGTGTCCTGCATTTGTACTGGGAAAAAAAAATAATCACTGATAGCTGACAGCAGTCAGCACACTGGAGACTGAGAGCACAGAGAGAGAATCAAAGAACACACACAATACTCTGTGTCATGCACATGCAGAATTTCCCATGTGACAGAGTAAACTTTCAAAACAAGTTAACCGTAGTGTCGCTTCATCTGCAAAACCCACAGGATTCCACAAAAAGAAACAGCCTCAAGTTGCACCAGGGGAGGCTTAGATTGGATATTAGGAAAAATTTCTTCCCCAAAAGGTTTGGCAAGCACTGTAACAGGTTGCCCAGCAAGATTCGGTAACCACCCCTGGAGGTATTTAAAATGCATGTAGATAGGCCACCGGGGTACATGGTTTAGTGGTGGACTTGGCAATGCTGGGTTAATGCTACTCGATGATTTTAAAGGTCTTTTCCAACCTAAATGACCCTGTGATTCTATGACTGTGAACATCTCAATTAATTCATAATTATTTTAAGGATGTTTCCTTCCGTCTCATACGCCTTGTCTGTATACTTCAGTACATAAACCAGTTAACAGAAAAATAACACACAGGATGGGTACATTAGTCAAAACATCTTACAGACTCAAAAGTGAATGGAATGGAATGCTTTGGGCAACAAACCCCAGGAAAACAACAATCTCAGTCATTTAAAACATTCATACACAAATACAGAGCTCCTGTACTGATTTAAGTAAGAGATAAAAAGGGTCATATGATATCTGTAAGGAATCATACCTGGCCAGGAGGATGTTCTCCAGATATTACAATAAAATTTACACTGAAAATAGATGAACCTTTTTTTTCCAGGTTTGATGGGGAAAAAAAGAAAAAAAAAGTTATATAATTCTTTTTACACCCATTTCCAGAGGATCAGATAAAATTTTATTTAAAGTAAGTTACCTACTATTATTTATATGCAATTTACACCGCCTGTCCTTTTTAATTAATCTTTCACTCAGCCGTAAGAGAAGTTGGCTGAACTGCAGAGCAACTTTGAAAGATCAACCAGGAGAAAGGACAGCAGTGTTATCACCACAGGAGGATGAGACTGTTTCACTGCAAGTAGCTTCTGAACTGAATGGGAAACTTTTCACACATCACCAGAAAGGAAAACATGAGAAAGACCTCGGACACTGCCTTCACTGCCCTCTCTGTACCGAGCAACTGCTTATTGAACCCCCACAGACTGTACCCTTCAGGTGTTTCTTGTTCTGCAGTGTAGGCAGCCTGTACGGTGCAATTAGTCAGTGCAGTGGGCATATAGGGACAATCCAGGATGACTTGGACAGTACTGTTGTGTTGATAGTATTTTCTGTTGATCTTTTTTCCTCTGAAATCAAGCAAATAAACCCAACCAAATAAAAACCCCCAAAACATAAACCACTTCAGGAAAGAGTAAGCTTATCCTTTAAATGGACATCAAATGTGTGTTAAGGACTTTTTAAGCTCAAGAAGAGACTTTTTTCTTACTCTGGGTGCCTTGTGCAAAGCAGGTCAACTAGTAATTTTAAAAGGTAGAAGAGGATTTGTGGCCTGCAGAGGAAAATAGGTATTAGACCTTAATACTTACTATTGAAATCAAAAAAACAATCTCACTTCATAACTAGCAAATCCAGACAGAACCTCAAAACACCAAAGTGAGTTTCATCTAACCAAACTCACATTTACATCCAGCAAGAAAGCTATTTCAGTAGGGACCATGGGCGCTGTCCAGGGACACTCAGTGCTTCCCACTGTAATGGTCCTCTGCAATTGCTCAGCTCTGGCAATGTCACACAGCCAAGACTAGCAAGTACTACAAAAAACAGCCCTTCACCCAACTTGAGTTTTCCAGAGACCTTCATGTAAAATAACTCATTTTTAGAAACCAAGGCTGGGGAGAGCAAGATATTTTTCTCACAAAAATTATTGACAGGTAGTTTTTCCAAAACACTACATTCTCCAACAGGAAGACACTTTAACCCCTTGAAATCTTTACTAGCTCTTTTGCCCATGAGCTACACACATTAGTTTTAGATAGTTATAAAACAACGCTAAAACAATGCTAAAAGTTGCTAAGTAACTTGCACATCATTCACGAAGTGTCTTCTTAACTTCCCTTTGCTCTTAATTCTGCTCACAAAATATCCATTCAATAAATATATCTCCTCCAGTATTTGCTGTTTGAGGAATGCTGGTATATTTTTCTCTTAAGGGAGAAAACAGATAAACAAAGATACTTAATTACTAATGACTATTACTAACCCGGTTTATGCAATTTCCCTTCCCCAAACCATTTTACCCAGCTCAAAACATTGCATTTCAAAGGAGAATTGAGAGCAGTTACAGGTAATCTGACTGAACTACACTAAGGCAGAAACCAAAATAGAGGACATATATGTTAATAGTCCTGCCAACAAGAGGACTAACTACCTGCTCCAATCTGAGAAACTATGAAATAAAGTATAAACAATTATATAAATATATAAATATATAAATATTATAATTATATATATATAATAATCCGTACACAAGCTCCTGAACTGCCCTGATTTGACTTCAGTAGGAGCAAACTCCATAATCACTCATACTCAGCAGCCAGCAGACACTAATTTCCAGTTGTCAGGTCCCTCATAACATTCCAGTCTCCTTGTCTAGATAGCCCTGTTCCGTTCTCTTTGCTCCTTCTATCAGAAGTATTGCATTTGTCACTTCCTCTTTCTTCCTCTCTCTCCTCTTCCCTTTTATGTAACTTCCAACCAGTATATCAATACTTCATTTATGTTACTTCTACCATACTCCGATTTTCTCCATTTTGAAAATCAGGATCTTTCCTTAGTCGTCCATTCTATTATCCTGTATCTTGTGCCACCTTCTTTCCCACACCTGCTCTAATCCTGCATGCAAGTTATCCACCTCCACAATCTCTGCCCAGCCCTACGGCTGCCTGCGCTCCACCACAGCAACTCACTGAGCTGAGGCTCAAACCAGGACTTGTCAGGGCAAGTACAGCTATCCGCTTAAAATAACCGAAGATCCTATTTTCCCTCCTGGTCCATAACCCCACATAGGAAACAACTGGCCAGGGAGAGCTGCTGGCTGCACAGAGGACAGGTGAGGTTGAAAGGCCAGCACATGTGCACCACGGGAAGGAAGCTCTCCTGTAGACCCATGACCTCAAAGAGGGCAGATGCTTGAAGTCTCTGCCCATTACCAGGTAATAGGTTCCATTTCCCTGAAAATAATCCCTTTCCTGTCCACATTCCAGCAGGGAAAGCTCTCAGTAACAAGTATCTTTGAAATACAGAGCTGCTGAAGACATTTTTTATGCTAGCCACATTGAATTGGATGTTCACAAGAAACATTAAATACACACTCATCATGCAATGCCATTTTTATATGGTTGAGAATTTAAGTTCCTCCTTGGTCTTCCCCTCTCAAAGGTTAATAACACTAATCTCCTAATATGACCTCCAATATAAGGCAAGTTTCTCAGATTCCAGCTTGATTTTCTTGTTTCCCTCTGGATTGAAATTAGCCCACATCTTTTCTCCAATATCTTACCAAAGCTGAACAGAACAAAATAAATAGCTTTCATGTCATACATAAAGCTCTGCTTACGCTTTGTGTATGTGCACTTTGTAGTTATATGGCATCCTTACAAAGTGCCTGATTTCTATATTTACTTTTTTCTCTAACCAACTACATTGAATACAGATCCTCACAGAACCCCAGGTCCCTTCCCACTCTCTCCTAATCTGCTCCAAAAGAGTGACATGAAGGTTACATTGCAGTCACACAGTGTGACTTTTCTGTGACAGCTTCATGTTATATCTGGTCCCAGATACAGTAAATACAGAGTACTAATAAGACATTCCACTTAGTTTGGGGTCTCTGATGCTGACTTCGTATTTTTGTTGAAATCACAAAGACCCATTCCCACCTATATTTTAAAAAATGCCTAGTTTACTCCAAAACTTCATAAATCACTTAAGACACAGTTAATATTCGAAGATCTTATTATCATCACAGCAGGCAAATTTTCCCAACAGTTCAGAGAGAATGAAATTTGTTAGGAGAAAAAAAAGTTATAATAAAGATTATATGGCCAAGGGAGTGTTTGGTTGAAGAGCATTCCCAAACCATGCACAAGCAGTCACTGAGGACTTTATTATGTTTTTTTATCCTGGCCTCTTCAGTCTTCTTCCCCATTTTCGATGTCACAATAAAAGTGACAAAGCTCCTAATAATAAATGCGATACATAACTTACATTCATATCCATGACATCACTGTCAATCCATGTAGATTAATGAAGTGAGCATCTCATTTTAAACAGCACAAAGCATTATTTAAATACAACAAAGTGAATTATAGCTCAGTATATTACCTGCAGTGTCAATCACATAATTCAGTTCTTCAAAACAGACTTTAAATTAAGCTGTAACAGTCACCAGCATCATTCCCTCACAACTGCACTTGCCCCTACTTAAAAGATTCTTCAAAAAGCAATTCTGGAAGAATATATTTGTATTTTTTAATTTTAATTAACAGTTTTTTCTGGATCAAGTTTCAGATCTATTATTGAGTACAAAAGGATCATGACTAAATCTAGCCAGATCTATTGTAGTTTCAAATTAATGCCAAGACGGTTGCAGACAATCTAAACGAGGAGGATTTCTAAAAAATATAATCTTGGCAGTAATTACTGATATTATGTCAGTATCAAAGCATTTATATAACATCAACCTATTACATGATGAGGATGGTCACATTGCAAACAGGGACAGAGACAAGGCAGAGCTGTTTATGACACTTTTCGCCTCTATCTTCAACATGGATAATGGATCAAGGGGGTCTCAGTATCCTGAGCTGGAGAACCATAACTGCAAGAATGATCAAATCCCAGTCAACCCTGAAAATGGGCACAATCTGCTGCTCCAGCTGTATCCCAGAAATATATGGAGCCTGATGGGATTCATCCAAGAACCCTCAAAATGATGGCTGATGTCATCACAAAGCCTCTCTTGATTTTTGAGCTATCTTGGTAATCCAGGGATGTCCCAGTTGTCTGTAAGCTCACAAACATGGTCCTGATTTTCAGGAAGGGCAAGAAGGAGGACCCCAGAAACAACAGGCCTGTCAGTCTCACTTCAGTGCCCACAGAAAAGATTATTCTGGGAGGTACTGAAAAGCACCTGAAAGACAATGCAGTCATTGGTCACAGCCACTATGGCTTCCTGAGAGGAACGTCCTGCTTGTCAAACTCATTTCCCTTTTATGACAAGGTAACCCACCAAGGTGATCAAGGGAAGTCAGTTGATGTAATCCTTTTGGATTTCAGTAAAGCTTTCAAAACTGTCTTCTCTCAAGATCTTTCTGGACAAAATGTCCAGTTCACAGCTGGATAAACACAACATGTGATGAGTGAGCAGCTGGCTCATGCATTGGGTATAAAAGGTTATAGTCAATGGAGCAACATCAGTCTGGTGACCTGTCACTAGTGGGGTTCTGCAGGGCTCCATCCTTGGCCCGATGCTCTTCAACATCTTCATAAATAACATGGATGCAGGACTGGAAGAGACACTAAGCAAGTTCTCATGTTATACAAAACTGAGAGGAGCTGTTGACTCTCTTAAAGGCAGGGAGACCCTGCAGAGGGCCTTGAAAAATTAGAGGGCTGGGCAATCCCTAACTGAAGTTTAACAAAGATAAGTGCTGGATTCTGCAGATGGATGGCACTCTGCATGGACAGAGTGGGGAATGAGAAGTTGGAAAGCAGTGCCAGGGAAAGGACCTGGGGGTCCTGATCAAGGTTTAGCTGAATATAAATCAGCAGTGCCCTGGCAGCCAGAAGGACCACCCATATCCTGGGGGGCATCACGCCCAGCATGGCCAGCTGGGCAAGGGAGGGGATTGTCCCCTCTGCTCTGCACTGGAGCAGCCTCACCTCCAGTGCTGGGGTCACCACAGTATAAGAAATGTATTAAACTATTAGAGAGTGTCCAGAGGGCCACAAGGATGGTGAAGAGCCTTGAGGGGAAGCCTTATAAGGAGTGGCTGAGATCACTGGGTCTGTTCAGCCTGGAGAGGAGGCTGAGGGGAGACCTCATTCCAGTGACAACTTTCTTGTGCAAGGAAAAGGAGGGGTAGACACTGATCTCTTCTCTCTGGTGACCAGTCACAGTAGTCCCAAGAGTATGGCTTGAAGTTGTATCAGGGGAGGTTTACGTTGGATATCGGGAAAGGATTCTTCACCCAGAGGATGGCTTGGCAATGGAATAGTCTCCCCAGGGAAGTGATCACAACACCAAACCTGACACAGCTCAAGAAGCATTTGGACAATGCTCTCAAGCACATGACGTAACTCTTGGAGATGGGCCGGTGCAGGGACAGGAGTTGGACTCTTTGATCATTGTGGGTCCCTTTTAACTCAGTGTATTCTGTGATTTGGTGGTATTTTTAGGACTTCATGTTCAAAGACACTTTCCACTGCTTTTTGGTCTTGCTGGATTCAAACTGCTTGGTTAAAAATTCAGGTTTAGCTGAACTCATCATGACAAACTGACACCTTAGTACTCAAAATCTAACAATACAGGAGAAGATTTATTTACCTCTTGTCAAATAGCCTACATGCCACTTTCTATGAAATGGCTCTCCACCAAATTAGACAATGTGCCTGAACAGAAAACCTGTGGGCTGTTTTCTCTCTTGCCCAACAGCTTGCAGAGTGACCTTCAGCAAACCACCTCCTGTTTGAGTCGCAGTGGAACAGAGCTAACATACGTTTTGACTTCATGTGCTATATATGGCTAAGCTATATAATGATGATAATGATGCACGCTGCTCAGAGGTGACACACTCAATATAAAACTCACACCTACCTCAGAAAGACAGAAATTTACTCTCTGAGGATTCAGAAAGTATTTATTTGTTACTGAAATTCCCAAAAGACACATTCAATACCTGATGATTAAGAGAATGAAAATGGATTTTTAATGTGGTAAAATGTCATAGGAATGGCAATCAAATTCAGCCATTCTGTACATTCAGTATATTCTCTCTGAACATCATTAATGCAAAAAGAAATTAAAGCCAAAAGGTCAGGACATCAAAAGGAAAACATTAACCTAAAGAACATTCAACAGACATTTTTTATTCTACTCACTTTCCTGTAAACTAGATAACAAGTGATACTATCTACATTAAGAAAAGATTAATTTTCTACATGTCGGTGGATGGAATCAGTTGTCTCCACAAAACACATCCAGAATACTTTAGGCTATCTTAAGAAGACATCCATGTTCTTCAGCTGACTGACCCACAGGGAGAAAGTGGCAGTAGATGCCCTCAAGACACAAAGGCAAGTAATGCCTCATCAAGTAAGCCAGACCCCAGCTCCAGCTGGAGAGCTGACAATGTACTAACCAAAGCATCACCCCAAAGTCTTCCATTTCTGAAATCTGATTCCTCCCTGGGGCCACTTTTTTTACCCAGATAAAACCCAGGAACGAGCAAGGTCAGTCCACCTCTCAGCGTCCGTCTTTCTGGATTCTAACTGCACAGCTCCACCACCTTCCGCACGGCAAATTCAAAACACTCCCGAATGAAATACAATACGTTACTATGAAATATATTTTATGCTCTTTGAGATGCATTTCATAGAATAAGCCAAAGGAGGAAGGCAAAACGTATAGGCTACTGCAAGGAAAACCCTACTGAACTTCATTCTCTCAACACGGAACACAGTTATGCTTACCAAAAAGGGATACTAACATTAAAGACACACACAAGATGTGGGAAGGAGATTTTTTTTCTTTTTTTGCGTAAAAGCCTATACTGAGAGGCTGCATAATACAAAAGTAGGACTGTAATTGCATGGTTTTTAGTACAAATTCTCAAAAGAAGGTTCATGTGAAGTCAATGGGGAAAGCCTAATTACAAGGGATCAGCTGCATACAAGACATAGGAAACTGTCACATTATCTGTGGTTTTTCCCTAGTAATTAACATGTCTGAAACAAATTACCCACACTGCTTACAAATTAGAAATTCAATGTATCTCATGGTTATTGCAAACAACAAAAACTATACAAAACAACAGGGCCATTTAATCCTTACTCTTCTTAAACATTACAGCACCTCTGGATAGTGAAAGTAGGAGGACTTAATGAAAATTTCTTATATTCTAAAATCCCTAAAGGCTATTTTTAAAGGGCAAAATTAAAATAAAAGGTTGATTTATCAACTCTAGCATTCAAAAAAAAAAAGAAATGCAAAAGGTACTTAAAAATACTTGTACTAGAGTTGAACATGGAAAATAAAAGGTTTTCTTCATCCTTTAAAAACAACTGATTTTACTGAACTTAAAGATTATGTGCTCAGTCAAGCATGCCATCTATACGCAGATTCTTCATCAACATGCCCCTCTGTTACGCACAAAATTTCAAGTTACAATGTATTCAAGAGGTCAAAAAAGAAACCTACTGCTAGGGAGGCTACAAACATGGTGGGGCAAGCGCCTTTTACAAAACTCAACGCTAGTATGCAGATTCATTAATAAGTCATGGAGCTATTATAGTAACACCATTTCCTTTTGCTTAACCTGGAAATGAAACTTGAGATAATTTTAGTAAGGAGGTAATATAAGAATGGATCTTTATTTGAAGGCCTTCAGAGGCAGTTATGGAAAGATATCTACAAAAGCCTACTTCCCCCAGGGGTGAGTACATTTTTATAGGTTTTAGGAAATTAGCATAATTGATAAAAAGCACCAATTAGGAGGACACGCGGTAATGCAATTCCCCCCCAGGTCAAGCCCCTTCTCTGGAGCCCCCCCTTCAGCACTGGCTGTACTTTGTCCATGAAAGTATATCTCAAAGAATTGTTCTCAACCTTGGTAGCCTGGAAGGACCAAGATAGCACTGGGGCCTCGCAGGCCCTGGGGCTGGGAGCTCTGAAATTTGTTTTGTCTTTCTGCCTAGAAAAAGGCCATGGAAAACTACTGGGAAAAACGAGTCACTAATACAGTAGGTGACAGAGTTACAAATATATGTGTGAAGAATACAGAGAATATATAAAAGAAAAAAAGGCAAAACCCAAATGGCATCAACACAGAAAATACAAATCTACAAGTAGTATTTTTCTACATTTAGGTGTCTTTTTTTAAGTTTGAAAATATAGTATTAATATAATAAAATTAGTAGATAAGGCAACTAGTATCAAGGTATTTTGGCTTCCCAAGGAGAATATAGCTAAAAGAGTATGGATTTAAGGCAAAACTTTATGTCAAGCCAATTTCAAATCATTTTTTGCAAGATTAGAAATCTGGTTCATAATAGGTCTCCAGCGGTGATTACCAACACAACACCTTTGACTAATGATATTGACAACATGCTATAATCCACAGTATTTTCATTTAATTACTTGAAAAAACTGAATTATTTGATGATGCAAAATCAGATAATTAAGCCAAGAAAATCAGTGGTACAGTTCACTGAAGACAGTAATTTGACTTCCATAAACAATAAGGCTCAAGTAAAGAACCAGAGATCTACTAGAAATTTAAATAATAAAACTTATGAAGGCTGCATTTAATTATGAATTTCAATCTAAAAAAAAAAACTATGAACAAGACCTAGGGATCATTAAGAGCTAACAAACGAAACAAATTTCTTAGGAAAACATTCAGGAAAACTAATAAGATTAATTTTGAATCTGTAAACTTAGAATCTCATATAATCTGAAGTAATAAAGAGTCTGTATGACATCTGTTACTGTGGGAGCTTACCCAAGACAGTAGCAGAGAATAATATCCAATTTGGGTGCCCACATGCTGAAAAGGGTTCAGAAGAACATAAGAAGAATGACTGAAGCAACTGAAAAGTATATTTTACAATGAGCGCAACACAACATTTAGTCTCATTAGCTTGTCAGAAAAAAAGGCTGAGGAGAGTTAATACAAACCGAGAATAAAGATTTCTCTAAATCAAGAGCTGTAGCCATGCTGTCTCAGACTAGAAAAGGTAAATGTATCATTAAGAAAAAAAAAAAAAAGCTGTGAAACTTACTGCTTCTGAAGTAGTCAGAGGAAAACCAAAGAAGTTAAAAGGCAGCTTTGTTTCGCAAGAGAAAATAAAAGAGCAAAAGGAATGGAAAGAGCACTAACAGGGACTTCTCTCTCTGCCTGCCCCGCATGCCCTGTGCTATTTATAGCTGACCAAAAGAATGAGGGTGAGAGCTCAATCAAGCAGAAGAAAAGCTTTGTTAGAAGAAGATGCCTTAGTTAACCCAAAGGAGTTATCAAAAGAAAAACTGAAGCTGTCAGCAATCCCACAGTATAAATAAAGATGATATGCAAATATACTGATGACAGCAACATCTGAACAGTACTTACACAACTGGTTGCATGCTAAGGCCTTTTTTTAAAAAAAGAAATCAGCTATGCAATGAATGTACAGAAACCAATGGCAATACATTTTTTCCTGAAGGCACTAGGGCAGCTGTGATTCTCTACACAAGCCTTTGAGATGCATATTCAAATGAATTTTTTCTTTCCCTCTGGAAATTACATTTAGAGAAACAAAACACGGCAGATGTTAACACTTTCCCAGATGTAGATTTCTGTCCTAAATCAACTCTCAACACTGAAGGTGCCCTGGCTCACTGCTCCTTGCCAGGCAGCAGCAAATCACAGCCCATGAGTTGAGCTAGGTGTTGGCACCTTGTCCTAGGTTACAATGTAAAATATGCCCAAGATATGTATTCTATCACCATCTTCATGAGCTGTTGAAACCAGGTGGGGCAGTGTTCCCCTGTCCCCACCCTCCGGACTATCTTCTGTTAATGGGCCCATTCATGCTCTGCTGTATGACTCATGGGTAACTCCCTCCGGGAGTTATCTCTGTTTAATGGGCAATCAAGGACCCATTGTATGAGTCATAAAATTACATCGTTCCATTGTGAGATGCTCCTCCCATGGGGAGGAGCCAAGCATTCCCACCTGGATATAACCCGGAATAGCACAGGGGGCCCGCAACCCGCTGGATTCCCAGAGGACAGGAGCTACCGGACTTTTCTACAGGATCACTGCTTCAACGAGACCACTTCATCCAGACTGCTACCAGTGCCCTGACTAACAGGTTGTATTATTTAGCTTATTTTATTTTACTTTTTTTTCCCCCCCTCCGATTATATTGTATTTCTGACTTGGAGTCTTTCACTGGTTTTACTTTCAAACCAGCACACACCTACATCAGTTGTACAGATTTTGGGAGATTTTTCTAGGGCACTGATACCTTAAAATCTTTATGCACATGAAGTCTGTGTTTACAAAGAGAAACTTTTTACTTCAGGGTTGTACAGACATCGACATTTATTTTGTGAGACTTCTCTGTAACATGGTGTCAGCAATGATCGTGCAATTTGCAGTGTCAGCTGCCCCCTAGTTCTACACAGCTGGAGCTATAGGAGTTGCATATGCTCTTCTGCTATCACCGTGGGCTGCCTGCTACTGCCAGTATCATGGGTGTATCACAGCACTATTCATGATAGCTACACAAAAAAAAAATCATTATAAGGGTGGTGAAGCACTGGAACAAGTTGCTCAAACACCTAAATTGGAGCAGAGTCTAGAGCATCTCAAATTCAGTATAAATCCTGCTTTCAGAAAGAAGTTGAGCCAGAGTCCTTCTGAGCTCCCTCTCCATCCTTAATGACCCTATGACAGCTCATTTCAGTCAACACCAGCCTGGGATAACATGGTAACAGCACACACTGTTTGATATAGAAACTGTCTGCAGAAGGCCCAGGTAGCTCAGCAAGTTTCTCTTTCTCAGAAAATAACTTCTACAGCTTACGTTAAAAGCATACTTCCACTTCCAGTGACACATGATGTATTTATTTCTTTTAGAACTTCTGCTGGAAAGCAGTTTCACAGAGCATGGCGCCAAAGTGAAAGCATGCACTACACCTTCCTATTTCTGTACAGAGCTGCCACCCAGCCCCATGCCTCTGGACTGCCAACCAGCTGCTCTGCCAGTTCCCATGGCTATAGGCAGCAAAAACCTGAACAGACGCCTGTAACTGTTTTCTTGAGGTCCATGCTGTTCCACCAGGTATCCTCTCAGTTCTCCTCTCCTTGCATATTTCCCATATTGCTCCCCTTTTTATAGAAATCTGTTTCTTTTTATACTCTATGTCATCGGGTCACCAGAAAATCCCAAGCTAAGAATAATATTGCTCCAGTTTTCCTGTCACAAGTATGCAACACCCAGATCAAACACACAGATAGTTGCTCTTTCAGATTATTAAAGAGTTTATTATAAACAAAAGATGTAAAAACAACAAGCAGTAGCAAAAACTACAGCCCCAGCTACATGATATGATTTCAGTCTTAAAAACACCTACATAAAAAATAGGATCCAGGAACTGCTTTGTTCCTGGAAGGAACCCACACAGAACTGGTGAACCCAATTAATTTAAGTAAGAGTTGGATCATGCTTCTTTGAGACAAAAAAACTTTTTTTTTTGCAGATCACTGAAAGCACCTTGCATGTCCCTGGTCCTACAACCATTTCTATTTTATAGCTCTGTCTGCATCTGTATTTCTCTGACACCACTGAAGGTAAGGATTGACTGCCTTGAAAGGTAACATCTGTGCCTAAAGGAGTACAGAAACATGAATGAAGGGGCTAGGATTCACTTTGCTGATCCTAACTTCCTGCACACCATTTTACATTAAAGGGAGAGACAGGCATGGGCACTATACATAGAAAATGAAACAAATCGTCCTTTGCTAACATCTCATTCAACCCATTACTATACAAAACAAGAAGAACTACCTCAGACGAGGTGGTAAAACACCTGAGCTCCAGGTTAGGATGTGCTTTGCCATGAGAAGAGCCTGAACAGCTGGGCATGGGTGAGAAAAAACTTCTTCCCTGCCCATCCTGTAAGGTCCTTGTATCTGCAGATGGGCAACAGGACCAAGAGGTGTAGGAAACAGGAGAGATGGAGCTCACCCAAAGCCAAGGAAATTCAGAACCTTGGTCCAGTCACAAGGCACTCCTGCATGTGAAGTGCTCACAGTGAAGGGCCATTCTGCCACTCCTGGGCACGTGTGTTGCAGTGCTATCAGCTACTAGGCAAGAGTAGTAGCTAGCTTCAGAGTTTATTAATCTAATAATTAAGTTCTCATAAGTACTCTTGAGTTAATTTGGAAGAGCACATGCACATGATGAGAGAAAGAAAACCATTTAGGAGAGTAAATACAGGAGTACCATTAAAAAGCCAAAGCACTCCACAATCAAAAGTAGTAATTTTACAGTAATATCAGGTATTTTCTCAAAATGTAAACTCAGTGCTTCAGGATTTTGGCATACAGTAAAGTACTATGTAATAAGTAATAATCCATTATAATCCATGTGATTCATAGCATCAAAAGAGAACCTGTCACAACAGGGACTACGTAAAACAAAATTCAGTGTAAATGCAAAATCACTTCTCATGTTCAAGCAGGGGCAAATCCATCAAATAAAGCTCAATAAAAATCACAGTAAGACTGAACTAACAGAATTCCTCATCATTGCAAAGAACAGAATCACTCCTTAATCTCTGTCACATACAAAAGGTTTTGGTTTCACATCCCTCACCTTTTCGAGGAACCAGACAGTTATCAACAGTATCATCCACAAAACATCAAGCTTTGCAAGTTTGGTTTCTCTAACCACACCAAAGAAATATATGAACTTAATACCTGCTTTTTGGAACAAAGCAAGGAGAAGAATTAAAATATGATCTCATGTATCATCTTAGTTCACATTATTTTTCATATTTGTTGAAGTTGCAGGACCTTATTGATTAAGTTGCAACTATTATTAATTCAGTCCCAGAAAGAGTCACTCCACACCCTTTTAGAATTTTGGAGGGAAAACAAGGATCGGTCCCAGAAAGAGTCACTCCATATCCTTTTAGAATTTTGGAGGGAAAACAAGGATCACTCATTTGAAACTCTAGGAAATACATAATTTCTAACAAGCTTATTTTCTTCCTGTTTTTATAACCACAAAATTAGTCATACAACATAAAACATTACAACTGAAAATGAAGCAATACATGAAGTAAATAGATTTTGCAAATGTTACCAAAAGGATTTTCAATGTAATCGAATTTCAAGACACTTGCTCTGCCCTAGAGATCCTACCCATCACTCCCAGGAAAAGAGGTAGACATACAAACTTCTTGAAAATATTAGAAAATTAGTTATTCTTTCTGTCGGATGTTTACAGTGAAACAGCACACTATCTCCTCTCCTAGATGCCTTTCACAGCTCAAAGACTGAGAATATACTGTCAATTTTATTTTTTCAGGAACAATTCTTCAGCAGATTTCTGAAACCATTACATCTCAGGAGTTAGCGCACAGGGTTCAAATTAACCCATTATGGGCCTTCTTTTCAAGTCCCAGTTGCTTCACTTACTAGTCTAGGTTCTCAATACAGTAAAGTCTCTGGGAAGCAGAGCAGCAGAATACTAAATATTTTGCTCATTCAATTTCCAAAGGTTTTTAAAAAACAAAGAATTTCTCTAGCTCCCCTAAATGAACTAAGGACAAGCCTGAGAAAAATTTGTAAAGGACATTCTGAATGGGGGTAACAAAATCCAAAATGTAATTAGCATCATATTTTCAACTATACATTCATATTTGTTATTAGTGGTATCTCTATCAACACCCTAATGAAAATAAATAAAAATTTCCAGTGGAAGATAAAACCAAGTAGAAAATGGCTACAGACAGAATTTGCTTCCTCCCCAAAAAACGCAACAGGGTCCTATGACACCAGACCAATTTTCAACAAACCCAGTTACATAAAATTCACAACCATGTACCTCGGACACATACAGCTGGTTCACTTCAGAAGTTAAAGAAAACTACTCAACTTCTTGAGCACATCTGATATTTGGAAAAGAGCTTTACGGTTTTCCTTGGCCTGAAAAGCAAACTTCTCTGCACAAGACTTTTATTCAAAAGCTACTGATTATCCTACATGAATTAGACCTCAACTGAACAGAAAACAATGAGGTTTTTTTCACCGCCATATGGAATCTAATCAAGTCTGCCAAGAAAACAAGCTTGCTCAAAAAAAAGAGAACAATAATTTGTGTTCTTCTAGTCCCTCACTTAGTCAATAAAAGGTATTCTTGCTACCACCCTGGGACAGAATAAAGAACAAAACCAAGAGATACAATGACTAATCAACTAATATATGTCCCTGAATTCATAGTAAAGCATGGTAAAAGTTAAAAGGATTTCATTTGTGCAGGATGAAAACATGTAAGAAGATCTTCTGTCCACTATGGACAGTTACTTTGGTTTGGTCTTTCATCTTTTAAGTAGTTTCTCTTTGCCTTAAAAGACTTTTTTAAAAATTGGATATTTTTTATGCATGTGCTTTTCCTAAAAGTACTCTTACTTGAATGCTGAATTACCTTGTGTGCCAGACAACTGCTTTTTATAATAAATAAGATACTTTTTTTTGTGATTACTTTGGTATTTTTTTAAACTATCATCACTGAGTCTTCTTTTTACTGAAGACATGTAATGTATTTTGCTTTTAACATCTAGGTATTTTTTCCTATGATATATTGGAACATCATTATTTTCTGCTCAGTAAGTACCACACAGCATTACTCCATGGTTAGCCAGTCTATTTTATGTATCAAGCACATCCTGGAAAACTTCTTTTATTTTTATAAAGAAGCTTAAAAAAAAATAACTGTAGGGAAGGTTAAAGAGCCTAACAAACCCTGAATAATTTTAACTTTCACAGCCTAATTTCCAAGGTAACTTTTCCAATCTCCTTTTCTGTAAATATCATGCAATCTGAGGGCTTTCAGCTTGGTCACAAAACAAGCAGATGTAATGAACCTAATGAAGCAAGTGATTGGGAAAAGCTACTATGATTTACTGAGGGCAAACCACACCAACTAACCTTATCAACTTCTGCAACAAAATAATCTCTTCTGTCGACATAGGGAGAAGAATACGATGTTGTTCACCTTGATTTCAGCAAAGCAGTGCTGTTTCCCACAGCCTCCTCCTGGACAAACTGGCAAGATACAGACAAGGTGAGCTGCCTGCAAGATGGATTGGAAACAGATTCACACGTTGGACTCAGAAGGTGGTGACCATGGGTTTTTACTCAGGCTGGCAGCCTGTCCCAAGTAATCCCTCAGGGATACATACTGTTCAACACCTTCATAAATCATTCGGATGATGGGATTGAAAATGCCCTCACCAAATTTGCTCATGAAACATCAGAAGGGAGACCCAACCTACAGAGAGCTGGACAGACTGGAAGAGTGGAGTAGCAAGAAGCGTATGACATTTAACAGACAAGTGCAAGGTCCTGCACTTAGGACACCAAAAAACCCAGCATAGGACAGGATTTATATGGCTGGGGAGCAGCTGTGCTCAAAGGGACCTGAGGGTCTTGGTGGACAACAAGCTGGCTGTGAGTCAGCAGTGTTTCACTGAAGCAAGGGATTGAATCCTGGGCTGAATCCTCAGGGGCATTACTAGCAGAGGTAGGGATGTGATCATCCCACTCCGCTCAGCATTTCTCAGGCCACATCTGCAGTACTATACCCAGTTCTCATCCCCACAATTCAAGAAAGATGCAGCCAGATCAGAGAGGGTCCAAAGAAAGGCCATAAAAATGACCAAAGTGTTACGGAACACGCCTTTTGACAAAAGACAGAAGGAATTAAACCTTTTCTCCCTGGGGAAAAGAAGGCTCAGGACGGCTCTCACAACAGTATTCTGGTATGCACTGGGTAGCTACAAAGAGGATGGAGGCTCTCTCTTCAAAGAAGCCACATGGAGAAGACACGGGGGAAACGATACAAGTTACACCCAGAGTGGTTTCACCTGAGCATAAGATACACTTTTATAGTGAGAATGATCCTTCCCTGCAACAGCCTCTCCCCAGGGATGTGGTAGGGACCCCATCACTGGAGGTTTTCAAGATGAGATTAGAGATGATGGTAGATAATTTCATCTACATTCCCACTCTCAAGAAAGTTTGGACTAGATCATATTTCAACGTCCCTTCCAACCTGGGCTGGTTTACAATTTTATGACTGTAATTTATGAAAGTAAATACAAAAATTTTTGTAGCTACTCTAGCTTTATTAAACTTTTTTCCCCCTAAAAGGATGCTGAAATCAGTGGGGCTGTTCTTTCTTCAGCTTTGGTTTAAGGTTTAGACTATTGTTACATGCCACCACCTCCTTCCACCTTCATTTTACTTCTTAAAAGAGTAAAAAATCAGCATTCCACATCACAGGCCATTTTAGTTCAACCACCCAAAAGTTTTCCCATGGGGGTTACAGGCGTTATGGTAACCGAGTTTCCAAGGCTCTGCAAGCCTCATGGTAGTCTACCTTCAGAGATGCAATGATCTCATGTTTCTTAAATTTCTCTGCCTGAAGGAACTGAGACTAAAAACAAATCTATGAAACAAACCAATGTGACTGAAATAGAGCAGAATGACATACTTTATCTAGGCTATTTTTAGAGAAATGTATTAAAACCCTTGGTTCTTGTTAAACATATTTTTCTTTCACATTTTTTCCTTTTTCTTCAGCAATTGCAGCTTGTTGCTATTCTCCTTCTTCCAAAGCAATTTTCATCCAAGTGAATTAAATAAATAACATGTTATTCTTCACAAGCATTCTCATTCTAGAAGAAACACAAACAAAATGTGGAACCACTTCTCTGTCCAAGAAGTTCACATTGTTCCTAGATGATGCATTAGCACACAAACCTTATATAAGTGCTTCATCTACTGATTTAGACATACACCTAGCATGGCAAATATAGTCTTAATAAAAAGGTATTAACAAAAGAAGGCTGGCCAAGTGAGATGTGTATTATCTTTGATCTCTGAAGCAGAAGAAATCTGAGAACAGCCAGCATGCCTCGCCAGGTAACAAGCACAGTCTTCTGAGTCTCATTTGCCAAACTTCACCAAGCAGCCTGCCCATTAAAAAAAATTAAATAAATAAAATTGAAAAGGGGGTTTTCCTACCCTAGTGTAGGTGTTGTCTGGCACTGGAACTCAAGCCTGGACTCTTTCCACACTGCTTATCAACAGTCCCCCAAAAAAGGGACCACACGGACCAGCTCACTACATCCACCACTTGTATGCTCCTCCTCCTCCGCCACACTGATGGCAGCATGGCTGTGTGAGCCCCAGGGTGGCAGAGGGACAGACAGGGAGACATTGCCAAGACAGTCTGCGCAAAGCACAAGAAAACATCACCTTACCTGCACCCTGCTAAGGCTAAACAGAGCAACAGCAACGAATCACTCAACCTCTACCAGATCAGTTTTCTCCAAGTGTTCACATGAGCAAAGCTCTGAGGTCAGGAAAAACCTAGGGCTGTCTCCTGTCAATCTAAGGCAAAACTCAAACTAGAAAAGGTTTTCAACTGTCTGCAAAAGGCACCAAAATTTAAAATTTACATAAAACTTACATTTTGAGAAAAAAAAAAAATTGGGCATGCTGATTATCTGTAGAAAAGTCTAGGCAAATTCAATTCTTATTTTATATGATGATATTACTGAATTGCTCTTTCATATTATGCATCCCTCAACACTCATGCTTGTTCCTCTCCATGAAAATCTTTACTAAGGGGCAAAGATTTATACAATTTGGTAAGAAACCATAGTATCCCTGGAAGTGTTGAAAAGATGTGTGGATGTGCCACTCAGGGATATGTTTGGACTCAATGATCTTAGAGACTCTTCCCAACCTTAATGATTCAATGATTCCATTATATATTGCCCTTATATACTATTCATACCATTTATAAGTTGGTTCTTCTGAACTTTTAACTGCAAAAATCCAAAAAAAGCCTACTTATGGGGAAAATACAGTCTTAAACTCTGCAGTTATTTACACATATTTTACATACTTATCCTATTCAGTGAAGGCAAGATTCTTCTTCAGTCTTGAATACAAAAGGCATGTCCAAAAAGATAAATCATAACTTCTCAATATGTACTCCTTATAAATATTCTTTTTTCCTTTTTTTTTTT
>WBMY01001460.1:31684-42838 GCA_013397315.1 Donacobius atricapilla
TGGTAGAAATTTTGTCACAGCCACAACATTCTTGTACTACTCAGTAAATGAGGTTTAAAATTGGAGGAAATCACCAGCATACAGCTTTAATGTAAACCCTGCTATGGAAGTATATCATGATGTCCACTAAATCGCAGATCTCTAACCTTTATTAAAAACAGATTCTTCCTAAGATGTACATTTTGTTATAGACATCCTGCAATCCCCCTGGACAAAGCATTAAAATGTCTCAGGCATTTAACAATAAAAACTAAATATGACATATAAAGAACAGAATAAATGTAATTAAATACATTAGCAAAATTTGTCTGGTTTTTCATATATATACGCCTGATTTTTATTTTTAAAATGTATAGCTTTTCTTTCATCCTGAAATACAAAGATTTACAACTTCATGAACTACTTTTTTTCCCAGCTTTTTACCTGTGGAAACAAAATCCAGGGGAGCTTCAACAAAAGTCTAGAAAGTAGTAATGAAAGTGTAAATTTGCAAAACTGAAATTCACTTTTTATTAGTATTTTCTTATAACAAATAAATAAAGTAAGTCTGGCACATTTTTTGTGTATGACAGCAAATCTCTTACCAGTTTGTGGTGTTCTTGGTTTGATTTTGTTTTAAAACAAGGGAGCATCTCTCCTTTTAATTTCTACAGTACCCATTAAACAGTGGTCTCCAAGCAATGGTTGCCTGAGTGTCCCTAATCCAGTCAAGGAAGAACCCTTCCTTAAATCTTAAGCGGGGAAGAAAACTACAAAAATAACAAACTAGCAATTTTTTAATACGGTGTTATATAAACTTTTACATAATTCACCACACTGCTGAATAGAAAACGTTATTTGAAAGGAATCATCACTTTCAATAGATTTTGATGAGCCTTTCCCCACAACAAACCATTCTAACAGAGTCATCCTGAAAAACATGCTTCAGACATCATTAAGTCTGAACCAGAAAACAGATGCTTAAAAATAACTTTTGCACTTCTAACCTTTTAGACTGCACCGTTCAATTATGCATGCTTTCCTGAATATCAGTCTGGGAATAAAATAGAGCTCTAAGTATTACCCAGAGGGGGGAAAAAAATTAAAAAAAAAGGAATGAAGAGGATGACACATCCTGCAGGCACAAAGAGGATGTGGCTCCTGTAAGGCTGGAGCCCAGCACCGCCTGGCAGCACCAGCACGGCAGGAGGAGAGCACGTACACTGGAAAAGAGTTGCATGACAGGCAATAGAACAGCAAGAGTTAAATGTTACAAAACTACATTTTCCAGTCATCCTCAGATGAAGGAAACACATCAAAAGGGAAATAGAGTGCAAAATATGACACTTCTAATAGAATTTCAATGGTCTTTATTTCTAGTTTTCAAAATGAACAAGCACAGAAGACAGAGATCTGCAAAACAATGAGCAGCTGGAAGACAAGCACAAAGCTATGATTGATCAAAACCTCTCCAAAACATACTTTATTAAGGTAACAGGAACAGAATTCAATATCCTACAGCAATATCCATAGTAGATTGGAAAAACAAGGAAGGATTCTTAAATCTTTTTTAAATTACCGCAATCAAATCACTAGAAACACTCAGCAACAAATGAACAATCATATAGGATGTCTAAAGAAAATATTAAAAAAATCTCTCTCTCTCTTAAAACATTGGACTACAACAGATATCTCAGTGCTGACATGGAGAAAAATTTCAGCATCAAGGCAATTTCATCACTGTTGAACCAAATTTCAGGTGTGCATTGTTAGGGCTTAAGGGAGGAATTAATTTTCTACTGATGATGCTCAGTTTCTTGGGTTCAGAATATGAAGTATCAGAAAAAAATACCAGAGATGCACAGATGTACAGAGGTGTAAAGAAAAAAAGATTATGAGAGTATCAGCCCATATAGGACATGCCTGCCTCAGAGAAAGTCTGCACATCAAAACACTGAAAAAGCCATCCTTAAACAACAGGTATCTTCAGTCTTGCCTACACCAAGAGTGTCTGCTATGCAAGGAGGTAAACACTCAAACTTGATTGGTGCACACAGGTTGATGGTTGATGGCATTTTTTAAGCATGTCTCTACACAGCAATGCAAAAAACACTAACACCAGAAGAAAAAAACACGCAGTCCACATCTCACCACTTAAAGTTATGAATGTTTGTTCTGTTTTCTGAATGGCTGTATGTTTGGGGTTTTTTGGTGTTTTTAGAGGAATTTTTTGTTTTGTTTTGTTGTTCTTGTTGGTTTTTATCCCTGGTTTGACTTCATTTGGAATAGGCAATGGCAGTGTATTTTCAACTAATTTGAAATGATGGGGAGTCTGTATGGGAGGCCTAACAGAAGGGCTTATGTAATACAGCAAAACTTCCTGAATGCCCACATTCATTGTTTGAATTCAGAAGCAAAAGGGGTACTGCCATCCTCTCCTGCCAAAGGCTCAAAATCACATATTGAGAATCCAGCAGAAGACTTGCAAGAGTTTAACAGAAATAATGATCGCCTGTCCATCAAATGGCTGCCAGGTACAAAGGCTTTATGTACCTCTTACTCCCACTGTCTGAATAATGCTCTTAGAAAGAAAAAAAAATAATTTGCTTTGTATGGACTTTACAGTCCCCAGGCTTTTCTTTTCATTCCCCCATTCTCTTCCCTCCAAGAAAAAAAGACTGCATAAAAGGAAAAGGTTTCTCAATTCTAGAGTTACTGGTCAGAATCTCCTGTGTGTTGGTGGAATTTACCACAGTAGTAACTGCCTTCCATCAGCATCATACATGATTTGGTATTACTTCAAACTCCATACATTTCAGTGGTTTTGGTTTGTCATATGAAGTGACAGTAATGCTTCTGAAGAGCAGTTTTCTTCAGATTTTTTTAGTTAATCCTTGCACTTTCCATCAGATAGCTTTCAAAAGTATAAAAAAATATATTAGATAAAGCTTGAACTTGCTTACATAAGCAAAAAAAATCTATAAGTAAAGATTTGGTACTGTTCTAACTTACTACCTGAAAAATAGTTACCTGAATAACCTCACAAAATGCTTCCCAGGAAACATTTTTTATATGTAGGCAAAAAAATGCAGTCTCTTTTTCAACATAATCTCTCTTGACTATTTACAACTCTTATAGTTACTCTCTTTCATGTTGTATTAAATTCAGACTAACAATCTAGGTATCTGAACAAATCTCTTCAAATCACACTATGGCTTGCTGAAGCTGCTAAATGCCTTAAAAAATCACACACAGAAGTTAATAAAAGTATCAAGAGAAGCAACAAATGCAAACTTCTAGGAAAAAAACCCCAAATTATAAATAACAGGTGACTGGATAGTAAGGTAGGTAACACCCAATTTTCACCACAACAGCCTCTGTATTCCTGTTTCAAGAGAAACTGTCATCTGCATTGCAGTGCCCTTGAAAGTAATTTTTCTCTTAATATACCTGATTCCACTATTTTGCTCAGGTTTCATTCTATTGCATTAGTGTGCTGTATAATTAACAGCCAAGCAATAGGATTTTGCTGCAAAATCCAAACCTGCAAGACAGACATTTCAGACATGTTTTCAGTTGTCTTCGTATGGAGACACAACTGGTGAGTGCCAAGCTCTACTACACATATTCACTTTCTGAAAAGCAAGATGTGGTGAACAACCACCATATCAATGCACTCTTAGAAGTGATCATGAGCTGCTGAAAGCTGCCCCAAACCTGCAGTGCAGGCGGCAAATATAGATGCAAGTGGGGATTCCTACATCAGGGTACATGGAAGAACTGCTGCAAGGGATACAACAAGATGTGTCCTTGGGAAGTCATCTCCTTCCCAGCTGACCAGCTACAGGAGATCCTGGGACAAACATCCTCCTTTGCAGGAGTCCCAGATCCTGAGCTTCTTAGCAAGTGATGTCACAATGTTGTATGAAGATAATATTTTTATATGTAGAGAAAGATTGGTCATATCTGAATCATTACATTACCTATTAATACTTCTTCTTATTAGGAGAAGTGAAAATAATAGCACTGAATTCTTAGGTTGAAGTTTGTCACTAACAAAAAAAGGAACAAACAACAAAAAGACTGTGTTCAGAAGGGATAGCTAATTCAGCTTTCCTCAATAGGAGATGTGGCAGATACTATGTCATCTAGGCACCAGAGCCTGCATTTATGAAGCTGAACACTTGACGTGACAGCCATTATCTTCACTGAATTCCATATTTGTGAGACCAATTTTGAGTAAGGGCAATGAAACAGAGATAAATCTGGACAGAGTTTCAAATACCCCTGGACAACAAACGTAAAGATCAATCCTTGACACATCAGAAAGCATTACCTTATTCTTAGGTGTTTCCTACACTCATACACACATTTTAATTTCAAAACCTAATTATTTTACAAGGACCCATCTCAGCCGGGAGACAGACTTGCCACAAAATGCAGAAAACTGCAAAAATTTTCAGGAAATCAACTCAGAGCTGGAGTCAAACAAGGCAACAGCATCCCATTACATCACACTCTTTGGAGGCCTCTCTGCGCTTTTGTAACCAAATAGGCTTAACAAAGGTTACAGCACCAGCTGCACCAGGCTCCCAAAAAGTTGGTTTAGCCTTGGTCCCAGAAGCTAATGATCTTAAGTTTCATAACAGCATTCAGAGCTCGAAGAACGATTTGTCATTAGTGGTTAGAACTGGCTGGTTCCTTCAACCTAAAAAATTACACTGAAATTTAAATTCAGTATCTGTAGTAAGGACCTCACCTTGTAGTTGCTCCCCTTTCCTCCTTCCTCTTTGAAGTTGAAAAAGCTTCCTTAGTTACTGTTACTTGCAGCTATATAGGAAGAAAAGGAAGAAACTGCGAGCCTCTCTTTCTAGAGCAGGTGAATGCTATTTGCTTCTTCCTCTACAAAGATGAGAAAATTACACTGATATTTTTTCACTCTTCTGGTTTCTTTGGAGCATAGGAAAATTACAAACTGACTGCAGCTGTCCCATACCTTAAAAAAAAAAAAAAAAAAAAAAAGAAACTGCCAAGCAATCAGTAAGATTCCAGTGCTGCACAAAAAACAAAGCAGAATTCAAAAGAAAGGATCTCAAACCCTTTTCACCCTGAACTGGCATATAAAACCTCCAGGGAACTCCAGATTTACCTCCAGGGGAATTTAAAGTCTGAGCAGTGGGCCTGATCTCTGGTAGAAAAAGAAGCATCACTGAGTAAGTTTTGAACACTTAACTCTTCACTGGTGTCTTTATGGATGACTTCAATATAGATGTATATAATATAAACGAAATATTTTTGTTATTTTCAAATACATGAAAAACTAACATATTTTTCCAAGAATACAAGACCATAAAACAAACATTGGGTATTTGCAGGAAGATTGTGTAAATGTATTATCCAAATGCTGTTCTTATCACATGAACATACTTGCTTTCTTTTGGAGATCCCAAGAGTTTTGCTTACCAAAGCAAGTCAAGGAAAGAAAAAGGATGATTCTTCATTGTTAAAACGTGGGTCTTTTTGCTGAAAGTGCATACATGAAAGATAATAACTAGCTGACACAAAGAAAACTGCCAAGGTTTTTTGCAGTATGTTACCAATATGTTCAAAATGTTCCCATTAAGGCTCACATATTTTTCTCTCCAACATTTTTTCATTTTACTCTGAAACGATCAAGTATCTTCAGTTATTTTCTCTTTTACAGAAAGAGAGAGTACGCTAAAATGTTTGAGCATCTCATCAATCACAAAGGAAATTGGTATTTAACTTGACTTCTGATCTCTTGATGCCTCACCCTATACTTTATGAAGTGTACACTCACTTTGTGGAAAACATAGCTAGAATTAAAATATTTCATAGTGGATGTAAATCACTCCAATAATCTGGGGAAGTTATGCTACAGTCTTAAAAACAGTGTAAATATACTCCTATTACAACTTACTTCACCTTCAGTCTCCTCATATAAACCCCTGCAGTAACACAATGTAAAACAGGCATTCTCATCACAAGTCGTTTTCATTCCTATTCTTGTCTTTCATTAAGCACTGCTGACCATGCTGCAAGTAGTTTACCAAACAAAACTGCAAATAAGCTTAGCCTGATACTACTAAAATATAATCTTCATTTTATTTTCTAATTATCATCCCTCCCATCATTTGCAGAGCCCTGACTGCTCACTTGAAGCTTGGCAGTTCCCAAACCATTGGAATGTTTTAGACCATTAGCCTGGTACCACATATGATCAAGTATTTATACACAAACACTTCACTGAAAATATTTAACAGTTTAATTTCTCACAAATACTGAGGAATAACATATTATGGAAGAGGGAGAGCTGCAAATCTCTTAAGATTTCTTCTGATGTTACATTATTTTTTTCACAGAATCATAGCATGGATGCAGTTGGAAAAGACCTCTGAGATCATCAAGACCTATGACCCAACACCATCCTGCCAACCAGACCATGGCACTGAGTCCCGAGCCCAGTCTTTCCTCAAACACCTCCAGGGACAGTGACTCCACCACTGGGCAGTCCATTCCAGCATCTGATCACCCTTTCTGTGAAGAAATTCTTTGTAAACTTCCTTCAACCTAAACCTCTCCTGGTGTAGCTGAAGACTATGTCCTCTTCTCCTGTCACTGGTTGCCTGGGAGAGGAGGCCAATGCTCACCTGGCTACATTCTCCTTTCAGCCGGTTAGAGAGTGATAAGGTCTCCCCTGACCCTCCCCTTCTCCAGGCTAAACAACCCCTGCTCCCTCAGCCTGTCCTCACAGGATTTAGGCTCCAGACCCTTCCCCAGCTTCACTGCCTTGCTCTGGAATCTCTCCAGCACGGAACTTGAGGTGCGGTATAGACGAAGAATCACTTTCCTACTCATGCTGGCCACACTACTTCTGATCCAGGCAGGATGCCATTGGCCTTCTTGGCCACCTGGGCACAATGCTGGCTCATGTTCAGCAGCTGTTGATCAGCACCCTCGTGTCCCTCTCTGCTGGTCCACTTTCCAGCCACTCTGATCCAGCCTGCAGCACTCCAGGGGGTTGCTTTGGCCAAAGGGTAGGACCCAGTGATGCTGTTCATCACACACACACAGACACACACACACTTTGATCAGAAGGTATGAATCTATGAACTGATTCATTTAAAAAGGTCTGACTCCATTTTATAGTATTTCTACAAAGGCCAGGGATTGGGGTAGAAGGTTGACACCTCTCCCCATCCCATTGGTCAGGACAACTGTCCATCAGCTGTCCATATCTCTAAAACAAAGAATGTAAACTACCTTGAAATTACAAAAACATTTGTTGTGTTTAGATCACCCAAGTGGTAGAAAAAACCCAAACCATGAAACTGTGAAATAGAAGAAAAGGCCGAAAAATCAGGGCGACGGACCCAGCACTTGGTCTTGTTGAACCCCATACGGTTGGTCTTGTCCAACCTATCCAGCTCGTCCAGGTTCCTCAGCAGAGTCTTCTTACCCTCCAGCAGATTGACACTCTGACCCAGTTTGGCGTCATCCATGAATTTGCTAATAGTAGACTCAATCCTCTCATCCAGATTATCTGGGAAGACATTAAGCAGGAATGGACCCAACACGGATCCCCGGGGACACCACAAGTGACCGGATGCCAACTGGATGCAGCACCATTCACCCCAACTCTCTGGGGCCAGCCATCCAACCTGTTCTTAACCCAACAAAAAGTGCACCTGTCCAAGCCATGGGCTGCCAGCTTTTCCAGGAGTGTGCCGGAGTACTGCTCAGGATGAAGGCATAAATCAAAATGGTGCTACAAAAATCTATAAAACAATCATTTTGATACACCTCCCTAGTCCCAGGATGTTTGCTTTTACTAAGCATAAATAATATTCTAATTTATCGCTGTGTTATTGGATGCCCCTTGGCCTTCCTCTGCTGATGTAAAACTGATAATGAACAAGGTGCAAATAAACAAGATGTTAATGGCATGAGTGGCAGTCAGAAGAAGAAGAGCCCAATCTACAGCATAGGAGGATGGGCAAGAGGAACAGATTTATAAACACAGGCTAGATGGTAACATTGGAAATAAAAAATAAAAAAGCCAAGGACCAACAACTGAAAATTAACTCACTACTTGGGAAGCACTGCAGTTAACTACATTATTTGTATTTACTTGCAGACCGTGAGAGGAATAGATAGGTAATCAAGATGATTAATCTAGGCAAGCAACTAGAAAGGCAGACTGAAAAATAAAGCTTCCAAATACTTTTAGCAGTAAAAAGGGAACACTTTTTCTTTGCTTGACATTTTTTGTTAAGCAAAATTCATGGGACCTCCAAAAGGTAGAAAACATGTTCATGTCACAGGAACATTATTTGGATAATATATTTGCATTCCAAAATGCCAGCAGCTTTCTGGTCTGCCCTTTTACCACAACTGAGTGGTGTCACATCATTTGAGATTTGCTATGTTTCAGAAGACAGCAAAACTTGAACCTAACATTTCATATCCCACAAGACCCCAGCTCAGATAAATGTTCCAATAGCAACAGATTTAGTATGTATATTTAAAGTTTCAATAAATCATTGCTTTACTTGAGGTCCTCTATTTCATATAAGAAACTTCTAATCAATGTTTTTCTCTGAATGCCTCTGAAATTTATTCCTTTTTAAGTGCTTTTATACTGTTTTTTTCCCACAGTCTCACATTATTTAAGAAGCTTTCTTTGAAATCCCTCAACTTTTGATTAAATGCCTTTCATCACATGTACTTCTCTTGAAAATTTCGCATACTTCTCAGGCTTTATAAAATAAACTTACAGGTTTAAAATCATTGCCCTGTGAAAATAATTTTCTTTTTTGTGCTTTCTAATAATCTTTCATGCAACATCAAAATGCAGTAAAACATGCAATCCAGCACATTAAATATGACAAAGGAGCAAGATTTTATATAAGTGTCTGAAGGGGGAATGCCAAGAGGATGGAGCCAGCCTCTTCTTGATGGTGCCAAGCAATAGGATAAGAGGCAATATGGAAAAACAGGAACACAGAAATTCCACATGAATATGAGGAAGAACTTCTTTAGCGTGTAAGTGACCAAGCACTGGAACAGATTTCCCAGAGAAGTTGTGTAGTCTCCCTCACTGGAGATACTCAAGCACTGTCTGGATGCAATCCTGTGCCAGGCACTCTGGGATGACCCTGCTTGAGCAGGGAAGTAGGACCCTATTTGCATATGTACAACTCATGAAAAAACAGAAGTTTGATTTCTACTTAAAGACAACACTGCTGTAACGGTCTCAATATGAACAAAGAATGAGGGACATTCTGAAGAGGATGAGTAAAATAATGTGAAATAGAAGACTGCACTAACTGATATTTTAAAACAGTCATCTAAAGGGTAAATTTCCAAAGGAAACAGGTATTATATTAACGTAACAGGAAGCTAGATTAGAAGGCTCAATCTCCATAATTACCCAAGGAAGGAACTAACAAATTTCTATTCCTATGTTTCTATATAAAAGTATTCATTAACAGTAGATTAAAATGCATTCCTGTAGAGGATTCTTTGCTACACAACTGACTTCCATAAGGGAAGACTGTTGATTGAAAAGAGTAACTCAAGAGAAATTTTTCTAACATACCTGCTAAAGGCCTGCAAAAGATGTCTTAGAAGAACGATCCAGGAAAAAACAATTGTTTGATGATTCTGTGAATCCATTATATGTACCAAACTGCCCCACAAACTACAAACTGAAGAAAATAAATACTCAGGATTACAGCAGTCATTTGTATATTAGTAGTGACTTTAAATTGGAACAGTTAGGGTGAAATCTGTTATACAGAAAGAATAGCTCCCAATTGTGGCAGAAAACTAGATATGGCATTTTGAGCAACAGTCTTTGATGAAGCCACTTGGCATTGGCTGGAGTCAGTTATTTGATTTTTCTTCCCCTCTTATCAAAAAGGTTTCCAGCTGGTCCCTTCTTCTGGGGAAAATACCTGCTGGCGGACATTGGAATCTAGCAAAGCATCCATCAAAATAATATCAAAAAAAATCTGAGAGACAAAAATATTGATTGAATGAACAGCCTTAACAACATGAAGCAATTATTTAGTACCCCAGATATACCTGAATGCATTTTATTCTTAGCATGTTTAACTAAGCTCTGCAGGACATCTGGCAAGCTTTACACAAAGGAGTGAAAGTGAAATGTGGATTTTAGGTTGTTTTTTGGGTGTTAGGGTTTTTTTCTACTTGAGAGACAGTGCATGTTTTTAAATCTCTACTTAGGTATTTTTCCTTTGATTATAGGAAATGATTCAGCAGTCAAGCTGATTTACTAATGAACCAAATGGATAGTATAGGGATGTACCAAATGAAAAAAAGAAAATAGGAGTCATTAATTTTGTAATGCAATAAAACCTTGGTGGAAAGAATAGCAGAAATTAGGAATAAAAAGTATTCTCAGTTCAGAGTTATTGCAGCATTATTATAGATCTGGTGATAATTTGGCATTTATCTTTCAAGCTTAAGATCCTGGATTTCAAAAAAGGATATCATGGCCATTTATATTTTTTTTCTTTTTATTTCCCAAGTCTTTTAACTGGGAAAAAGTACTACATTTATTTCATGTCTGCAATGGGAACAAATTCATGAAGAGACAGTTATTTCCCATTTCTGAAACTTTTGTTCTAAAACTTCTGTTTTCCTATCCAAAAGTAACTCTGCTATTAAACGAAATGACGCCTTCCATTTATTGAGAGGATGTCACAATTGGAGATTGGGAAACTGTAGGAAATACAACATTTTTCTCCCCAACCTATAGAGAGTTTATAAAAATCAATGTCTGTGCATAAACAAGCTCTACCATTCAGCTAATCATTTAAGATAGATTTCAGCCTGTTTCATTACATTTATGAAAGATAATGTTAGTCATGATAGTGTGATTTGCAGACAAATCTTGACTGACAACTCGACTGCCAGATTTCACAACTAAAAATTCAAAGAGTTCCTGCATTTTCAGTGATGTACATTTCTTGTGATTCATCACACAAAGACTATAAGAAATGAAAAGGAGGGGACATCACTGATGTTTCTTGGACAAAAATGCCCCAGAAAAAACAAACAACTAAACATGTTGTGCAGAAGAGTGCAACAAACAAAAACCAAGATGAAACAAAAAAAAAAAAAAAA
>WBMY01001460.1:42857-89309 GCA_013397315.1 Donacobius atricapilla
AAAAAAAAAGAAAACAGAATTACTCTTGTCAGAGCTACCCTGACAGCTCATCACATGGGGCTGGTCTTGGTTTCTCAGTACAGCTCCTCTACTGAAGCTATGCCAAGCTCATGAACTACAGTTCTGACACAAACACCAGCATCATTGATTTTTCACCTTCCAGCGTCACAGGATCAAAATCTTGTCTTATCAGTAACCAACTGTAAACCAAATGCAAGGCTGTCCTCAAAGCAAAAAGTTTTGTGCTTGCAGATCTGCAAATCACCCTCCTAATGGCAGTGGAAGACTGCCAGTCCTGAGCTGCATAAATAATGGAACTAGACCTTGCCAAACTGAGAAATGAGAAATAACAAGGCTGGCTATACAACTGAAGGTGGGATAAGGAAGACAATATGAGGGCTTTGACAATAAGAATGACTTTGTAAGCCAAGGCTTACTCGATTTCTTAAGAAAGAAATTATAATATTCTCAAGATAACTTGCACTTTCAGAGTTAAAAACCTAAAAATGTCCCTAAAATGAATACCCACACACTGTCTCCCTTAAAATGAACCACCACAGCAAGTTTCAGGTAGAAAATAAAGAACTTCATTTACTAGCAACAATCTTAAAGACAGTGAACCTCACATTATGGAAAAGTAAGACAGCTAGACAGAAATCTTCAGTACAAATTCCTAAGGGAGCATTTAGAAACCTCAGGGGGATGCCCAAAGTTCACCCTATTTTATGTACCATCACAAAAACGACCCAAAAGCTACAACACGTGCTTCTGTGTGAAAAAAGGTAACATATGTGCCCAGCAGAGCAAAGCAAAACCATCCCAAAGTACGGAGCCATTTTGAACACAAAGCATGGGCACCAGTTGACCTCACCGACAGCGTCTCTGCCCTCACCCTGAGCTCCCTCATCATTTCCTCACTGTCTCCTTCTCTTCAGACTGCTTTTGCTACAAGTGGATGAAGGAATGCTACATAATCCGTGTACATTTTGTTCACATTTTGTTAATGCAGCCTTGTAAGTCTGCCCAGACCTTTAGAGGGGAATATTCTAAACAAATTAACATAACGTGCAGAACACAACCAGCCCTGTTGCCTGCCTTGTGATTTTAAGACCAGCAGATTGACAACAGTTTGCATCTCAGCAGCTGGGCCAGACACAGAGCAAGTTCAACAGAGGTAAAGGAAAAATAAAAAAAGTCCTCCGTTGTGCTCCTGCTCGCTCACAAGGCTGTTGTTCCCTCCAAAGAACCTTGGCTGGCAGCACTCCAGCCTCTGCTCCCTCGCTGTGTGACAAACACCCAAGGCAGCGCACAGGGCTGAGCCAGCCCTGCCAGCTCTAGGACCACATGCCAGCTCTGGCTCAGCCATTCAAATCCTTCCTCTCATGAGAGGCCCTCTCGCTATTTCAGTGTCTGAGATTATCTTGCCTTGAAGAGCATAACTGTTTCAGGCCTGGGAGGTGCTCATGGTGGTTTTGCAAAGTTAAAACCATATTTAAAGTGCTTGGAAAGAAAACAGCAACAACAATCAAAAAAAACATCCCAATGTCTACAAGCACTTTTCAGTTCAGAAGGATTTCTTTGATTCGGCACCTCTAGAGCAATTTTCAGTAGTACTCCAGGATTTACTCTTGGGGCCAGCAACACAAATCTGTTACAGGTTTTTAGATCTATAGCAGACGGCTATGTCCATTCATGTTAAAAATCTATTGCTCCTTCTACTGACCTCATGCCTTAGGTACAGAAACTGTTGTGAAAGAAGTACACTGCAGGTCACATCTGAACAACTTTTCCAGTTTCAATGTCAAGACTTCTCCTCTCCCCCCACCTAAATTATCAGTCCTTCTCTATTAATGAGCAAGTTTAAAAGTGGCACACACCAGCAATTTCAGCTGCTTGGAAGGTTTCTTGTCCTCTCTGCACTATAGCTTAAAAACAAATAAGCAAACAACAAAAAAAAAGACCAAAGTAAAATAAAATCCCTCCCTTTTGCTTCTTGAAAAACAGGCAAAAAAAAAAAAATCCTGGCTTTGCAGGTGGATTTTAGTTTTTTTCAATTCATTCCAATAGCTGCACAAAAGAATAGCTCCTGTTTTCTCTCACTAACACCACATTTTGAAAGCAGAAAGGACACATTGAGCTTCTTCATGTTGAGATCCACCCTGAGTTCAAACCATTAGCAATGGCTCAGAGGGCCACCAGTACCCAAAACACAAGTCCCTGAAAGTCTGACAATTTCAGCACCCAAAACACAAGTCCCTGAAAGTTTGACAACTTGTGGATAAAGGCCTTTGGCCCTGTGGAGATCCTTACAGGGTGAGGGTAGGGGGAATGATTTTACAGAACTTGTGAGGAAATGAGAGGATAAATAATTTCCCCACCAATTTATAATACAGGAAACGTACAGGGAAATGCACAATCCAAAACTAAATTGAGGTTTTAGATGCAGATAAAAAATGCCCATTGAACACCTGAACATTTCACAATCATTTTTTACTGTTCAGTCACAAGCAGTAACATGATTAGCTTTTACCTAAACTTTAAATCAAAATAAACACTATATCCACTGTCCGTCCTCTGACTGTTCAAAAAAACTGTTCTCTGCCATCTGAACACCTCCTCTTACAGATAAAACAAAGCTTATTTGGCTTCATTGTGAACAGTGCTTCTTCCCATGCCCATACCCAGTGTAAAGCCTCACACCGCAGACCACACAAGGCCTGTGGCTGCTGGGAGCCTTCAGCAATGAAACATCATGTCAGAAGCCCTTACTTCAACAGCAACACAGCTCTCGAGCTCATTGCTACTTATAACCAATCCTCTGATAATGTTTCATAACAGGTTATCCCTTTCATAGGAACCTCTGCATTACTGTAAATGTGTAAGTCTTTAAAATTTCCTCTTCTTTGAGTTCAGCATGCAGCATGCACACATAGCATAGGCAGCTTCTGATGTAGTAGTGTATCCATTCCATAAATAATTATGTCTAAACAAAAATATGAATGGAATGCCTATATAAGTACAATATACAGGTGTTAAAATGATTGCTTGCGTATTCAGCAGAGATCACATGCCAAGTATTTTCGGTATTCTCTAGCGTATTCCCACAGGGGAAAGAGTTATCAGCTACCTTGGAAACACAGTGATTTTTTAATGATAGAAAGGTCATTTAAGTATTTGACAAATATTTTGAAAGAAATACGTACTTTCAGTAACTCCAAAAACTTTAATGAGAATCCAGATGAAGTTGTCCAAATATTTTCATCCTAATATTCACCCCTTCTCCCAAAATGTGATTCAAAATCAAACCAAACAAAGGAAAAAAAAGTCCATCCTGCTCACCCCTAAAAACCCACTTGATAACTGTTTATCATGCTTATGCTTTAGAACATGTTAGGGAACAAATGTGAATTTGGAGTTCCTTATCGAGTGTCTTGGCCACTGCACCATACTGTGCACAAAGCAAGGCTCTTGTTTCCACAGCATGAAATGTATGCAATATTCACAAACAGGAGAAAAAAAATTTCTAGCTTTAAGCTGTAGAAAATCAGATTTTTCAGTTCGCCTAGTAAAAGAATTCTTTCATAGTTTTTACCACAGGAAAAAAAAAAAAAACTGACTAAAATACTGGTGCACACTAATCTAGTTCAATGTTTTATTTCCTTCAGTTTTCAGTAGAGAATAATATATTTTATTTATAAAAATACCAGCTCAAAAACACAGTCAGTAACTTCTTATGAACTGTTTCACATAAAAATATTACAATATTACAATATTCTGCTTGTATCACCACACAGGTATTACTGCTACTTATGAGAGGCCAGCTACAGATGTAGAGGTTATCCAGGAAGATTTTGAAATGAAATGAAACACATATCAGACTACAAGAGAAGACAAAGAGAGGAACAGAAAGACTAAATTGAATATTTACTGCAGTGAATCATAGGCTACTGACGCTTCCCTATGAATAAGCAAATAACCTGAAAGCTCTTTAAATGTTTGGTTTTGTAAAAAACTGGAGGAGTTAAGGCTCTAATAATCTTTGCAGAATGATAAGTCACTTAAAATCCAAGTTTGCAATGAAAGTTTCTATTTAAAAGAGCTATCCACAGATCCCGTTACTTTTTGGTAAGCCTGCAGTGATCTCTTTACAGTACTTATAGCCAATGCTATAATTAACTAGATTATGTCCAAGCACTGAACTATGTACAAAATCCCATAACAATATCTTTGTCTCATTCTACAAAAACCCTCTCTCATGACAGTTCTTTGTACAGATTTACAGAGCTTCAGGCATTAGCAGCAAGACTGCCATACAGCTTTGTCCCCTCCAAAGAACCAGATCTCACCTTCTGATAAATGTCTGACAACCACAAACAGGTTCAACCACCATTATAACTGTAAAGAGCAGAAAACTCATCTCTACACTCAAAAAATTCCATGTAAGTAATTATATCCTTTCTTACTGTATTACCTAGATAGCCAGGAACAGTAACTTAGAAATTAAGGCAGGTCATCTTAAAATTGTGTCCAAGAAGTTGCTAAAAGCCATAATTCTTTTACATCATAAAAAAGTAGAACATCTGAGGTAACTTCATCTCAAATGTTGCCTAATATGAATAGAAAAATATGCTAGCAAATTATTATAATACAGTATGACTATGCACTTGTAAACACAATATGACAAGCTGCATGCAGCAAGATTTACTTTTGACCACTATTTATTATTGAATTCCCCAAGTCAGTTTTTTCAGGCAGTCCTTTTTCAGGATATACTATTGGCATGAGACTCCATTGGCTTGGTAAAAGAATGATTATTTGCAGAATCAAATTATTAAATACTTGCTCAGCATATGAAAACCTAATAAACACATAAACAGGAAAGAACAAGCAGTGGAAAGAACTAACCCCACATTGTAAGGTACCAAGAGTGGAAAAGGAGCCAGGAGCCAAGTATCAAACCTGCTCTCAGTCTCAAACTGAAAGCATAAACAACTCCACGCTTACCAGAGGCAGCTCACCTTCAGAGGGGAACAGTCAGAAAGAAATACCATTTTGGTCAAGTAACTGTTCTTTGAAAATAAACACAACACAATGGGACATGCATGGACATACAGAAAAACACATACAACTTCAACCACAGCTGGACACAAGCAGGTGTTATTCCTGCTCCTTTCCATGCTCATTCCCTCCCTCCTAACAAACACTTAAACAAAGAATAGGAAGAGTTAATGGAGAAAGAAGTACATTTTTTAAAGAATCTATCACAGAAAACAAGGTATCAAGTACAGCTTCACAGCATGTAAAGATGCACCAACAGAAAATCATTTGCAAATCACAAGAACTACATTTCTCAATGCAGCAGGTTAATAATTAAAGTTTTCAGCACAAGTTATACTCACCTCCTGTTGGCAAAAAGTCACTTCTTAAAAGGAAATATTTGATTATACATCCATTTGACTGTTTTGGCTTAACTTTCCCAGCAAGTTAAGAGGGTTCAAGTAGAAATCATGCATGAAAGATTGAGCTTGTGCATTAAAGCTGCTTCACTGCAGACAGTATTAATTTACCTCATACTTAGTTTTTCAACTTGAAACAGATGGGAAAACACACTGGGATTCTGCATTGGGCACTTTATTTTTCCAAACTGAAGCAAACACATAGCTCTTGGAAGTCATGAGGCTTCCTTTGCTCCCTGGAAGAGCTTAAGCCAAGACTTCTCAGCTCTGAGGCATAGAGGGGGAGAACAGCTCTTTGCTCCATCTAATGGTGAAAGGGAATAAGCATTTCCATAAGGTTTCCCTTCATACCAGGTAGAGTCAATCCAGGGTAACTCGTGCATTTTTTTATGTCACAATGCAGCTCATTTGGTCTTTGTGGTGATAAAGCATGACATGGGTACACAGAGCTGCAGAGGAAGCAGAGGCAAACATGTTCCTGGACAAGGCAGGTAACCACTTTTGATGTCAGATCCCAACGCAGGAACTACGGCTTTGTTCCATGCCTGTCTGCTTTCTTCCCCAAGTCTCCGGATCCTGTGCTGGAGCTGGCTGCATGTGTCAGACCTCCTGCCATAGGATGGTGATGAGAAGGCAGGCAATCTGGGGCAGGGCCAACAGGACCAACTTCACACAAAGCACTGGGCAAACAGCTGAGCACCTACTGCTTCCAAGCAGGATATGATCTGGCAACACGGCACTCTCCCCAAGCCAGCCGGTCCTAGTGACCCCAGCATGTTTGAATCTGCCTCAAAAGGCACAGATGAAGGGAGCCTGTATGGCTGGCCTCCACCCACAATTCAATGTTTGGCTAAGCAGACATTATCCTGACCAAAGGTCTGTGATGCTTTTCCACTGAGGGACTATCAATGATCTCTTACTATCCAGGGCTTCCAAGAACCCTCAAGTGGGAAAAGAAAGAATTAGGATTTCTTTAAGACCTAGGACCACAATTTTTCCAGGGAACATCTGAAATGGTGTAGGGGTCCTTAAATACTGTCCCAGTCTGTTTCTTATGGTTCTAGCAAGAGGCTGGAACTCTATAGTTCTCTCCTAATGGTTCTAGCAAGAGGCTCACCCAGTACCATCTTCTGGAATCAGGAAGCACACACAGGTTTAGACAAACCAAATGATGCGTGGCTTGCTCTCACAGACCAGGTGCTATGCTGAGCACCAGGATGACACAACAAGGTGGTTCTGCTCTTCCCAGGCATTCAGACTAGAGAGCAGAGGGCACTGTCCCTCCACAATCACACCCAGAGCACAAGCAAGTAAATGTTCACACACCAAACGCCACCTGCTGCTTACTGTATGATGACCATGTTCGAATTTACCTTCATAATTAATCAACTCCTGAACAGATAATAAAAATACCTCATTTGTCCTTTTAGGAAATTAATTAATTTGGAAGTACTAATCTTGGTATGGAGGTGTTTTGAGTTTTTTATACATCAGTGTTAAAGGGGAAAAGGCTTTAAAAAAAGTAATTCCAAGCACTCATAGCACTTTAAACAAGCTCAATTTTCAGAAAATAAGGAAGAAGATTTCATTTGATGTGAACTGGTAGGAAAAAAAAGAAAAGCCAAATAGAAGCAGAATTATCTTCTAACCTGAAACAAGACAAGGTGCTGAGTTTTACCCAAAATAACTTCCCTTCCAAGTCCAGCAATGCAGCACAAGTTAATTCAAATATCTCCTAAAGATAATTGCATCTGTCTGTCAAGACAGTTGGAGTGCCCTGCAGGTACAGAAGTTTTATTTTATTCTAATTCTGTAAGCCATCTAGAAATGTTATGATCTGGTCATCTTCTGGCAGTTAATACCTAAATTATATCCAGTTTTGTAAAACACTTAATAATTGTATTATTAAAAATAATTGAAACATTATTTCAGCTCATAAGAAATTTTGTACTTTGCTTTCTATGAAAATATGCTTGTGTTAATATATAAAATAATGTTTACTGCCCTATTCCTGCTATACATTCCGAATTCCACAAATACTGAAGATATTGCCTTTAAATATTAACTTGATAAAAGTAAATGCAATATCTGAATAAAAGTAAATGCATTGATCTGAAAATGGTGGGTTTTTTGTTGTATTTTACTCAAGTTTATAGGAGGAAAACAAAATCACACTTCACCTCCTGTGAAGTATGTGAAGTGTAGTTCACTTCCTTATTTAGGAAGATGTATGATGTAAACAATGCAAAAATTGTCACGTGAGTGCCCTGTGTTACTTTCAGTAAAAACATCTGTGACTTGCCACGTATATAGCTCACATCTCTCTGTGAATGTACTCATCATCTTTGTAGGGAAGATCTCATCCTCTCATTCTTCCATCTTGGAACATAACACAAAATACTTAACATGGAAAAGTGTGGGGGGGTTATTCATTTCATGCACACATGTCATAGAAGAGAATCATTCACACTCATTTATCTTCACTTTCAAAAAAACCCCATGCCTTAGAAATTTAGTTCTGGGAATGGAGTTAGGCCCTCATTGATTAACATTTTCCTTTTCCTAATACACATTAGTCTTGTTGGGAGTTTGGCTAACATAAGGGATAATTATTTCTGTCATACCCTTACACAACTAAAATATGTAACTTTTAATTTATACTCAGAAAAAACAAGACCAAAGGTGAACTGTCATCTTGCAATAATCAGTCCTGACTAACTTTACACTAGCTTTCTTTTTTCCAAGAATTGTAGAAGCATTTTTTTTATGAATTCTGTAAGTTCATTCTTCATTTAGAAACCTGGCAGCAAACAAGCATACACACAAGGCGCAATATATGAGAATGTTTTGAATTATGACCCCATCACCACAGAAAAAATACCACTCAGAAGTATCAGATATATATCTATTCAGTACCTTGGCATCAGTTTGAATAGCTGAATAGAAATAAAATAAGTACAAATTATTAAATGGCAGTCAAGACAGAAAGCTCCTTAGGCACAATAATAAGGATCCTTCAATGCCACACCACAGTATAAATACCAGGAAAAATGTCCACATTCAGAAACCAAACATTTTAGGATTCATCTACAAATAGCTAGACAAAATCCCTTCTGATAATAATTAATCACTAGGTCTTACAGCTCCTATGATGTACTGGTCAAAAGAAGAGCAGCACTGAGCAAATTAAACTGGTTATTTATTATAAAAGTTTCTGATGTTCTTCACATTAAAAAAAGAATTAATATAGTTAGAAATGATGCCATGCAACTCCTCAGAGAAATTTGCCACATGGCATTTCTTAATTTAACAGGCAGCCACTTGGCAGGGAAACATTGCTGAGTTCAAAGAATTTACAACTTTACATGGACACATATACAAGAAACATGTAACACACCTTGATCACATATAGGTAGGGCATTCCTAGACTTGACAAAGAGGAGATCAAATTTGCTAAAGCCACGCTTTGAAAGATCTCAAATATATTACTTACCATATAATTCAATTGTAGCCGGCAGAGCTAAAACGTGCACAAAATTTAGGGTATTAAAAAAGAAAGTGGTAAATAGTTAAAACATCCTACCCGCAGTAAAATGTTCAAATAAATAACAGAGGCAAAAGAGGTGGGAAGTTTTTGATCTGACTAAAGACGAAAGAAAAATTATAATAATTTTTAAAATCCTGCCAGCTTTGCAACATCAGTTTGAGCTAAAGATTCAGCCCCATCAGCAAAGAGGCAAAGGTATCTTTCTCTGTTTTACACAATCCTTGAGATGAGATGTGCTTGGTTAAATCTGGACATTCTCTAGCTCATGTTTAATGTCCTGTTCAAGTTCTCCTCCGCTACTACCTTAAGTAGTAAAGGCTTTCTCTAGCATACAAGCTCTCCAGAGTTAATTTTCCTTTGGAACACTCCCAGCATTATATATAACTGAACTAACATTAGTGTAGTTACTTCTCATTTCTTTAGCCCCTCCTGTCTTGCCTTCCCTCAGGTACACCAGCGTTCTTACCTCACAGCACTTTTATTCTTTGCTTCAAACATTTCCTGAGGAGTTCCAATGTACAACAAAAATTATATTCCTTTTTTTTTCATTTATCCTAGAATCACAGACCGGTTTGGGTTGGGCAGGACCTTAAAAATGATCTAGTTCCAACCCCCCTGCCATGGGCAGAAATGCCATTTAACTAGATCAGGTTGCTCAAAGCCCCGTTCAGCCTGGTCCTGTGGCCAGGTAGGATGCCAGGTTTATCCTTCTCCACACTTAATATATTCGCTACATTCATTTCCACATTGACAAAACATGTTACCTTTTAGTCTCACATTTACCTATTCTTAATATTTAAACCACACTTAAGAGATTTGTATTAAATAAAAATTCAATAACACAGTATGCTTATGAATTTTAATTTTCCCATTAAAAGAATTTTAGCTGATTTCTTCTCAATTTTCATTTTTATCTCTTTTTCTCCTGCTTGCTCCTTTAAAACATATGACTAAAAGAGTATAAGGAACATAAGCCTAAGAGCCTTCACGCTTAGCTGTGATGCATGCACATGCCCTTTCTTAATAAGTCTAATGTTTTTAAATTAATAGAAGTAAAACTTGATGGTTTGTATCTCAGCAAAGAACAGGTAAAAGAAGTAGTAATGAAGGAAGCATACCATGCAAATCACTGCATTTACACAGCATCAAAACAAGTGACTTCTTAATCTGTGAGATATAAATCCTACTTAAATCCTGAAATAAAGTCCAATTTATCAGCTAAAATCAGTAAGTCATAAAAGTCTGTCTTATTAGATGACTTAGTGTCTAGAACGGGTAGTTCCTTACTCAGCTCTTGGGTAAGCAGCCGATGTACAACAATGTTTTGCAAAAACAGGTTAACATTTTACTCCATAGTTTCAGTTATAATACTGATGGGCTAAAATAGATTTCTGTCTACTTCTCCCGCTTTCTATTTCCCAAAGCACATCTTTCAATTGTGTTCATCATTCTTTATTTTATTTACAAGGAGGAAGGGGAAATAAGAAAGCAAAGAACTTATATAAAGGGAAAATTGTGTAACTATGAGGCTCTACACTTGGCTTTGGGGAGATTTAAATGATGGCTCAGTAATTTAAAACCCTATTCCAAAGAGCATATTGTGATAGACTGTTCCCCATCCTCACCATGTGCTATTCAGAGGAAGGAACTGCGAACCACAGCTTGAGATGAACCTGCTACCAACTTCCTATAGTTTGGGAGGACTGCAGATGGGCCAGCTGGTGACATTTACCTTCTCCAAGAGGCAAGTCTGCCCAGACTGAAGTCACTGTCCTCTAGGGGCACACAAACTCCTCTTATACCAGGAGCCAGTTTATCATAGCACTTGGGTTCTTTGCCTCTGATTTAAGTAACTTATCTTCAGCATTTGCCATGGTTTAGCCCCAGACAGCAGCCAAGCCCCAAGACAGGCCCTTGCTCACTGCCCCACCAGATCAGGGTTGGAAGGATAAAAGAGAACCTGTGGGTTGAAATAAAGTAAGTTTAATAGGGAAAAGCATGCACACAAGATACCAAAACCAAGAAGTAATTCACTGCTTCCCATGATCAGTCATCTCCAGGAGAGCAAGGTCCCATCACAGGTAACGGTGATTTGGGAAAACAAACACCATCACTCCAAAAACATTCTGCCTCCTCCTTCCCCCACCCTTTATATACTGAGCATGAGGTCAAACAGTATGGAATATCCCGTTGTAATTTGTAAAAGGTCAGAAAAGGCCTTGACTCTGTATAAGCACTGCTCAGCAATACCAAGAACACCTCTGTATTATCAACCCTGTGTTCAACACAAATCCAAAACACAGCCCCCAACCAGCACCATAAGGAAAACTAGCTCTACCCTGCCAAAACCACCACAGCATTGTAGCATGTTAGGTGAGCAAAGACACACTCCTATGCCTTCTGGATAACAGGTGGTAACTGCTGAAAAAAAGCATTAAGCCAAGGGAGTTTAAATAATCCACTGACATCAAATTTTAACCAATCTTATAAAACTCAAAAACCAAGACAAAGAATTCAAGCAGTGCATTTAAAGATGCTTTCCTTTACATTAATAAATCAACTCCTACTCAGCACAGAATTGGTATCCTGCAACTCTGTCAGACCCCTACAAAGCTGGTTTGTGCTTTCCTCTCTTAGTACCCAGACTGTTGAAACCATGAGATACAACTCTTCTGGCAAACCACTTTTACAAGGAGATCTGCTGCAAATAATGTTTGTTTCCTCTAAAAATCTCCTTCCAAAAACATGTAAGTCATCCAAAAGTCAACTTGGGTCTCCTTCTGTATCAACTCTCAAACACAGCCAGCATCTGTACAACCCTCCAAGCCTTCCTGGCACTGTGGTAGGGTAACCAATTTAGTCAGTTGAACACCAGAGGAATTTGCAAATTAGAAAAAAAAAAAAAAATTAAAAATACACACATGTCTCCTGATGCCCAGAAAAGACACAGGATTTCAGAGAGAGGTCACCACACCTGTGACCAGACTGCCTACCTTGGCATACCACTTAAAACTGCCCTAGAGTCACATTCCCTGATTTATCTTTTGCTGCTACACATTAATTTCAAACCTCTGTATTCCTCAATCCTTCCTCACCGGATGTGATTTCTAAAATTACTCCAATTAAATCTCGTTCAAACATAATTGGAACATGTACAATTAGCAGGAAACAAGTTTGTCACATTGAGAAGAACTGCCAGAGATGACCTATCAGTCCAAAATTAGCAATTTCTCCACATGGCTTTTACTAACAAACCCTGAATCACTACAAATTTCAGTCTATACTTACTCTCCTCCCAGAAACACTCCTCCCAAACTCCCACAGGCTCTAAGATTAAAATGTTCTCTCATCCTTTAACCGGTGAAATAATTTAGACAGCCTTCACTACATTTACTTGGCACCTTTCTTCCCCCTCTGGGCCTACAAACATAATAAATATTATGCTCTGATATTTTGTGCATACTATGCAGAAAGCCTGAGCTTTGTAAGTATGTTTGGCATCATAATTTCCTGAGAAATGAGATTTAAACACAATTCTACTGTCAGAGTTTACAAGCAATTGGCTAACAGAACTTTCTGTGAAAGTTGATGAATGGCATGCAATCGCATGAATCAGACTTTTTACTCTCAACAAAAGGGTATTTTTTTATCCTCCAGATATTACAGATAATGATGTCACAAAAGTTTTAAATCAGTAAAAAATAATAATAATAATAATTAAAAAAAAAAGCCCACAAAGAAACCCATATCACAAAACAATCCAAAATAACTTATCATAGGTTGGGAAAGTTACTCTGAGACAACAGGGAAGCTTTCTCATTCCCTGGGCTTTTCCAGTATACATTAAGAATGACCCAGGCATTCAGTGAGCTGCAGCTGAATCCTAAGGCTAACAGTCTTTCACATAAATCAAATGCTAAACTCGGTTATACATTTCAATACACTTAATAGTGAGGCCAATGAAAAAATGATAAATAACACACAAAATTGCAAGCCAAACATTTCTGGTGGCTTTCATTTTACACTTGTGCTTCCGAATTCTTAATATTCATATGCTGCTCTATGTTACTAGCAGACTACTTATGTCCAGATGTTAGGAAGAGCACAAAATACAGAGTGTGCAAGCTGAACTGTGGCTGCAAATGGAACCAGTGTCATCCCAAGGACAAGCACAGCCCAAATTGCAACACCAAGGGAAGAAATGTTTGGAGAGTTTTTTCCTATTCTACCTGTTTCCTGCAGGCAAAGGCATTTAAGCGAGAGTGGCATGACTTAAATATCAATACCTTCTGTACAAGGAACTCACAGCAGTAGTCAGCATCAATCCAAAGAGAGAAGCAAAGAAGTGACTCCCACTACATTTCCAGGGCGGGTAGCATCCTTGGTGTCATCCATCCTTCCAACAGCTCCACTGTGCACACCAAACTGCCCTCTGCAAGAACTGAACCCCAGTGGCAGTACAGGCATGACTTTGCATGGAATCAACCTGCCAAGTCCCATCTTTTAGGGACTGTATCACCCAATTACACTGACAGTAAGTTCCAGACTCCTCTGAGAATGCCCTCCTATTGGCTACTGCTAACACAACCCAGTTTGCTCTTGCTCACACCTACATGCATTTGTTCTTTCATCACAGGAAGACTGAAAAGGTAGCTCTCCGCTCAGAAAGGAAAGCCAAGCATTTTTCCAAAACTTCCCCATTTCAGATATCACATTCAAATACTTAACACGGCAAAATATTTCTTAAGACACAATTAGTTGGTCAGCATGAGAGGTAGAGGTCTATTATTTTTCTCAATAGTTGAATAAACTATTCAATAAATTAAGTTATTATGTTGAAACAAAACTGGATATAGATGCTTCTTAGAGTCTCCATATATTCAGGCTTCACATACATAAGCCCAGGTATGTACAGTATGGGCGTCACAGAAATCAAAAGAAGTTTTGCTCTAAGCACCACTGAAATTGAGGATTTATTTATTAAACTTAGTTTTGAGAAACTATTTTCAGATAGTAGGTTACTACATTCTTAAATATTTACATTAATATATCCAAACATATGTCTGCCAGCATTAAAATTAATGTACACAGAAACTCATAGAATCATGGAATGGTTTGGGTTGGAAGGAGAGATCTTAAAGATCACCTTTGGTCAGGGACACCTTTCTCTAGAGCAGGTAGAGCTCCATCCAGCCTGGTCTTTAACACTTTCAGGGCTGAGGAATTTACAGTCTCTCTGAGCAACCTTACCACCCTCACAGTAAAGAATTTCTTACTAATATTTAATCTAAACCTGCCCTCCTTCAGCTTAAGGCCATTCACCCTTGTCCTATCACTTCAGGCCCTCAAGAAAAGTCCCTCTCCCACCCCACTTAGATATTGGAAGGTGCTGAAAAGTCTTGATGGACTCTTCTCCAGGCTCAATAGCCCCTACTCTCTCATACTCTCATATGAGAGCTGCTCTAGCCCTCTGATCATCTTAGTGGTTCTGTTACAGTCCAAAGCTAAAAAATGGTGAATGTAATACTAAATAAGTGAGAAGAGTGCTAACAGAATCTATCTGGCATTTTCAAAGACAAATGATTTACCTATTCATTGTTTTGATTTAAAAATCAAGTAATTTGCAAACATAATACAATTAAATTTTAAAAAGACATTATTTAACATAAATTTGTAGCTAAGTAAAACAGGTTTTGGCCCTTTGCTATTTAACAGTTCACTAATGACCCAGAGGACAAAGGATTGCTGTTAATACAAGCCACCACTGGCAGAGGGACCAGGGAAATAATTTAAAGTTTAGAGCTGGGCATAAAATATTCAAATCTATTCTGTAGAACTCTATGCATGTTTTGAAGAGTAACAGCTACAAAAATTCCTAGTGAGCCAGTAGGTGAATCTGATCTCCCAGGATGATGACACAGAAATTACGAAGTACAGAGCAATCTTTGGATAAATCAACAGGAAAACAACAAAGAATATTGATTTGAGTATGTTGTATTGCACTAGCCAGGCAGGTGTTAACAGTGCATGTGCAGTTCTCTTTTAAACCTTTTAATAAAAATACAACCAAAACAATTCATATCAATACAGTAACAACAAAGGACTAGAGAATAAACCTTAGACCTAAAGAAATGTCTGATTAGTTTAAAACAAGAGTATTGAAAGGTGACTTCATTAGAGAGTATTAACATCTCACTAAGAATAAAGTATTGGAGCTCCGAAGAAGAAAACAGAGGCAATGCCTGGAAACTGAAGCCAGACATTTATATTAGAAATAGAGCTTAGGTACATTTTTCAGCAATGAGGATCATTAACTACTGATGAAGTTAGAGTGCAATGCATCTTTGACATCTGCAAATGAAGACCAAATGCTTCTAGAAGCTGCACTCCATGATAAGTACTAGTCTAATAGAAAGGTAGCTGCATAGATTCAGAAGAAGCCTATATAATACAGAGTTTAACCGGTATGATGTAATGGCCCTGCATGGCCTTAAAATTGCTAGGGCATAAGAACCAGTGCCAAGATAAATAAAATAGTAGTAGTAAACCACACAGGATCACACAGCAACATTAAAAAGAGACTCTCCATTTTTTTTAAGTCACTCAACCCCTCTACATGGAAACAAGGCATCTCCATCTGGTAACAACATATTTCCCCCATACGATCTCATTTCATATAATAAAAAGGCTTTTCATTTCATGCATAGCTTAAAAAAAAATAACCTTTTTCTACTACTTAGCAGCTGGGACAAATGTCACCTAGATATTAACACCGCACTACTGAAAATTATACCAATACTAACAAAATCCAATGAATGCTTATTACTCTAATACTTCAAAATGTTACCACTAGCTGGCAAGGCTTGTTTAGGTTTGAAATAACTATTTTGATAAAAAGAGAAACATTGATTACATAATTTGCACTCATTTTGTCACTTTTGTCCTTTTTATCATTTTCTTTTCTGCCGCATAGTTGCTTGACACTGCTGACTCACAGGCGGCAAGTATATTCCCAGACTGAATGTAAATGCATCTCATGCCCCTAAATTGCCATTTTCCAGATATTCATCTCCTTCTTAACAGCACCTGTACTCTAAGGGTGCCTCTGAAAAGAGATAAGTAAAGAAACAGAACTGGCCTCTGAAACTAAATTGTTTCTTGATTGCTTCGTAGGAAACCATTTCATCAGGCACACAGCTACTCCTCTGGCATACAGAGCAGGAACTGCACTAAGATTATCTTAATTTGCAGATCATAAATACCAAAATACACACATCCATTGGACAGCAGGGCTTACTGGTCTGCAAAATGTTATTGTAAATTAAAATGGAAACTTCAGACTACCATATATTCATACTATAGGGTATGGATCCTTAAGGAAAACAAGTCCTTAGCTAAAAACAACAAACACAGCAACAACAACATAACCACCAATAGGGAAAAAAAGGGCATAGAAGAGGACCTGGAGAGGTCAGTTAGCCCAAGTCCCATTCCAGTGTAATCCAGACAGAGAGTTTTCCAATCTATTCCTTAGAGTCTCCAAGTAATCTATTCCAGAGCTCACAAGTCTTGCTGTGCAAAAGTATTCTGCCCATTATTTATCTGTCTTCTGTTTGTCTTTCTTTTTTCCAGTATCTAACCCACATTCTGTTACCTGTACACTGAAATTCTTGTCCTATCCCTTATGAATAGAAAGAGTCATGTTGCTTCTCTCCTGGCATCAGTCTTTTACATACATGAAAATTTGTTTCTCCCATCAGTAAATAAAGCGTGATTAGTTCAGACTTCTCAAAAGGTCACTTTTCTTAGACATCTTATTACCTGTTTCCTTCCCTTAAACTAACATCTCTCTAGAATCCCAGTGCCTTGTCCACATCAATGCATTGGCCAAAAACTCTACGCTGTTTTCACAGTCTGCACTTAGCTCGAGTACAGCCTTACACAATCTGCACAAAAGCAGAGGTTGAGAAAGCTGTGGGGAAAAAACAAGGAAAATGCTATGAGGGATCAGAGAAACAAAGATTCTAGGCAAAAAGTAATGTTGTTCCCAACTACACTCAGATTTTTTTATCAATATTTTAGTCTACTGAGCTTACTTTGACCTCATTATAAATACGAATTTATTTGTGCAGCATGATAAAAAAGGGCTGTGATTCTACCTTAGGCTTCTAGCATATACACACATACGCTAGAAACTATATTTTCATATATATAGAAACTAGTTATGAGAAAAACTCTATAAATCCACTATAAATAAGGGGAAGGAAGGAAAATCATATACACATGCATACCTCTAAGTAAATAATTTGCCTAATTTCTATAGTTCTTAAACTATACTTTTTTATTACATTTTAACAAATAATAAAACATTTTGCCTCTTGGAATGATGCCAAATCTTAAAAAACTGGAATGCACTTTGAAATAATTCAGCATAAACTCATTTATCATAGTTCTATGTGATGTCTTCCACCTGGTCTATCTTGCTATCATTCCTTCCTGACCTAGACAGCTATATACCAGCAAAACAGGCTTCAAAAATGCTTAGGCAAATGTTTCACAAACTCAGGACAAAATTATCAACTTTTTTTGCCATTCACGTTACAGGCAGAGACAACAGAATGTGCAACCTTAAGCACAACAGTTTTGAAACAGTTAATAATGTAATCATGGAGAGTTTGTCTCACATGGAATTTTTTAACTGTGAACTTCAGATTTTACACCACTACTGAAGATCTGAAAGCACAATTTGGACCCACTTTTTTTGTCCCTTGCCTTGACTTCATTCATGCAAGCCCTCGTGATGCTGAAGTCAACAGGGGTTTTGTCATTCAATTCTCTTGTCCATAATCAGATCTCCTATCCGAAACAGTTATTTATTTCAGTGTTTGAAAAGACTCTTCATCTACCCCAAGCAACTTGCTTTTCATTCCTCAATCTGTCATACTTACACACACAAGAAAATTGAATAAACCAGATTTATTTAATCACTATCAATTTGTTAGTGCTTTATGTGGTTGGATGTGAAAGCCTCAGATAGCAAACTGATGGAACATACACATGAAGAAGGCACCACATATCACCCAGCCCTAACAGGCTAAAGCACAGTTAAACAATAATATGTTATTATTTACATATTCTTATATATACCAGCTGACTGCCCACAAGGTCTTAACATATATTTAATAAATATATCATGAAGTGTGATTCATAAGCAAATACTGATACAGATGACTCATAGTTTTTCTACAAAACCTTTAATACATCAATCAGAGCATGGATTACACAAACACAGGCACACACAAAAGATAGCTACAGAAGGGAAAATTTGGCTGCTTCTCAGTAAACACAGATTAAAACACACAAGCTCTAGTGCATAGAAGAAAGAAGATAAATAACCCCAAAAGGTTACAACACGTAACTCTGCAATCTGTGGGTACTTACTTATGCAATAAAAGATAAAACCTGCTTCTGTGAATAAAACTGAGTGACTGCAATATTTAGTTTCAATACAATTCTGTACATGTATGAAAGTATGACAATCACTGTATGTGCTACAATTTTTTTTCTAGTAACAGGTACTGTTTTCTAATCCAGTGAGAGGAAATACAGTGATGGCTACAATTAAGTACCATGGACACCTAACTCAAAGAAAAATGCCTTCACTAAGTTTGTTTTATAAAGGATACTACCGCTGACTTTGTATTCAATTCATATTCCCAAGTAATTCAGAAGTGTGCTTTTATATCGTGTTTCTTTATACTGCAAAAACATCAGAGATAATAAATTACCATAGTCCTACTTCTAGTAATGTGGTATTAAAAAAAATTCTCACCGAAAGGATGAAGAAAGCATTGAAATGGACTGCCCAAGGAAGTGGCAGAGTCACCAACACTGTAAATATTCAAGAAACAATGACATTTAATAGTATATGGTCTAGTTGGCAAGGTGGTATTCAGTGAAAGAATGGACCTAGTGATCTTAGGGGCCTTTTGCAACCTTAATAACTCAGTTAAAGCTACAAATGCACATTCCTTAAAAAGAAGGAATCAGCTGTCAAAATCAACAGGAAACTAATGTTATCTTTATTCACTGATTGGGAAATGCTAATTCTACATTACCCCTCTTGCTGAATCTGAGATATTAATCGAAACTGAAAACAAGAGATGGACTGATGCCACAGAATCATCTTATTTCTTTTGTCAGTCCTCTCACTATGGTTGGGCCAGTTACTGCCATACCCTATCAATATTCAAATATTTGCTTCTCGGGATGGGGCGGGGGATGGGGACGGGGGACTGAGAGGGTCCATGCTGCTTCTTTTTTTTAATGTTTAACAGAATCTGTATTTAACTGCAGATTTCCATCATGTATACATCAAAACACAACAGGCTTCTCACCATCCTCACTTTATCTCTGCTTTCAGGGTTGATTTTTGAAAGCTAGGAATATATTCATGCTTTTCCATACTCCTCCCCCCTTCCCAGCAAATACTACAGCCTTTCACTGCACACAGCTTAGTATACACGCCTTTAATTCTATCTAAGCTAAATAAACTTTTGTTAAGTTAACCATTTGGTAACCATTCTCCTTGGTCTGAACCAGTGCACCTGCTATTTTCCTGAAAATGCAGTCAAGTTAGCAGCACTTTTAAAACAAACAAACAAAAAAGATTTGGCAGGGAAAAACCTTACTGACAGGCATCCTTTTTGGGGGAGGCCTGCAAGACTCTTTTCTCCTGACTGCAAATTAAAGGAGCTCTCATACCCTCTTTATGTGCAGGCCAGGCATCCATGGAAGGAAGCCTGCACTGGTCCCAGAGGGGACCATGGGGGATGCCCCACCTGCAAGCTGAGGCAGCTGAGACAGATTTCACGGATGGTTGTTCATCCCCTTGACCAGGAGCTGCTACAGGAACCGAGCCCACAGTGCTGCAACAGCAGCTCTCTGGCACACAGATGAGCTGAGGTGGCAGCCAACACAAGGGGGGGTAGGAAAAAGGAGCATGGAAGTGCCAGGGAAACAGAAACCTGCAGAGGGGCAAGGACGGGACAGAAGAATTCTAGTAGTGATAGAAGCTGGAAATGAAATAAAATAAAGCTGAGAGAAGCCTGGAGTCAGAAGATGCAACTGGGAATAGCTGTGAAGTCCACTAGACTCCTACATTTTCTATCTCAGTCACACATACAGAAGGTACTAGCCAACTACTGAAATACTGGATATTAAGATTCAATATATGACATATGAAAAGATTACTGTTATTCCAGGTACTGGAATGTCTTTAATAACATAAAAAAATCAACCATCTAAATGAAAGAAATAGAGATAAACTATATCTACGTATCTATATATACATACGGTAACTGTACAGACACAGGAGTACAAAATGCTGGCTTTTCCCAGATGGACAGGTTTAAAAAAGAAGGGAAAAGATCTAGAATAAGCAGGGTCTTCCAAATCACTCAAGCCAGTGTCTACAAACTACAGCTGTAGGGGTTCTCCTTAGCAGAGGCTGAATTGAAACATTTTCTTGCCAAAGTGCTAAGCAGAAAAGATGTCTACACTAACAGAGTCATTTATGGCACAAAGAAGGATTCTGACATTTGCAAAAACGGAAAACAAGTATTAATTTAAATTAATATGTTTTTAAAATATTTTTAAATAAATTTCAGACCAGAACTGAGGAAAAATTAAATTAAAAAAAAAAAACAAACAAACACAAAAACCACAACAACAAAAAAAGAACCACACAAACCAACCCACCCCCACAATTTTGTTCTCATTTGGAGAGGGCTAAAAAAAAATAACAGCCCCATGAAAAATCAGATCTATGTGTCCCATATCAAGGTGAAGACCTAGACATTAATTTAGCCTTAATCATTTCATATCTCAGTCCCTCTTCTGTAAATAGATATTAAAAAGCTGCCGAATCTTACAGCAGCAGTGCAAAATGAATTCAGTGTAATTTTAAGTACGCGGATACAATAAGTGAGCCACTTTGGGAACGAGCAGCTTTGGGAAACAAGCAGTTCTGCACACACTGCAAAATAGGGACGCAGAAACAGAGGAGACGTGGCTAAAGAGAAATATTAAGCAGCTGATCTTTGTTAGAGCATTATCCCACCTCACACATAGAAGTACAGGCATGACATGAAGAAAAAAAGAGTAAGACTGTTCAAGTAAGAGAAAGTTGCTCTGTTAGCATTTTGCCCTGCATTTCTGTTTGCCAATTTTGACATAACATATGCAGAAATTGCTCAATCCTCATTCAGATTAATTCTAGTTTTCACAAAGCACTGCAGAAAATGTTTTAATAGGAAAAAAAATGTACATCCTTATCATTCAGCACTTACAAGTCTCCCTACCAATCCTTTCCTTATTGGAAGAAAAGGATTCTTAAAGTATTTTAAAAATTAATATTTTAAATATAAGGAGTCTAAAATTGCAGATGTAAGAACATGACATAATAAAATTAACTTATGAAAAGAACTGCTAGATATTTCATACTGTGGACTTTAAAACCTTTGCCAAATGTTTCCTGTGTTTGGATAAAAAAAAGTCTTCATTATGTTCCAGTGTGAGATTTTCTGTTTTGTATCACTTTGAGTTCCTTGTGTAAGATACAAATGTTGCTAACAAATTAGATTTTTTTTCAGAAATGGGTTATCATATGACACTCCTAATGCACTTGTGCTCATTTCTACCATGACATGGCTAATGCTGCCAAAACTGCACTGTTCTGCATGATCCTCAACACTTTCACAAGTTTTCAGTCAAGACTTTTTCAACTGTTGAGCCAGAGAACAAATATTAAAACTGATTAACTCAGACTGACAAAATTGTCTGTAGAATGAAGTATCTCAGGCTTTCTTCTGCAATTCCTATTTATTTCTTAAGTTGCCAATATTAACATTAGAAAAACACAAAGGCTGATTGGAACAGGAAAAGCAAAATCTATGTTTATCAAAATGTACATACCTCAATAAACTGTTTTCTTAAATTTCCAGTGAAATATATTGGATTTCCTAAATATCATCCTTTGAAAGGTGGTATCATTCAGAAGTTATTGGGCAGATATTTTACAAGTTTAATAGTTCCTACAGAATTTATACAGATTTTTTTAAGAATTCAGCTCTAGCTTCCAATATTAATCTCATATTTCTTTCCCTGATTTAATACTGTAAGTATTTGCCAACTATGAAACACACAGATCTTTCAGTAAACCAGGAAGGGAGAGGCAGAAGCATTTTTCTCTTCCAGATGTAAAACAAAATATTTTGGACAAATTTCTTACCCCACTTCCAATCCTAAGTAAACCTGAGTGGTAACTTCTGTAAATCCATCAACTATTTCCTGGGAAAGGTTTTTTGTTTGGGTTTTTTTTGGAGTAGGTTTGTTTGGTTGGGTTTTTTTGTTTTGTTTTGTTTTGTTTTTTCTGGGATGGATTTAAAGCAAAGAACACTGAAAAACAAAAATGAAAATAAAATAATAACTGAAATATACTCTTAGTGAAGGTGGGAGTTAAGAGTTTTATTCATAACCCAGCTATGAATAAAAAGGAGAGTTGAAGCCTATAGCAAATATACTACAAGTTAATGGACCAGTCTGGCCCAGAGGGACACTCACTGGATGTCTTTGGATGCAAGCCTCAATACTGCATAAATCACAAATGAAAAAGCATTATTCAACCCTTTTCCAAGTACTCTGAAACAAGTAAAGATATTCACACAGACACTACAGCCAAAACTGTTCAAAATAAGTTCACAAGCCATTAGAATTTTAAAATTACAAGTCAGGTAAATCCTTCCCTCCACAGCAGTGTCACCTGTGCCTCACCTCCCCCAGATCCCTGACTTCCTTCCACTTCATACCCTCCAGAATCCTTCTCCAAAGACAAGATCCAAGTGCTGCCATTTCCCTGTAAGCAGCTGAGCACAACAAGAAGCTGCCACCACAGGGTGCTGCCCTCTCCCAGCTACCTGAAGAGTCAACACATAGCATGAGAGCAGCAGGGAAACAAACCCAGGGGGAACCAGCACCTCCCAGCACCCATGGCTCATGGCACAACAAATCTGAGTTGAAAGCTCTCAAATGCCTCATAAAATACTTCAGCTTACAGAACTGTCTGCATTCAAGCTAAACTGGGAAGAGTGACACGGACAGGTTGAGGGAGGGCATCATGTTCCCAGTGAGGTACATGTGGAGTGCTGGGACCAGCTCTTGGCTCCCCAGTGCAAGAGAGACATGGACATGCTGAAGCAAGTCCAAAAGATGATTAAGAGCATCTGACAAACATACAGAGCTCAGCCTGGAAAGGAGAAGGCTTATCAACATGTATAAATACCTGCCAGGGAGAGGAAAGAAGACAAAGTCAGGTTTTCCTTAGTGTGTCCCAATGACAAGACAAGGATAAATGGGCACAAATTTAAATACAGGACACTTCATTTGACTAAATAAAATATTTTCTTACAATGAGGGTAGTTGAACACTGGCTCAGGTTGCTCACAGAGTTTGTGGAGTCACTACCCTTGGAGATATTCTAAACCCAACCATACATCCCCTGAGAAGGGCATTGGACCTGATGGCATCCAGAGGTACCTTACAGCCTCAAGCATTCAGCATTCAGTGATTCCATATACAGATTAAATGACCATCCTGCTGCTTAATGCCAAATAAGATATATGCCAATAATATATGCAATACAGCATATATACAAATGTCAGCAAACACAAAGATGATTAAGTCTCCAACTTAAAGCTACACTCAATGAGCAGAACTAAAATAGCTAGGGCTTCTGCGTATAATCTGTTGGCCCTGACCTCCCTCTCTCTTAAGGACGCTCTGCTGTTTGATGAGGTGACATTTTGTAAAGGCAATTTCTAGATTCAAAAGAACAATTTAATGAGTCAAGGGGGTGCCAACTTGGCCTCAAAACTGAGGAATGGGTTGATTTTTCTCTCATTCTCTTTAAACACCCCTTCTGTTCCTGCTGTTTCTGTCCCAAACACACATTTATTTCTCTCATTTCTTCTGCATGCTGTTTAATCTTTTGCATCCATCAGGAATAACCCTCCCCTGTCATCATTGTATCCTGAATCACCAGCAAGTGACATTCCTGAAGTAATAATTTAAGAGTCATTTAACAATGCAGTCCCTGCTTCTTGCTTCACAGTAACATCTATTTTTTGCTCCAAAAACAAAAGGCAATGTCATCCACAACCATATTAAGACCCTCACTGCAAAGCTGTAATTAGTCTTCTTTCAGGCTTTGCCAACATTTCTTCTTAAAGCAGTAGTAAAAATGAGTACAAACAAGCACATCTCAGCAGTACTCTGCTAAGGAATGCTTCTAAGGCAAGATCTCACAAGGAAGGTTTGTAAAAGTTAGAACAATTTTTCATAAGCTTCTCAGTTCAGGTGATTTATAGGAGTTGGTTTCAGAAGTTGCTACCAGTACGTACAAGTGGGACAAGAACAGGTGTACTCTTTCTAAGGATAAGTGATTTCATTTTTCTTCCCACTGCCCGTTTTCCTCTATCTGCTCATCATTTCCACTTGCTTTGTTATTTCCTCCTCAGCTCTCCTTCTAACTCAATCCTTAAGTCCAATTTCTACCTTCTTATAGCTGATGTTGCTACTAGATATATTTAGGAAGAAAAAAAAAATCAACAAAACCGAACAAAAACTCAAGCACTGCAAGTATGGTTGATCCATATAAACCGCATGATTTTCTGTATGCACTTAATTAGTGCCTTTTCTATTGTCCTCAGTACTCTTTCCTTGTTGCTCTTTCAGCAAGATCTCCACTGGACTCCTGGCCTTTTTCATAACAGCAAGCTATTTTCTTGGGCAAGTTCTGAATTATTTTCAAGTAAGTGCTATTAATTGTAAAAAGTAAGATTGAGAAGCAAAGAATAGATCCTTGAGGCACACATTCAACTTTCAACTCAGAGCTGGAAAAAACACAGATTTTTTATTTAGAGCACATAAGCTTGGCTGCTGTTCTGTGAAGATGAGAATGAAAATAATGCTGCAGATTCTCAGGAAAAGAGTTTAAATAAAATAGCAGTGCTGCTTTGGAGGTCAAAGGAAAAGGGCATACAAGTGCTAATTCTGGCACTGGTTATAAAGGCCCAAGAACCTCGAGCAATTTGGGGCCATACAGGCACCTTCTTCAGCTACAACTGAAAGACAACATCCAGCAGTTATTTTAAGACTTTTAGTAAACTTGCTCCAAGAACACATCACCCTGAAAGAACTGTTTTATCAACATATAGCGCAGTATAAAAGCCATGACTCAGGAACAGCTGAACTTACGTGCTGATCTTTCGAATCCAAGGATGTGCCATTTTTTAAAAAGTGAGGTGATCAAGAGAGGCCCTCAAAACAAATAGGTACAAGGTTGTTGGTGGACAGATGGAGTAAATCAAGACAGGAAAGAGTATGAATACAGTGCCCAGATATAATACTGCAAACTTTTTCCCGGTACAGGTAGTACCTTCCTAGTTTATAGTTTAGTCAGCAGTTTTGTTAGCTTTCAGAACCCTTTTAATTCAGCATATATTTAAGCAGAGACAACAAAAGTTCACAGGATTTTCTCCTATACCCAGAGCAAACAGTTGCATCATCCACATGACCTACTACTCCTCAGAGAATCCTCACTTGGATGCCTTAAGACCAAGATGAATGGGCACCTCCCTTCCCTCAGAAAACACTGGAAGGAAAGGGGGGAAGGAGTGTGGAAAACTTACTGTGCCTGTCATGCATCATTCTTATCTTTTGGCTTGAGAAACACCAGGATTTGCATTTCAGATCCCTCAAGAAGCACTTGGAGCTGCAAGTACATTGTGACCTGATGGGAGCCAAAGCTCACTCTAAACTGGCAGCTCACTGATTATCCCCTCTAATTCAATGAATCTTGACAGCTATAAATTCTCATAAACAAAACTTGTTATTACACAGCTGATGATAAGTGTAAGACAGTACTTTGAAGGTACCATCATGCTGCACAAACTTGAAAGCTGTCTTCTGGATCTTCTAAGACAAAATCCAAGGACACATTCATTGTTGGGTTGGACACAACTCTGAGTCTAACCTGTTCTAGTTAAAGACGTCCCTGCTTATTGTAGGGAGGTTGGCCTAGATGACTTTTAACAGTCCCTTCCAGCCAAAACTAGGGCAGAGAGACCCTGCAGACAGACCTCAACAAACTGGCCAATGACAATTGACCAATCACATGAAAGGCAATGATAGCTATATGACCATATCATGGGGAATCACCAACCATACGAAGTCTAACAAGGGAAAGTGCTGGATTCCACATCTGGTATGGGTAAACCCTGGTTGTGTGTATAGACCAGGAAATGAGATGCTGGAGAGCAGAGCCATGAAAAGGGACCTGGGGGTCCTGGTCAATGGAAAGTTGAACATGAGCAGCACTGAACATGAGGCAGCCTGGAGGGTCAACCCTGTCCTGGGGGCATCAGGCCCACCATCACCAGCTGGGCAAGGGAGGGGATTGTCCTGCTCTGCTCTGAGCTTGGGAAGCTTCATCTCAAGTGTTTGGGGCAGTTTTGGCCATCACAATATAAAAAACCCATCAGGCTATTGGAGACTGTCCAAAGGAAGACCACAAAGATGGTGAAGGGCCTTGAGGGGAAGCTGTACCAGGAGCAGCTAAGGTCACTTGGTCTTTTCAGCCTGGAGAAGAAGACTGAGGAAAGATGACCTCAATGTGGTCATCAACATTCTCATGAGGGGAAGCAGAGGGGCAGGTACCAATCTCTTTACTCGTGTGACAGGCTGTCAGGCAACAGCATGAAGCTGAGCTGGGGGAGGTTTAGGTTGGATGTCAGGAAAAGGATTTTCACCCAAAGTATGGTTGGTTGAGCAATGAAACAGGCTTTTAAAGTCTGACAGAGTTCAAGAATCGTTCAAACAACACTCTCAGGCACGTGGTATGACTGTGCAGGACAGGAGGTTGGACTTGATGATCCTGATAGGTCTCTTCTAACTCAGCATATTCTATGATTCTATGATAATTCCATTATTCTAAAAAGTGATGTATAGCACAAGCACAGCCAGTGCTATACATCCAATAATCTGATTTATCATGCACTCAATTTGCTTGCTAAAGAATGTGAAATTAACCCGTGTCGCCAGTATTTGCTGTCATTCATTCAGCACTTTCTTGCTATAGGGATGATCAAATGCTTCCTGACATGTGAACTTCAAAGAGTATGAAGAGGACCTTGGGTAAAGGAATTCTGAAGGAGGAGGGGCAGCTCACCACAGATCTTTCACAGTCACAGTCTTCTTCAGGGGGAAATGGGAAAACAAGCAAACAGAAATGGTTTCAATCCCCTCCTCCTTCATCACTGATAGAGCATTCCAAGAAAACAGGAAGAGGAGATGACCACATTGTGGGAACACTTTTACAGGGCAGAGTACATATGAATACTCCACAGTCCTGCAAGCTTTTGTGAGCGACAGTAAACAAGCTGTATCAAGAGAGGAATTATGCTAGCATTCCTAATTTTGTGGTGCCTTTCTATTTTGTTAGCATGGACTACAGTTCTAATGGGTCACCCTTCTTCATTTAAGAACTAAAATACTTTCACCAAATTCAGTATTATACAGTTTAAGAAACAATTGTCTCAAGAAAAGGGGCATGCTGGAGTCATCCCAAGTCTGCCTTCAGACCACTGCAGTCCCTAAATATAAATCATGTCCATTTGGAGTCTAATCCCTAGGGAACTTTAAAGAGACAACATTTCTGTAACAGGGACCACTAACAGCATAACACAACACGTCAATACATCTTCTCTAAAAATTTAAAAAGGGAACAAAAATAGTCCTGGAGCTTTCTACACTGATTTCAAAGAGACTTCAGCTAAGTAGCTTCAAAATGACAGTTCTGCTTTAGTCTCCCAGATTAGCTTGTTAAGTCTATGAGCATAACACTGGAAATAGCACATCTAAAGTAATACAGCAAATAGATGCAGACGTGAAATTTAGAGTTCTATCCCAACAATAAACTAAAAAAATAAAACAAAAAAAAAGGGAAAAAAAGGGGAAAAAAGGAATGCAAAAGACTAATAAGATTGCAGCTTTTTTTTAAATAATTCTTTTCAAAATATCATGTATCACACTCCTCAAGCTAATGCAGTCAAAGTTAAGTCTCAGAAAACACTTAGGAGAAGAATATACTCTTGAAAAGTCTCCCAATTTGAGTGGGAAGCAGTTGCACATCTGTCAACAAGCCTTTGCAACCAAAATAGCTATTGCCATCAAGGAGACCAATTTGCAAAATTTAATCAACACCTCCGTCTCCTTACATAGTTGCCATTAGTGATTAGTTTCAATACTACCTTTGCTCATCACACAATGTTTGCAATTATCATTAAAAAATACACAATTTGTAACAGTGCATATAAATTTATATATATTTGCAAACTAGCAATCCTACAAAACAGCATGCCTATAAAAAACCAAGAAAGACCATAGGAATATGCTATATGACCCACAATGAGATACAACTGCTGTATTTAATAAACGACATTTGAAAAAGCTGTAGAAAGCATGAGTCTCAACTATCCAACATATCCAGTCTGCACAGCAACACACAGTATTCTTCTTGATTCGTGAAAAGCACCACTGGTCTTACAAACTAAATACACTGGTTAACTTTAAATAGCAAACCACAATTTGCTTTGACTTAAAAAGCCCTCATGCCAAGCACAGTTTTTCCTAGTCTTTTCACTTCTTCCATTTCTTTCCTCCCTTTTGGAGCCCACACCAGACTCATATTTCCCATTCACATACAATCTAAAAAAGCAAGGCTCTCTGAATTAACTCGTGTGACCTCAGCATTTCCACGGCTTGGGATCTGCCTAAGTCACATCTTGGAAACAAGGTCTTCATCTGTGCTCCCTCTTCTGGCTTTACGAGCACACGGCACAACCACGGTAGGGTGACATGGAGACCACCCCAACACGGCCCCCAATACCTGCAGTCCCTCCTCCCCAAAAACAATGCAGACCCACAAAGAAAGCATTCACAACCTGCACGCTACCACCTGCTGTGGTGAAACATGCTACCGAAATAACCCAGATCAGTACTCATGAGAGGGATTTATATTATTTCACTGCTCAATAGAAAACAGCAAGTGCACAATTTCCAAGGACAGTGCAAAAATAGCTTCCAGCTAATTTTTTAAGCCTATCCTAATGTTAATTTTAGCTTTGGAAAACCATCACGTGTAACAGAACACAGAGTCCAGCATATTCGAAAAGGAAAAAACCCAGTGACATTAAAGGCTCATATTTGTATATGTCTGGCGTAAGAGGCTTTCATTTTCAAGTTTTGAACACATTTTAACCATTTATTTTTTTTTTCATAATAAAAATAAGAAATTAGGTTATTTGGCGGTACTACTTTTGGCATCAGTGAAGTCCAGGAAGAGGAAGGGGGGGAAAAAGCCAACTGCACCATAGCTGGCTGTTCCAGCATAATGTTGCACTGCAGTGGAGGTCTATTTTGAGAAAAGTATAGTTGCCAGTAGCATAGCCCTCTTAAGTCATTTTGGTAGAAGTTGTCAAAATACATGTTCTTTGGAGTCTTGCTGGATTGGAAATACTTTATCTGGCCTTATTTTACAACAAAATGAAAATTTGTGACTACACTCTAATAAAATATTTGAAGAAATGTTAAGTCTGTATGAAAATAGAGTAAGTAAAATAATCTACAGTTTTCTCAGGAACATGTGGGATATAGTCTACAAAGTGGGACTAAACAGAGGCAAATTTGAGTATGGAAGGGAGGAACATAGTCTGGGTACCTTTATACATAGAACAACGTGGGAATGGTTAATGGAATGAGATGGAGAGAAGCTGCAGGAGCTGCTGGCTTTTGGGAGCCCTAAGTCTCATCTCTGCTCTGCATGCCTGTGTTAAAATGAGAGAATAAAAGCCATGGATAAGCCCAGGAAGAGGGACTGGAATCGAAGGAGTCCCTTTCCAAGGCAGCTAATTACAACTACTTAACAGTCAGACATTATATTCTTCACTACTCCATTTTCATTCTTGTATTTGCATCAGAATTCTTTCTTCCTGGAATATCCTAATGCCTGGTAGTCAGGAGCGACAGATGTTGGCTCAGATCTCCAGCCTTCAGAGGGGATGTGAAATGCACAAAATCCAAAGAAGGGCAGAAATTCTGCAACACCATTGTGCCTAATGATATTTTCTACTAGCTACTGCCAAATGGTTTCCCAGATCTGCTCATCAGGGACATCTGGTATTCTGTATTAGCCAACATGAACTGGTCTGGAACACTCAATAGCCTCAGGAATGTGGTGTAAATTTTCATACCTAAGGATGCTTCTTTTTGTGATAACAAAGTTACTTGGATTCTTCTGTAGCTTTTGGAGGTCACCAAAATTTTCGATTATATCACAACATTGCAAATGGGCTCTATAGTTCACTTGCCTCAGCAGCTATCAAATCTCATTTGGCATCCAGCCTTTTTAGTTTCTGGAATAATTTGTTCAATGATTCTGCATGGTCTGTAGACAGCTTCAGAAATGGTGCTTATAAAACTCTCACAGAAGTTAATGTACATGAAACTAGGTAACAGCCGTTCACTTTTACCTACCAGCTAGAAAATGCATGGACATTCAAGAGTAGGTAGATTATCTCTTACCCTCCATGGTTTTTTTATTTATTCTATGGATCCTGTAAACAAGTGAGCATTTAAACTACTGAAAAAAACTCAAAAACCTGGATAAGTCTAAACATAAATTATCATAATTTAATTTACTAACAAACACTCATCAGCTGACCAACAGCATATCTTCCAGATTCTCATCACTTTATTTGCTGTTTATCCCCTCCAAGTGGAAAAATGGTGATAGAATTCAATTTTGTTTTTAACAATATATACAGACTGCTACATTCAGAATGTCCTTCTAAATTAAAGTTTATATTAAGAATTAAGTGCTATGTTGTGCAGCCCATGGGAGATGGGTGAGAAGACACTTTTCCCAATGAAGCATAGGAAAGCTTAAGATCCGTGTTTTCTTTGCAATAGCAGTATGTTACGCCAACAAATACCATAGAACATTTTCCAAAATGCTATTCCTCATGATACCTTCTCCATACTAAGGCCAAATACAGCTGAAATCTGTAGCAAACTGGCCTTTGAACCTTTTTGCCTAATTTCATCAGCTAAATGTTACCTGCCACAAAAACGCAGATTCTAACACATTTTATGCTAAATCAGACTATAATGTTCCAGAAAAATCCACCTCTTGATGGCATTTGAGGCCCACAAAGAGCACAATTACTGAACAGGCATTCACTTTGGATGCACACATTATTTCACAACACTTCTCCCTTTTAAGTCAGTTTTGTGTTTTCTACCTTTTTTTTTTTTTAACTGCTCTGAATATCCAAAGTTTTTGATGAAATAAGGGTAAATATCCAACCCATGCTTCACCTCACCCAAAAATTTAGCTTTGTGTATCTCTAAGAAAGTCTCCCTTTTTCATCAGTTCCTAAATATTCACCAGCATGTGGAAGTTCTTCCTATCCTCCAGCATTTTTTTTTTTAAACACTATCTGGAACTATGTGCAATGTTCCAGGTGAGCGTGGATTGTCTCACCAGATCTTCAAATCTATTCCTCATTACAGTGGAAAATAAGCAATTCTTTAAAAAACACTGCCAAGTCCATCCCTTGATGGACACAGAACACCAGTTTTAGAGCCTGCCATTGAATGCTGATGTGTTTTCTACAAGTAACTCAGGAAAATATAAATAAACTCAGATTTATTTTGCAAATGGTTAAGAAGTTATAATCCAGTAACATGGATAAAAAGCTACTTCCAAACTACTGACTGATGCCTTGAGAGGCTACCTAGCCTAGAGATGATAGACAGTGTTAAAGTACTAAAACAGGTATTTATTAAAAGGCCTTCAAAGGATACACCTTGGGCAGTACAAAAGCCTGGCTGAGACTACACCCAAGATGGACGACGGGTCATGAGTTTTCACAATTGTATAAGTTTTTCTCCATTTACATATTGGGGTTAATTGTCCAATTACTGCTTCAGGTTATGAAGTCCTCCCAGTTTGCTCTCCTCAATTCGCTGCTGTTTATACTTTTTGTGCCTGAAGCTGCAATGGTGTCCTTGGTTCTCAGGCTGGAAAAGGATTGTTCTGTCTGACTGAACTGTGAGGAGAACTTCCTAACACTTTATATGAAGTTCAGAGTTATATAATAATGCAGTACAGAATCTGGAAAATATGAAAGCTAAAACTTAAGGCATCAGACAGACATGTCATACTAAACATTCTCAGCAAAAGCATTTCTCCTGACTTTCTGAACTGTGTAAGTAAAAATCTGCGGGAAAAAAAGGGGAAAAAGAGGAAGCAGGGAAAAGAAAAAAAGCCTACCAGTAATGCTTTTGGAGTTCCCATCCAAGGGAGCAGACTCCTGGCTAAATCCAGAAGAAAGTGATCTTGACTGCGGGTGATGCACTCTTCTGTCACCACCAAGTGCCACTGCAATCAATCAGAATCACTACAGGAACATGGGGCAGAGGAAAGCAGACAGGTTTAAAATCAAAATGTAAAAAGTGCATTTTTAATTTGAGTATGATTTTTTAAATTATGCACTAGAAAGGCATATTTTAGGAAAATTCCACATGGAAATAGCATGTCCTTTAGAAAATTCTTAATGTCCAATATCTACCTGGAAAAATGAAATGCCAAAGGTGGCCTTAAATTTCAAAAAACCAGCTTGAATTTTTTACGTCCTCATGTGGAAGTTCAGTATTCATTAGCTTATAGACTACCAGATACCAAACTCCCAGGTCTTTCTAAGAGGAAAAAAATAAATAGTAAAAAACTGTCTTTAATTGTTGGGGTTTTGTCCCACCCCACAATCATGAAATAAAAAGAAACACAGAACAAACCAGACAATTAGAACTAGTGGCTTTTCTGGAACAAAATTCTCTCTCATGTTTTACCAGGTGACAGTTTAATTCTGTGATCTGATCTTTACATTGAGCCCAGTGCCTGGTCGTTACACAGGTAAGCTTTCCTTCCAGTTGACCACCATCCTTATCACTACGTATTTCTATGTGTTGATAAATGTCAAAAAATACTAAACAAGTCACCAGGCACCAAACTGCAGAAATACTTTTCTCAGAGGTAAAATAGTACTTTTTTCTTCCACTATGAAACAACCACAACTTTCAATACAATCAGCCTAAATTATGAAAGTCTAACTTGAGAATGGAAAGCCATGATCTTTGCCTCCAAAATGACTGTTCATTTATATAGCAAAGATTCTCAACAGATATTTTATAGGAGCTGTACAGTAAGCTGAGTGGGCATGTGTACACAGTGATGCATTTACAGATCCCTAAATCTCTAAACATGCAACTCCTTTGTCATTATTAACACTGGGTTTTCAGCAAATTATTCAAAGCAGCTGCTGGACGAAGTTTGCAAGTTTGAAGAATAGATCATGTCATCTTCCAGTGTAATACAAATTATACATCCCTGCTGAAGAGTCTGCCAAGGCTGGGAACCATCACATTCAGAAGCACTCCATCAGCCCAGGGAAGCAGACACAAGATATGTATTTGTATTTATAAGATATTCAGGTTTCCATCCCTCACCCTGGCAGCAGCAGAGGCGGCAGCTCTGCACTGAGGGCGCCTCATTTACTGCGCTCAGGTTCATGGGGCGGTGGGGGCTGGTCTCACACACACACAGAACCGGCACCTGCGACGGGCAGGTCCTACCAGATGAAATTAGAGCAACAGTTGAGCCTGCAAAGAAAGTTTTGGCAGTGATTGAAGTTGCACTGTTATTTACTGAGCAAAGGGATGCTGTACACAGGGTTATTTGGCCTATGCAGTGCGCACAGCCTTGCTGGAAGGAGAAAAACCCGCTGCATTTTAGTTACAAGGTCTGTGCCGCTCACCTCAGAAAGAAATGAATGACAAAGTAAAGACAGAATAAAACAACTGCATGTATGTGAGAAACAAAGTAGCCATGCTGTTCTCACTTACTCAAGTTTTGCAAAGGCTGCACAAAAACAAGAGCAAAGTTTCCTTATGGTTACATATAACATTAAACAAACTTTACGGCTTCCTCTCACTGATCACTAAAGGCAGAAACACCATGAATTTGCTGTCTAATGCTCAGAACTGTTCTCACCGGAACATAATCATAAATGAAAGCCTAAACCACCTATTCCCCCAACACCTTTAAAAGCCAGAATACTGAACTAATTGTTTAAAAAGAGATTTGGATCAAAAAGGTGTCTTTATTGTGGTCAGAGTGCCCACACACACATGCCTGTGCTCTTGCCAACAGTGCCAAGCAGTCCAATCACGACAACTGGTGAGTCAGCATTAAGTACTCATCGTGAAAGGGGGGAACTAGCCAAAGAAAGCTGCTTGACTTGGAAACTGATCGGAGGGGGATGGGGGAAAAGAACTCAAACAGCAAACCATACCACAGAAATTGAGAGACAAACTGTTTTCTGCTTACCATCACATTTTTAGAAGAAAAAAAAAAGGAATACCTGGAACACTGAGTAGAACAAATGTCAGTTCTTATAATTACAGCCTGGTAAACAAACATACAGAAATATTACTGGTAATATTTTATGTAGCTAAAATAAATTTCAGCCATTTTGAAATAACACCCAGTAGAACAGGTATTGTGTCCTCTAATTGGAAAGCTGTTCATCGCAGCACCGAACTATGAACCATTAGGAAAAAAAATTGAAACTAATGCTGCTTTACCTTCTCCTATGAAAGGAACATTTTAAACATTTAACATGAAAACAGAATTTCTCTTTTTCAGAAGCAGCACTTAACATAAGAAAATGGGATGAACTCTGACATTAATGGCTAAAGAACACTAATGAAAGGGAAACACTTCCAAAAACATATATTTGTCGAGTCATTACAAGGCTAAAGAACACTATGAGGTTTGGATAAGCTTTAGAAAACACAACAAAAAGCAAATCAGCGTTCTGCCATTAAAGAAATATGAAGTAATTTTGCTGAGATGAAGGGGGAGGCTTGCCCTCTGGAAGACTGAAATTCATCCCTTACCCATTACATAGCAGGCTACTATTAAAATCTATTAAACAGTCATGGCTCCAAGTAGCACACCCAGGCACCATGGACAACTGGAACCCAGCAGCACAACTACAGAAACAAGTGGCAGGAGCTAAGAATCTGCCATCTTTCCACACTGTCATTTCAGAACACCCCTGTCTAAACAAGACTTTCACAGGACCCTAATGCCTATTAAAGCCAACTAAAGAGAATAAAAATAATCAATATTTTGCTTTGAAAGAACGCACCTTTGTATCAGTAAACAAATATGCAACAAATTCAGAATCAAAAAATAAAGATACTAGACGTTTTTTATCCAAACATGTCAACTAAAGAAAAACAGACTTGTATTCTACTGTTCATATTCCAAGGATATTACTTATAAAGTGGTCTTCTGTGAGGCATGCCAAGCGTAATTCATGCAGATGCATGATGTTAGCCACCTAAAAAAAAAAGTGTAAAAGTGACAGTATTTTAATTGTGCACCCTGAGAGTACTTCTTTTGATATACTATATATTTATTTTTTACAATAAAACACCCAAGCTAAAAGAGCTTTAGTAGTTCTAATTTTTTTTTCCTATGGAATCATTTGTTGTGAGGCTTTTTAGAATTCTCCTTGGAATGTATCCTTCAAGATTCCCATAACTGCCACCTTTTTTATACCACATATTCAATGATGTGATAGAGTTGATGGATGAACATTGCTAAGGGTGAAAGTGATCAACAAGGAAGGGGGCTGATGAAGCGCCATATATGCATAAGGAATGACGGAAGGTAGAGAAGGAAGAGAAAAATTGCTGTATGGAAACTCCTCAAAGTTTACTACTGCTGTTGCTAAGAAAGAGAAAGCCACATGTTTCAAAGCACCATTAAAAATTCAGGCTACTTATTCACCTATAAAACGCCCATTTCCAGTTTAAAAATGAAGAGCATTTGAAAAGCAAGCCATTAATACTCTCCAGTTATTTTTCTGTGGTCTCAGAAGTAGCACAGACACACTATACTCACTTCTGTAAGATGTGCTTCCCAAGTTCAGAAATAGAGCATTTGAAAGAAACCTTTTATCTCTTCAGACAGCTTCCAGAACCTGGAAAACATGTCCATGCAAAGGATATAACTGCAAACTTGCTGCTAGGAATGAACACCTGTTCATTATTTAAAAGATAAAAAAAAAATTAAACAACTTCTCATTTATCCTGGATAGCTCACTTTCTACAAGTAATCTAGGAAAATTAATCCCTTGGACAACCACGCTCCTCTGCTGCCTAATAAAGCAAAAATATAATTAGAAATCTCCTTTTAAAAACAACAGGAAGCCAGTTTCTTTAGACTGCATGGCATGGGAGCAAGGGTACAATACCTTGATACCTCAGGATGCGCAAGACACACAAAGTTGCATTTAGCACACAGAACCCGCAGTTGGTTTCCCAAGTGCCCAAGCAAAGCCAAGTCAATTGAAGGCAGCAGAACAGGCTTCAAAGGCAGGAACAGACAGGGAAGCAAGAGGAACTAGGAAAGATCTGAGGAATTTCAGAGGGGCTGAAGTAGCATCTCCTCTCTCCAAGCCATCTTTTGCAGAAACCCTTCCCTGTCAGATTTGCTCACAAGAGGGGTTCTCACATAGCTTCCCCAGTTCTCAGTTCCCAGAGGTACCCGAAGGAAGGTTTGATCTTCATGTTCTCCCACAGTAGCACCCACCACTAAATGAGGTGCAGTGTAACAGAGCTCAGCATACACCAGAAGCTCCACTTCCCCTTCTCCCCTTCCACCTCGCTGCCCAAGACAAAATGCTTCAACCACTTCTGCCAAGCCAGTTTAGGTATCTACACCAGCAGAAATTAAACGAGCCACAACCAGTTTTCTAGTGGTTTTAGTCCCTGAAGTAGCTCACCATAGTATGAGACATAAAGGGCTGCAGGGAACAAAATGAGGAAACTGAAAAGCAAAAGAAAGTGGAAATCAGACCTCACAGCCTCATTAGGTCTTCTGCCAGCAGAGGTTACATGAGGCTGATCATATTACAGAAGAGCCCCCTCAAAGTGCCTCAGAGTACTAGGGATTAGTCCTAATTCTTCCTCCTACAAATTAAAATAACTTTTTTAAAAAAATTACAAAAAAAAGCGAAATGCTGTGTTTTTTTTGACTTTCATTAAGCCAAAATGAAACATAAACACATTCCCCAGTAACTACAGATTTTGCAGTCAAATTATCTGTATTCAAGGAGGGGAAAGTCACAAGGGTCACCAGTGAACCAATGCAGGGGTTGAGCTTCATCCTAAGGAAAGGCACTATCCTGATTATTGGATCTCTGAGGCAGAAAATACACAGGGAGTCAAGGACCACTTTTTTATTTCACATGTTGAGTTAGTTCAAGCTTAGCCACCAGAAACTTCTTAGAAAAATAAAGACTTTCTTGAAGAAACTCAAGACCTTAGAAAACAAAAACACTTGTTTCTGTTCCAAAGTTGGAGTGAATTATTCCCTTTTTTAAAACAGCAGTCATACAGATTACAAGACATCTCACCGATTAATTCAACCATCCTCATGAAGCAAATAAACTCCTACCCAGGCAACAATGCAAGTTCACCTTCACATAAAGATCAGTTAATCTTGAACAATTAGTTCAATTCACTCAAGGCAAATTAGCCCCCATCCAACAGAACATTCATTAAATTCCTTTCTCCAGTTTCTCTCTTCCTACCTTTGCCACTCCTCCCCCATTACACACTGTAGCCCATACTCACCCTGCCCTCAAAACAGAATAATCAAGTACAGATCATTCCCCACGTGCAGTTTTTCTCTGTCCCCCTTCGCTGTGTGCCTTGACAGAGGAGAAGGCACTCCTTGTAAACATGACAGGTAACGCACAATACATTATGTAAAGCAAAGACCTAGGCAGATAGCCAACTTCATGAGAAAACTGTCTGCCTCCCCCACTGGGAAAACAAATTTCTTCAAAGATAAAAACTAAAAATTCAGTAAACATCATCTGAGATTTGCAACAAGTCAAAAATAAAAAACTAGGAAAGCAGATGCCTTTAAATATCAACTTTCATATGATCCAAAACTTAACACCAGTAAAAAACCCATGATATTTGATACTTTCTACCTGAACACATGTACTACATTTTGACTTATCAGCCACGTTGTACAGTCAAAACAAAACTTGTCTTTTCTATGATAAAGCTGCTCAACCTGCTACATACTGCAGTGTTCAACAGACAGCTCACCCCTTTCTTGAGTTACGATACTGCCATACATAACCTTCAATTTTTGGGAGGGGGATAAAGGTCTAACATCACAAGCGAAGAAAAATCATAGGACCATAGAATGGTTTGGGTTGGAAAGGACCTTGAAGATCATCTAGTTCCAACCCCGAAGTCTGAACTTTAGCCCTGCTGGAGCAGGCTCTTCCGTGCAATTGCAATCTCTGCTGTCTCAAGGCTCCTGTCACAGATGCCTCAAGGCTTGTCACAGCCTCATTCAGAGCAAGTCAAAGTCAGTGCCATCATTCAGGCATTCAGGTAATGAAGCATCCTGCCTCTACAAATCTGCTTAGATATGGAATATTTCCAGATTTCTTCTCCAGTTCTCTCCTGCTCTATTTCAGTCAAACACAGAGCACAAGTGAAATAAGGCAGCTCGGACTTGTAACACATGCCTGGCTTGTTTTACATGGCTGGTGCAACTGCTAGTACTCCTGGTAGCATTTACCACTTAGAATAATGGGCATTTTGCTTTCCAAACATATGAGTACTGCCAAATCCAGAGGAATATAATCACAAATTCAAGATTAAGAACAAACAGTGAAACTGCAAAATCTATAAGCAACATAAGCAAAATTTTACGGGCTGCATAATGCTGGAAAAGTATTTTACACAAATATGGAAGCACTTACATGAGAAAGGCTCACAGTTTATCTGAACAATTAAAACACAATCATGCACAAACTGTAATGAAAACCTTCATTCTAAATAGGATAAAATCAGTACTGCAAACTTTTACATATTGTGATTTTAGATTTTCTTCTTAAACAATGTTAGTTTCAAAAATTATGTCTTTTCTCTCCCATTCCCTAAAGACAAACAGAAAGGACATATGCAGAAATAAATTCTGAAGAACAGAAGGGAGACTTTTTTGGTCTTTTTGATTGGTATATGTAAATCACTAAGTAGTTTTCATCAATCCACACATACAAACCTTTCTGTTTTGATTATCTATAGATATAAAGAAGTCATAATACCTTGCAATAGCACAAGTCTTTCCCTTAAAGTTTCAAAAATCTCTGCAAAATCCAAAAATAAACTCTATCAAGAGCCAGATCATAAGAAGATTCATTCTCAACATTTGACTCTAGCATAGAAATATTCCTTCTTAGTCTTCACTGCCTTCTTTCTATTCTCTGTATAAGTTATATTTTTTACCAGTAGTTCTCAAAATCTTGCAAGATATCCATCTATTTTGCAAAGCCTTATCTCCCCACACTCCCACAGCTAAAACTGATACCGGACAAGTCCATTCACTAACTTTATCATAATTAAAAATGTGGGTTTTTAAAACTAGTGAAAAGTAAATTTTCAGTTTGTAGCCAATAATCAACCTATTAAAGGGAGTTTCTGCACACTGGTAGAAACTTCTACAACACTAGGTCCTAATTTAGGTCAGAGAGATTTTTGAGTCCTGGAGTACTTTACATCTCTAGCTTCAAGGTACTTCCACAGGTTTAGATTTTAAGCAGTGTGGATTTCACTAGGATTTGAAATGCAGTTACTTACTGAAATTTATACTAATGGCACTGTTATTTGCCTTATTTCCAGTCAATGGAATAATTACCAGAACAAGAGTCTCACTGGTTATTTTAAAGGTCTTTAAACATACCTTTAATAAATGCACAGCCTTTTCACTTCTCAGATTTCTTCAAGGTATGTCACAAAACACTTTATTCATGATCATAAAAAGCAGCTTTAAATACAGTTTGGCATTATCAGAAGTCAATTCCTGTTCAAGCATGTCCCTATAGTATTTAAACACTGATATTTTATCAGCACCAAAAGTTTCCATAACATGGATCCAAATAGGTTATGTGGAGACAATCACGAAAATGAGTAATTCACTTACCTGGATGGTCTTCCCTGATTTAATAGAGCTACTTGTGCATGACACAGTAGGACTGGAATCCAAAATTACCTTTCCTTTCCTCACATTTGATTTTTTGCATTATTTGTCTACAGCAGTTAGAGATCCTTCCCAGATGATGGCTCATTTTATAAGAGGTGGTGGCTCCTACATGACTTTACTCAAATCTTTATCCCATCAGTCAGATGCTAAGTTGTGATAGATCTGACATAACTGCTTGGAAATGCTTTCAAGAGCAGTAAAATACCCCTTCTGTGCCACATTATAAGTGGAGCTGAGACCATGTATTATCCTCTCATTTCAGGTCATGGTTTGTATTCCCTATGAACAGCGTGGTACACTTCCACAATGATCTAGAATGCTGCAAAATATGGAAACGGAGCCTCATTTTTTATTACTGCTATGGTAAGAATTGGTTTCCGTTTAACTGAAATTTCTCACACGAATCTGTCAGGCTGAAAAGCAGTTCTCATAAACAAACAAACCAAATGACACCATGAACAAGCAAACCTCCCCCCTCAAAAAACTGAACAGAAGCTGTAAAACACCTCAGGCTCCTCCTGGTAACAGTGAAATAGAGGCAAAAACCCACCAAAAAAACCCTTTTCTGTCTTCTCATGCCATATAAAAATTTTAACAGAGCGACTTAAACATGCACACACAAGAATATTGGTGCAGGCTACAATTATAAGAAACACTATCCCAAGAGTCTTGATTCAGTCATGTCATCAACAATTTTACATTACAGATTGAAGTCCTCCAAAATAAACCAAAAGCAAACAGAAAAGAGATCTTCCTAGAAATAAGCACTATATTGAACCTGCACATTTTGATTTTTCTTAAAGCATCATTTCTACAAGTTTTCATTCCATCTTCTTCTGCAATTAGTAGAAGAGGAGAAAGAAAGCATTACTTGGAGTTTATTCTCTTTTTTCTTCCTTTGCTTTCTCAAAAATTTCTGAAAACAATGTTGCTTCTGGTATAGAGAACATACATATTTAGCAGAGTTGCATCATCATTCACTGGCCACTTGACAAGCTTACAGCAGTTCATAATGTAAGGAGTGGTTTTAATAAACCTCTAAACTGCTGAAGTCACTATGACATAGAACATTACTAACATCACAAACATTAAAGCATATGTCTTTATTATGTGTGTCAGCTAACAAAACAAAACAGGCAAATAATAAAATATAAGGTCAAGCTCCTATATTAATGTGACTAGGCAAATGTGCCACTAAATGTAATGCAGTCCTCAAGGAAAAAGGCTGAAATGAATTATTGGTTATTTGAATTATCATCCAGTATAATAAATTCCTTTTTGGAATTAAATTATCTCCTTTGAACATAAAAAGGATAATCATAGGCTTTCTTACTGAGCCTTCGTAAATACTGAAAATAACTTACAAGCTATGATATTGTCATTTCAAAGAGTACTCATAAAAACTGTTCCAAAAATCATATGCAAAACAGAATCAGTAAGTTAATAACACTTTCAATTGTCTCTTCATTAAGCTAGGGTTTTTTAAACTTCACAGGAAAATAAAAACTTGGCAAGAAAAATCACAGATAAAAAAGGTGCTATTCTGATGAAGACAGAGAAGCATTCCAAAATCTTCTTCCATTAATTAAAAATTTTTAAAAAACAAAAATACTAATAACAAATGGGCTAATTTTAGAACTTTCAATCTAAAAACATACATCTGTTTGGCTATATATAACTATACCATGAAGTCAAGCAACCTGATTGCCTAAAAAAACCAAACAAACCAAACAAACACAAATCAAAACAAACAAACAAAACACAAAAACACAACAGAGCTTAGTACTCAGAAGATACAAGGACAGCTTCCAGTCTGTTACACTCTAAGACAGATCTAGGAGAGAACCTTTCACACCAATCTGGCAGGACATCTAAAGACAGTATCTGGAGAGAACAAAACTGAGCACAGGACAATAAAGGCTGAAAAGGGAGAGAACAAATGCAAGGCTCCACATCACTTTAGGCTTCTTTCACTTTTATAAGCAGCAAGAACCCAAAAGTCCAAACATCTGGTACCATCAGGTACCACGTCAGTCTACCTGACTAGGGATGGCCAGCTATGGAAAGATAAACACAAAAGATAAGAATGTGAGATTTATCCATCCCAATGAAAAAGGACTTGGTAAGAAGTTCCTTCTCATTTAGAAACTCAGCCTCAGGTTTGGCATACTCACAGTAAAAAACCATATTTGACTGTTATCTGAAAAGAAGAGCTTGCAGGGTTAAGGGATTTTTTGTTGTTGTTCCAGGGGCCTGGCTAGCAAGGATATGGCTATTCACATCCCATTTTAATGGAGTAAATTTAAACTCAAGGATAATGGATAGCGATGCTAAGCTTGAGCAGAAAAGTAAAGATCTAGGTAAGACAAATTTACCTACCCCATATGACAAACTGGTGTTGTTATTAAGGGCAGGTCCAAATCTTCCTGTTTGTTGTGTGGGGCTAACTCTCCATTTTAACAGCTACTTTTAACAGCTACAATGATGTCTAGATTTCTACTTTCTTACCCCATACTGCAGGCCTGCCTCTTGGAGGCTTTCTTTCTGGCGACAAATTACTCCATGAGCTCAGAACTTCTCCCACAAATGTAACTGTGTGACAGAGATATTCACCCTACCCTCAGCAGTACTGCGACAGCCTAGAACCTGACAGCCACTCATGCAGACAGTCATGACATTTTCTCCCTAGTGTTATCTGGCAAAGCTACAAACGGGCACAGGAGCTTTTTATCCCAACTCTGGAGGGTCACTACCTCACTCAGTCACATTCAGGTGATATCCAGACAAGTATCTTTCCATATCAAAGTTTTACTTCTTGCTGTGAAGGCTCTGAAATAGAACTGACCTCAACAGACATCACAAAAACAGTCATTCACAAAAAAANNAAAAAAAAAAAAAATCCAACTAAAAATATATTCTGTGAACACAGGCTTAAATTCTTGGTTACTTCCATTCACTATTCTAACCTATTGTTTCACAGTTCATCTGTCCAGTACTGACTAGAAACTTGACACTATGCCCTTTTCCCAGATTTATCTTGATCTGAAAAGAGTTTCATGTTCAGAACCGCAGCGCCATTCTTCCTCCACTGCATATACCTATGCTCAAGAATCACCACTCCTACTCTTTCTCCAAGCAGCTGCTAAAAGCAACTGAGAGAGAGTAAGAGGCAAGACAGACTTCTGAGCCAACCTCAGCTGTCAGCTATGCACCTTACCTATGGCACTAATCCTCCATCCCAAATTACAGATGTTACCACACCATACATACTTATGCTGCCCACACTACAGAAATATTCACCTGCCTTGTACAGCTACACATCAGAGCACTGATCCATTAAACAAGGCTTGTCAATCACTCTCTACACTTGGAAATTCATTACAAAAAAAAGGTACTTGTTTGTTTGTGGTTTTTCCTCCAGAGAATGATGCCATAGGATTTAGACCAAAACATTTACTCCAGACCATTACCAGATTGGTGAATTTCCAAAATGGGATGGGTGAGAGGCTATGTCAGGGGAAGTGTGATCACTATTTCCACATGGCATTTTTGTTTTCAATGTCTGATGGGTATCTCCAAACTTTCAGAATTACCAGAAACTTTATCACAAAACATCTGTATGTTTATGCATAGTACACAATATGACAGATCTACTAAGTCAAGGAAAGCACAAGATTAGCAGAGATTATATTTGTCATAAAACCAGTTTGCCATTCTCTCTCATTTCTGCACTTAATTCTTTTCCAGATTATGCCCATATTTTCCACTTACCCAGCAAGTATGGACAATTGTTGAAGCCATTGTAGAAGCAGAGTCTCTAAAAGACCCTAAACACAAAGGTATCACATAAAAAACCCACATAGATAATTAAAATATAAAAAAATATGTATGCTATGTAATTTTTTTATATCCAGTAGCCACCTTCTAGGACTTTAAACCTCATCTCTAAGCTTATTCCAGATTTAAAAAAAAAATATGTTAATTGATTGAGACAAAATTTAAATTTTTACCAGATCCATTAAAATCATATCATGACTTTAAGAAGCATCCCTTCCAGTAGGCATGTATAACAGAGCTTAGGTGTGTCACTGCTTGCAGAATCAGGGCTGCAGACTAAAACTGTAATAAAAAACTTGCAACTTAAAATGAGGAGACCTGAATGTACAACAAAATAAAATTTAAAAGAAGTTCAGCACCAGCCATGTTCAAAACAACTTTCTGTAAGTAATCTGCCTGTAATATCACACTCTCAGTTAAATATTTTCTTCAGAAAGGACTTCCTTCTAAGAGCAAACAACTAGTATTTTTGGACAAACTAGTTTTCCAACCCAAATGCACAAAGGGACTAAAAATGGGGTTTACACTGGAACCTGTCTTCTTCATGAAGCTCGCATAAAATTGGAATAGATACCTGGCCGTAACCTAGGAAACAGCAAGTAAAGTCAAGTCCTGTGTAAACTATTATGTCTTTTAACAACTGGAAAATTAGAAATAGAAAGTGTAGCTCAGTGCAGAAATCATTTACTGCAATCTACCAGATAAACACAGTCCATGAGTATTTCACACCCTTAAATGAAGACAGATACAAGCTTTGAAACTTACAATTTCATCTCAGAAGGAACCTTCAGGTTTTTCTGAAGGATTTCTATGACTTGTCTTTACTTAAATACAAATCTTAGCTCTGTCTTCAAGTATGCAGAAAGCTACAGATTTTGTACACACCAAGAAAGACCCAAGCTTACAATATATCTAAAAACTGCCATGTACCTGACATAATAAAAATTTCAAATGGCACATCCCTTTCTCTGCCTTTGATTCTAGACCAAGTGTGAAGTGAAGGCCTGAGAGCTTTTCTAAAATACCATTCACCCCCCCCCCCAAAAAAAAGGAGAAGGTCACGCAATTCAGTTACCTGGAAATAAATATCATACTACATGACCTACTCCTTATCTATGTGAGCATATTTTCCCTCTCCTCAAAGTTTCCACTGTAGCTGCTGCAGCTCTAGCGGTACCAGCCAGTAACACCACCCAAGGCAAGCCGAGGGGGCTGCTTGTATTGTCACTGTCACATGGTGTAAAATTGCTGTGAGCAAGATGAGACAATGATGTGCCTGAATGACAGCAGCTGCTCTGTGCTGGCATGCCACAAGCAGGGCTGTAATCACAGCCAGGTGCAATGGTGGGAATCTGGGGGGATAAAGACAGTGCCTGCACCTGTGGCACTCTGTAACTTCCAGGCATGCAGTATTTGCTCTTTACAGACCATCTGTCATTTTGACAAGCTCCCTATCTGACCATCACTGGAGCAAGCCACCTTTTTTATTTCCTTAACAAGGCCTTTTTTCCTTTTGTACAACATCCAATTTCTGCCTCATATGCGCCTCATAAACAGAAAAGGATATGGTAACTATGGTGTAGGAACCAGTGAATCATAAGAATTTGAAACACTCCTAGTTACAGTGATCAAAGCTAAATCCTTTAGGAAGATTATCCACACCAGAACCCTGAAAAAAAAAAAAAAATGTGACTCGAGTACTTTCATACTGCGTATTTGAGATAAAGCACAATCCCCCGTGTAACTGCAAAGGGCTATCTCCAGTTACGTTTAACTACGGTGGGAACACTGTAGCAGGGGCTGTTGTGCCTCTTGATCTATCTATGCAGTTCCAGGCCTGGCAACCAGCTGCGAACGCAACAGTCCACAGGCTGAGACCACAACTCTGAGGCCGTTCAAGAGAAGGTTTATTCGGAAAGCAGAGAAACAGAGAAAAATTATACAAATCAACCACACATTTAAACAACGAGACGTACGAGCCTTACAAGCAAGAGATAAGAGACGCCAAACCCACTCGCGCCCCTGCACCCATCACCGTGTGAAACGGCGGAGGGGCAGCGCTCACAAACGATGCGAGTGGTGACGATTTCGCCGCTTCTCCAAACCCAGGGCTGTTGGGGGAGCCGGCGTGCCCGAGGGGCGCGTACCGCGGAGCGGAGCCGAGGGGCAGGGCGAGACCCTCCCGGCGGCGCGGCCCGGCCCGGCCCGGCCCGGCCCGGCGCTGCTCGCTCCTCGGAACTTCGCTCCCGCTCCGCCAGATGACCGACACCCGCACCGCGGCCACCACCCCC
>WBMY01001460.1:89747-173978 GCA_013397315.1 Donacobius atricapilla
GAGCGCCCATCGCCCGCTCCAGCCCGAGGCGGCGCTGCGGCCGCCGGGCCGAGCCCGGGGATCCGCCGGGGCCTCCCGGAGCCGCGGTGCCGGGGAAGGAGGGCGCGGGGTCGGGGTGTGAGGGGCACGGCTGCGCTTCCCCGGGGCAGGGCCGGAACGCTGAGCGGGAGCGAAGGGCAGCCCCGGTGAGTAGGAGGCGACGCCTCCTCAGCCCGGCAGCGGCATCCTGGGCCTTGCAAAGGAAAAACTTAGGAAAGCAGAGAGCCGTCTCTGCTTCGACGATCACAGTGCTCCATGCAGCCCCCCCAAGGTGGGGAAGGGCCTGTTGGCTTTCAGCCTTCGCACTGAGCACTCATCAGTGGTGGACCGAGGACAGGCGCCAGGCTGAAATCCATCGCCTGGCTTGTGGCACCATCCTCTGACCTCTCTCTACATGCCCGGAAAGAGACCTGAATGAACGGAGTCCTCGTTGTGACAGGAACATGACAAGGCCGGTTTGGAGCAACATAATTAAAGTCAAGCATTCTTCATACCACATCTTGTGGAAAATTGATAAATCCAGGGCTCCTGACACAATAGCAATGCAGATGCATTGCCTTATGTCGTGCCTGAGGCTTTAAACGAGGCACTAGAGTTTAGGTCTCCGTAAGTTTCCTCTGAGTGAGCAGAACAGGAAGGCAGGTGAAATTCAAATTCATCTCCACACAAGCTCCACACTGTAATACAATAATTCTCAGTATGGGAATGGATTTTCTCCACTTAAGTGTTTTCATTTGTGTGTTTGTTTTCTGAATAGATTGATATGTGCTTTACTTTGTGCCTTCATAGATTTTCAGTCTCTTCTACAGGCTTGCACCTGCACTCTCCCACCAAGCAAGTACTTGGAAAATTTCAGTAGAGCTCAACACATATACTCCTGCAGCCAGATGAAAGCAATGCACTTTTTTAATATTACAGCTTGTATTGATAAGAGAACAAAAAGAACGGGCCGTACTAACGCTGTGTGAATTTGGTTTCAAAACTATTCTTTAGAACAATACGAACAAAGAATGATTGATCATCTATTTAAATAGGGAGAACATTGAGCTGCCAGCTAAAATGCTGGCCTAGCATAGATGTAAACGGCTTGGGCATATTCTGAAACACCATATGAAATATTTTGTGCTAGTGCATCAAAATATTTATGTGGTACTTATGTGTACTGTATTTATTGTTATACTAGATGTTTTTAAGACTGCGGAACCTGTGCCTGTCATTCATGCTGCTCTATTGATTGGTAAAAGCTACAAAGATAACAAAATTTCAGCTGGTTAGAAACTGATTTATTTATAAATCTGTCATTATTTATTTATAGACTGAGGAGATAGGCCAAGAACCTACAAAGCTCACTGAAGCTGATGGAATGATACACCATATATAAAACTAAGTACATATGTTCTGTATCAGACAAGGTTCTCGTCTTGAGCACTTCATGCTCCAAGGCTTCTCACATAAAGGTACCTTAAACCATAGTGGCAAGTGCCAGAGAAATGAAGAAATTCTGAGGGGTCACTGGAATTTCCATGCTTTCAGGGTCTTTCAGTGGAAAGACAAATGCGATCCTAGGATATACTGGCTGAAGTATTTCCAGTAGAGATATATGAAAAAGCAGAAAGCATAAGATCTGACCAGAAATGCCATACTCAGCTTATTCAAAAAGTACATTTATGAAGAATGAGAGCAGGGTACAGGAGTGTTAATGGTAATGAAGAGTCAGTCTTACGGAAATGAGTTTTGCCTAGCGAAACAAAGACTAAGAGGTAAAAAAGATTGTTGTTTATAAACATCAGTATGTTAAACATAGGGTGTGTTCCCAGAATGATAGGCCTTTACGAAATTTGAAATGAAGCTGAAGTTATCTCCTCTTTCTTTGGCTTTCTAAAGAGATACATGTCATATTGCTGTGTTTATAGTTACTTTCATATTTTAGTTTTCCTAGGCAGAAGCTACTGCAACATTGCAAATTTTCCAGAATGCCTGTGGAGCTACTGTTGGACTAGCCAACATGCTGGGGGTCCATTAATAGCAGTATCACAGGAGTCTAACTCCCATATGTGAGATATGAAAACAGAACCTGGGCAAGTGTCCTTCCTACTGTGCTAAATGCTAATAACCTTTTGGAGCTGTGCAATGTGAGAATCACATATGGGGAAGGAGGCTGGGGTATGAGAGTGAACTTTGGTTCATGGTTCTTTGGCTTCTGCTGTCATAGCAACTGGATACAAAACTGTCAGTCTCATAGTAAAAGATTAAAATTTGCCTACCCAAAGAAGCGAAGTGGTGGGCGTTGTTCTGTTTCAAGAGTGAGTGTTGATATGTGTAGTTTGGACTGGCTTTGAAACCATCAACTGTACATTGAAATAATATTTTGGTATTTTATCTACATTTACAGGAATATCAATTAGACTGTGTCATGACTACACTCTTGCACATACATTCATACCTTTCAGTTACTACAGTGGGATTCTTCTCAATAACTACCAAAAGTTCAGGATCCAGCCTCAGCTAGTCAAACCCTACATCTCTGGTGCACAGGTACCTGTCACCTCAAACCATCTCTTTCGAGGAAAAGTGACATAAATTGCCTTTTGCAGGTGCTTTATTTCCTTCGTTGACTCCAGTGAGAGGAAGCCCAGATGCCTACCTTTGACTAGAGGACTGTCTTCCAGATGACTAAAATCAGGTGAAGTAAAACCCATCTGAATGTGACAAAGGTACACGTAAACACTGAATGAGAACAGACAGCCAGCGACAGCAAACCAACATGTACTCACTATCTCAGTAACAAATAATTGAACATGAACATTCCTAATCTTAAAGGAGGAATCTGACATCCATTCCTGGCTGAATTCTTACCTGTCTTTTAACATTCTTTTTTAGAACAGCATAGTAAATACAGCTTTTTGATGATGCTTTGTTACCATGTACTATTACCTATTTATTTTCCCTGGCCAGAGTAATCAAATTAGGATACTTGATACTAATGCTCTGTGTAATCATAGATATCCTTGTGTATACTGTTGTCCAGTAAAAGCCTTAACTTCATATAGTATGGCAGTTTCATAGGCATTTTTAGAGAAGGGAATCTGTGTCATTTTATGATGCTCCCTGTTCTGAAGGAAATGGCAGACATATGGAATGCAGACAGGAATGTTATACTATCTAAACTTTAAAACCAAGTAATCTGCAAAACCAGTCCCTGTAAATACTTAATTGTTTGAAAACCCTGTTGTTTTGGTCCTAGAGAATCCGCTGTGAAGATGCATTGTATATATCTTTACAACTGACATAAAGAAACACATTTTTTTCTTCTTGAGTTCTAAGGTTTTTTATTTTTTTTCTTCTGAGGCACTAATCCCCAGAAGAAGGTGCTTTGGGACTTCTGGATACCACACAGCACAACCTTTTAGCCCTGCAGCTGGACCAATAGTATCTGTTGTCATTTATAAGATGCATCAAATTTGATCCCAGATAATTTAAATGAAGACAGGTAGAATCCTAAACCAAACACATAATATTTTAATACTTCTGTAGGTCTCACAAGTTTTTCTCTCAGTGAATTAAAAACTCATCACTATAATTTTTTTAAGACTATTCAAGTAGGATATTTAATGATTTGGAATTTTTTAAAAGATACTTAAAAGTGCTGTGTCTCATCTTCAAAATGGTTTAAAATTCAAGTTGGAATGGTTTTTTAGATAAGAGCTGAAGGTTCTATGATTTTTCTGCTGTGCTAGATATTACTCATATCCAAATGGCAACAATGTGTAGAGAAATGTGATAATAAAATCCATTGAGTAAGGAGATGTTAATATATAGCTGTTTATATGCAAGGTTTTAAAGGAAGATATTTTGTCATAATGATCTGCTATTTTCTGAATGTTATTTCTAAAGACAGTTGGTTATGATTCTGTCATGCAGTAAGTCCTGTAATACTCTGGGTAATTGTATATTAAAGTGTTCTAGCGTGTAGAACATACTTTTTTCAGCCTTGAGCCTTTGAAACACGCATTTTTTTAGAATCCATTTCTATATCCTGGTGCTTACCAACACTATAAAATTCTATATAAAAGCACTGTAATCATTACAGATTTTCTCCATGTTTACATTTACAGCATTATCACAAAGTCCCTCTGCCTACATTGAGTCTATGCCCCAGCTTCTACATGTCATTTTTGGTACCTGTGTCAAACAGAGTTTTTTTCAAGCCTATTTTATAATTGACCCGTACTGACTGTTAGGCCCTGCATGTTTTCAATTTTGCTGAATAATTTAGTGTGGTGGATATGGTATGTCACATAAAGTGCAAAATTGGATCATAGATAGAAAATTTAAATAGCAGATAAGATTTTCTTTCTTGCAATTAAGAAACAAATTTAGAAGCACAAAGGATACTGACTTGCATAGAACAATCTAAGCAAGAATATTTCAGCTGATGGAACAATTCTGCTGAAGCCACACATATATGTAGTCAAACCTACATAAACAGATCTGTTATCAAGACAGTTAATAAAAACTACTGGTTGCTATTATGAACTGAAAATTTTTGCAGTATATTGAACCTGTAGCATTAAAAAAACACCAGTAAATAGAATATTTGCCTATGCTGCAACATGCAGATGAGATCAAGATAAGGAGGAGGACCTTAGACAACATGAAGAGAGTAGCATTTTCTACTTCAATGAATAAGACAATGCTTATGCATCAGTTATTTTAAAATGAATTTATCTTTATTAAAAAGGGCTCACTTTTCTGGAATGGGTATGTATGAAATATTCAAATCAGAATATGGAGAGAACTGTTATCTGCAGTTGCTCTTTTACTGACAAATGGACTCAATTCAAGAAAATCTTAGACATACTTTTAATCAGCCCTATTCATGATTTCACTTAGTCTAAAATATAACTTGAAACAATCACAAAGTTAAGCACGTGTTTAAGTGTTGGTTGGATAAATGTGACTTCATAAGAATATAGAGATGAATCAGAAAAAAAATTGAAATGCTAATGTGCTTAAAATTTATGTACAATAAAAGGGAAATTGAGGAAAAGTAAAACCTCATCCACCCTCATTCTCAAAGGCAAGTCTAATTCTGCCGTCAGGGCTTTTTTCATACTTTAACCAAAACCAACTGCAGAATGAAAATTTTGAGGCAACTTCAGAGAAAGTCATCAAAGTATGCATTTCTAGATTAATAAAATATTAAAAAGCAGTACTACCACTGAAGTCTTTCTAGTACTATCTGTGATTAAAATGATCAAATATGTGTTGAATTTTAAAAATCAGAGGTATATTCAATTTTTTATTAAGATATCATCAAAACCAAGGACAAGATTGTTATGCTAAAATTGTATTGGGGTAGGAAGCATTTGTTTTTATTTGTAGTCTGAAGTTTTCAGATTCTTTTATTAGTTATGGATTTAAAATTTGCCAACTTGTTGTTTATGAACACAAAGTATTTGTTTTATTTTCCTTGTTAGAATGGAACATCATGGTGAAACTCAAGAAATACTGTAAACTTTTGTTCTGTGTGTATTTTCCTGGGAAGTATATGCAAGCATTGGAGCAGAGAGGGAAAAAAAGCAATTTCATAGGTGCAAAATAGCTTACAGTCAGAAGAGATAGAGAAAAAAAAAAGGCAAAAAAAAAGATATTTTCACAATGAGCAGAAACTTCACAGACGCAGCATTTGTATCTGGGTGCCAAAACCTAGTTTTCTCAGTCCATATTTAGGCACTTGCACATAGGTGGCCTACTTGTCAGTAATACTAAACATTCACAAAAGAAAAAGAGATTGCCAGATACTTTAGAAAACCAAGCAGCCTTGGTAAAGTTGCCTGAGTATTTAAAGAGACAAACTTCAGCATGTAGTCCTAAAATTTCCAACCTGTACTTTGAAAGATCACACACCCCATATTTTAACTACTACAGTGTGTTCTTTTGATCTTAATTGCAGGTTTAATACACCTAGGCCTGTGAATTATATGTGAGGTCTCAGACAGTGAGGAATTACTCTTAGCTAAGGTAAGTTGCAGCGTGCTGCTGCTGCTCTTCCTGACCATAGCATCAACAGAACAGTCTATGCATCGGGGGTTGTTCCCAGTGTAAATCTGTTTGCAAGCTGTGTGCAGGCAGCTATTTCATGTGGCTTGCATTAAGAATGTTGTTTTTTACAGGCAGAAGACTGCAAATCTGTCTGTCGTCTAAAGTACAGTAAGATAGTTATTGCTCAGCGTACCGAGTAACATGATAAAGGAGTCTTGTGTGCTCAAGACACTTCCGTTTATTCAAGTGACCACTGGTGAGTGTCACTAAAGATTTTGATTTTTGTTCAGGCTCTGTAGTGCTTCTAGAACAGAAAATGAGTCCCTAATGTGTCTTAACAATAAATACTGGAGAGTAACTATCTTGGGAATATGGTATGTGGAAAGACCAGTGGGGACAGCAAAGCTGAAGGGGACAAAAACATGCCATGAAGTTCACATAATTTTCTTAGGAAAGTGTGTGCAATTTTTAGAAATGTCCTGCAGTTGATGAAAGGCATCCTGTAAATACAGCATATTTAGAAAACTATTTACTTACTACTGTGTACAAGCCTAATGCTTTCAGTTAGGAGAAACTAGAAAACCAGCCTTCCAATCCCCATCAGCAAGTGGCCTATCACATGCCTGAGTAACCTGCATGCAAAGGCTCTTGTGCCATGTTTTCTGCTAACAGAAATCTGTTTGCCCAGGTCATTAAGAAACATTGACAAAAGAGCTTCACACCTGTACTCACTTCTTTGGCTACCAGTTCTAATCTGGGTGAAATTTATAACCTGTTTTGTTTCCATGCTCATTATCTCAGACCTGTTTTACCCTTCCCCCTTTGCAGCATGCTGTGCCCTGAAGTTGAAAGCAAAGAGTTCGGCTGCCAGAACATTCCCCAGGGCAGGCTGTTTCAGCCTAGATCCTGCACCTTGATCACACAAATGGACATGCACGCCTTCTGGAGTGAAAACAGAGTCAAAGAGCCAACACACAGCATAAAAACCATCAGTCTGTGCAGATCAGCTTACAGGGTAGACACATTTTAGAGCACGATGCAAGATCACTTTCTTTGTGCTCCCTAGTAGAAACAGTCTTTAGAATTCACTGACATTTAATCATGTGCCTCATATCACTGCTTTTCAGAGCAGCTATTTTAGTGCTGTGTGGGGGTTCTCACAGAAATGGTTGCCTAATTCTGATCTCAATTTTGTAATGTGCACCCAGATCTTCCACAGATAAGCATTTTACATCCAAATGCAATAATAATAAAGGAATTAAACGTGATTCCATTTCATGAAAGCGCAGTAACATACTTAGCAGATATTCCTAGCACTTGCAAAAAAAGAAGGGTAGCACAATTTCCACAAAGCCAGTGGGAAAATGGTTCCTGCTGCCCAACCTATTGCTTTAGCTTCTGTAGCTGCAGGTGAATGGAATTTTAGTCAAATTCAAGAAATCAGGACTGGTTCCATGTAAACTTCAGATGCTGATATTTCAAATCACTGCTGGCCTCTTAAAATGGCTGAGGTTCAGAACTGTGTTGGAGCTTATCAGCCAGAATAATATCAGTGAAGCTTGCTGTCAAGAAGTCAAGAAGCTTGCTAGCTTCATGCAGCAAGGAACACAGAGCTAGATGAGATTTTTCCTTTTATTTGCAGTGAAGCAGTAAGGGAGAGGTGAGGAAAGGGGCTGGTCGCATTATGTTCCATGAAATACTTTTGTGACTGTACATTTAAATCAGTCCAGTGAGTACCTTGTGAGTGGTTTTAAGATGATATAAATGTCCTATTAAAGGCTTCTTGTATTTCTCTACTGAGATTAGTACGATTATCTGTTTACAATATGCCAGAGTACTTTTTTCCCCTGGATGATTCTTCCGAAGTTCAGCTATTGCATGACTGCATTACATTACTCAAAAATAAAGGTTTTGTCTGAATGAAAACTGAAACCTAAAATCTTAGCTTTTTAAAGAGGAGACAAAAGAAGACATAAAGAGAAATTGAATTTTCTACAGAGTTTTTACAAGTCTGGTGTGTTTTGAAGGGTAGTCCATGACTGCAGCTAACTTTACAGATTTCTGATTGGCTGCAAATTCTGGTTTGTCTGCTCTAGTCTTCTCGAAATTCCTCCCTTCGCCTCCAAGTCCTGCTGGCCTGCTCTGTCATCTTTGTTTTCTGTCTTCTAAACCAATCCATGCATGATGTCCGGATCCCCTTCTGTAACTTACCTTCTCAGTGAATCCTACGGTCTCCTGAACCTTCTTACTTTGAGCACACTCAGTGCCCCTTGGGGAAGGAACAACTTCCCCTTAACCTCCCCTTCCTCCAAGAGGTCTCTCTTAAAAAGTTCATGACATACACTTAGGGGAATTAAATCAGATGCCCATAAAATTCCAAGCCAAGTCTGCCCTAGTCATTGAGAATCCAGTGTTCTCAGACTGACTCAAGAAACATATCTTAGGAGAGAGATGCAGAACATCTGGTTTAACAATTCCTCAAGACTCATTTGGCTTAGCACAGTTGGGAAACGTATCAGGATATTGGAGGTTTTGAAATGCATAAAATTAAAAATAAATAATTAGTTGTATCAGACCATCCATTTGAATAATTATTCTGGTTATCCATCAGGCCAACTCCATAATGCTGGCTGTCCTCCAGGGCCCTCCTATGTCTCCCAGATGAACAGCCAAACTGTCAAAAAGCCATTGAACTGGGAAGATGAATAGAAACACGCTGTAGGGGTCATGAGTACACCCATCAACCTCCTGCTTAAGACATTTGCGTTTGAGAGGAACGAACTCTGCTTACATGAAAGTCACCTTAAAAATTCCGAGTAGTTCACCTGAGTCCCTGTGAAGTCAGTGGAGACTGACTGCAAGCATTTTCTGAGGGCAGTTCTGTCCATCTGAGGTCTAAGGACTGTTTGATTGTTTGGCTTATGCTTTGGTTTTTAGGGGGAGGAGTGGGAGAGTTTAAAGTGGGATTTCATCTCTGCACCACTTCAGCACAGCTTGTGCTCCTGAATTGGATATCTCAGGTAGTGTCTATGTTCAGCTAAGTTGGCACCATTCACCAGAATAAACAGAAAGGGACAGAGATCTGTGGTCCTGTCAGCTGTGTTAAAAGAAGTAGTTATAATAAATCACAAAATATGGGAAGGGACCCCCAAGGATCATCAAGTCCAACTCCTGGCCCTGTGCAGGACCATCTCAAGAGTAACATGTGTTCAATAGTATTGTCCAAATGCTTCTTGAACTCTGTCAGGCTTGATGCTGTAACCGCTTCCCTGGGGAGCCCTTTCCAGTGCTCAGCCACGCTTTGGGTGAAAAGCCTTTTCCTGATATCTAACCTAAACCTCCCCTGACACAACTTCAGGCCATTCACTTGGGACAACTATCACTGGTCACCACAGAGAAGAGATCAGTGCCTGCCCATTCTCTTCCCCTTATGAGGAAGTTGTAACTGTGATGAGGTCTCCCCTCAGTCTCCTCCAGGCTGAACAGACTGAGTGCCCTCAGCTGCTTTTCATACAGCTTCCCCTCAAGGCTCTTCACCATCTTTGTTGCCCTCCTTTGGACACTCTCTAATAGCTTTATATCTTTCTTATATATTCTTATATATTGTGGCACGCAATCCCATCCCTGTGCCCAAACAAGGATGTGTATGAACTCTGAAGCACAAGGCTAAATATCCACTACAAATTGTGTATTCCATTTCAGTGTAATTTGATTTAATCTTGATTCTCTTGTAATTAAGAGTCATGTCACCAGGGATGGCCCATTAAATGATTTTTTAATGTCAAAAACAACACTTTGAAATTGATGTAGGGACAGGCTTTTTGTATAGGTGCGCAGTGCAAAGTTGACGTCACACTCTTCCCAAGACCATCTCCAAAATAACTGGGCAGCCATACTTCTTAATGGAAGCTTCTTGGTCTTAGCCTTGAGGGGTTCATATTGGTCCAAGACAAGGAAGAGACACCGATGCCAGAGGTAACTATAATAATACACTCATACCATGTTAATTCCATACATCCAGGTTCATCCCACTCTGCACTTCTCACTAGAGAGGTTATCTGCAAAACCCTACTGTCCTTTGCTACTGATTAATCCTCTGCAATTTTGGTTGACTGCTTGATAATGAAATTCATAAGGTAGAGGAACAGATGCAAATTCTGTTATTCTGAAGCCTGACACTATCTTTTGCAATAAATATGGTACAGCAATTCTCACTTAAATCTCAATTTTGTCCCACTTTGAGTGGGAAAACTCAAAGCCCTTAGTGCTTAGATGAGAAATCACCAAGTTAAGAGTTGTGGTGCTCACTGGTGCCAAGACAGCTTAAAACAGTCATGACCTCATAGATGAAAAGGAGTAAGGGCCAAGCTGAGCACCACAGAGTCATGCACAAAAGCATTATGGGGACAGAGGAACAATTGATCATATTTTTGGTTTGGATCCACTCCCACAAAGTGGAAAAAGGAGTGACGGTAATTGCTAACAAGGAATTAAGGTAGAAATAAGCTCTGAAGATCACCCACAACATAGGTAAATATAAACAATACAGGCAATATAGTGCAAAGGCACAAACCCATTATTTGTCTGTTTATGCAGCATTATAAAAAAAAAATTAGAGAACAATGTGGACAAATAACTATATCATTTTTAGAGAATTAAAAAATTATACTATAATGCTCTATAGCCTGGTTGCCTAGTTACAAAGCATAGTCCTTAGAGTGACAGGGAAAATAATATTCATACAAGTGTAAAGCCCTCAAAAATACAAAAATATTTTGTCTCTCCGTCAGAGCAATGCAGGCATATAGCCATTGTATCTTACAAGTTGCCAGAACTAGACACAAACATTTTACAGAATTTTACACCCTATTTGAGATACAGTATCTATTTCTAGTTCTAAGTTATTCATATGAAATCATAAGTTATCACTATGCAGGGTTTGGAATCTGTCAGTCAGAAATTTTAGGTCACTGAGGTGGACAGAAACTCAGCAGCTTGAGGAAGCAATATGAAACAGATTTTTCAGATTTGTTGTATTAATCATGATAGCTTTGAGGTGCTAAGAATGTTGGTATAAGACTTAAATGGAAAGGGTGACAGTAGGCCATAAGTTTTTTAAAAGGAAAAAAAATTATGCTATTATTCTATAATTGAGTTTGGAACTTCACTCATTTAGTCTGCAGCTTTTATGAGTTTGTATGCATTAATTGCATATCTGGTGTTTTAAAGGTTCACCAAAAAGGGCAGAGCTGCTATGGCCCTGTGCAGAGATTCTTAGCATCTACCTGAAAACCTTCCAATTTACAATTTAACTTCAAAACACATTGGACTAAAAACACCAGACTAACACACTGCAATAAGAACAGTAAAAGCTTTCAGGAAAATGAAATTTCACTACTTTTATCACCCTGATTACTTCGAATTGTTCTGCAACTTGCAAGAGTAAATATAAGACTTCGGAGGTGAAGGATCCAAGTCAGATTGCCTCCTGAAATACCCAGGCTGAATTTCAAACATCACAGGTAGTCTTCTGGAGCTTATTTGTTCCAGAAGCAGTGGACTGGTAACTGCATCCCAATTCAAGGCTAGAAATAGCCTTTATTAAAGTTATATGCTAATACAACAGAGAAAAAGAAAAATCTGTATTCTATATTAATTGATAAAGAGTTTCTCCATTCATTTCTATGGTCATAATTTGTATTTTATTGCTGGCATAATTTACATGAAAGATGTTTTGTTTTGACATTGTAATAAGATCTCTGTAGACTCTGACTGTTATTTTCCATGGCTGATATTTTTCACGCTATCCTACTGTGAATAAAATACAAATTTACTGAACAATGCACATTTTCAGGAGTTGGCTTTGATAGTCAATTGCCTCAGTAAGAATACAAAAATCTCCAAAATCCCATTAAAACCAGCTTTATGTATAGTTTCATTATTTTTCTTCAAATTATAGGATAGTTTCTAAGAAAAGCAGTTGGAGTCACTGGGATTATTTTTATTTTTTCTCTCTGTAACTGTAAGAAGATGATTAGACAGATGTCTCATGGCATATTTGTTTTAGACCAAAGTGATTTAAAAACACTAAAAATATAATATCCTTTAAAATTAAGCTCAGTATTGTAACATTGTGAGAATTTTTGTTATACTGTAGTGTAGCAAAAATCTTTCTATAAATTAATTAAAATGATATAAAAGAGTGAAATTTTAAATTCACCAGATAGAGACAGACATCAGAGGAGAGTAACATTATGAGCAATATTGCAAGAAAATAGTTTATGATTACTTTCAGCCCCTTATCCCTCTTCATATTTACTATCAAATAATTCAAACAAATGCCACCTAAAGGGAAACTATAATAAAACCGCTGTGACAGGGATAAGAGCATACTCACTTCACAATAGTTTTATATTATTCTAAGACTGTGCTGTTGAGCTAGGGTTTGGATTATTTTTAGTGTAATGACAACAATTCCAATTAGTTCCTTTGTTGTTTTAAAGTTTGATAAATTCCAGCATTAGTCTGTATCACATGTTGATCTCTATAGACAGTAATTTAATGGCAGTGTCTGATAAATCAGAGTGGTTGAGAGGTGTAAGGCTTTATGTGAATTTGCTGCTGAAAAAAATCATAAGAGCATTAAGCACATTACATTCCATGTACCCTGCAGACTTCAATTTATTAGTTTTGAGAAGTCTAACTATCTATGGCTATGAGAGAAATTTATCTATTGGTTCTGGACACACTAAATCCGGAAGTAAGGAATATAGTGGATGGAATTGTGATTTGCAGCATGGTGAATGTTGCTGCTAATAACAATTTTGAAGTCAGGAAGCTCTTAAGTCTGTTTTGAAGGGTATGTTTCTGTGGTCCCCTAACATTGTCTGATTCTACTTGACCTTAAAAAATACACTGTGAATGTGGACAGCAAAGCTATTGTACTCATTTCACATACTCAAGGATGGGTAAGGCTGATCCTTCTTGAGAATCCCTGAGAGTCAGCTGAAGCCTTGAGAGTCCCAGAACTCTTTCCAAGAGCTTTGTAATGTTCCTTCTGTGAAGTTTTGGCCTTTCATTAGTGTTATTTTTAATACATGTTTGGAATCATCTGGCTAATATTATCACTCTTGGGGTTTTTTTCCAGCAACATCAAAAACCTATTAGCACATAGCTTTATGTCTTTGTGGTGCATTGATCACTGCTCCTTACTGTAATACTACCTAACTATATCACCTTTATAAATCATTGTGTGTGTATGTAAGTATATATTTATATTAAACAGAAGTGGTTATCTCTTCAACAAACATATAAAAATCCTCTTTTTAAAGTTTCATAGTCCAAGAAAGTCTTCTATGCCATATTTTAAACCGAAGCCCATAAATTTTCCTTGTAGATCAGGGAACTGCTAAAGTGTATGTATTTGTTGAATATATTTGCTATTTTTCACTGTGTCTGGTCAGAAACTTTGCAAAATGAAGATATGTTTTTGTATTTTGAGTACCAGATTCTCTCCATAGATTTCTGGCCCCGGGCATCAGTGAAGTAGTAGACATTAAGTTCTATATTGAAGAAAAGTGGGGGAAAAAAATGAGCACTTTGAGAATGCAGACTTAGTAATGCAAATTTTTAAAACTTTTTTAGATGTTGTTTACCATTATTCCATCACCTCTGCCCTCACACCACTTTTGATTTGTGTTTGTGCACAGCCAACTTATTTACCACCTGGCTCATGGACTCCTTCCAGCTGAATATCAGACAGCCAGAATTTGGAATAGACATACCATTGGCTGGAGTGATGGATGACCCACTCTTGCTCATTTAAAGGTTCCTATGTCTCTCTACAATGTTCAATATATTCACTGCGCTGAGTAGTCATTTTACCTTGAGAAGTTAATGGTTAAGCACTGAGCTGGAAAATATCCACTGTATGAAATGCAATCAGAGGACTGATGGCCTGCTTTGTCTTACTTGCCAAAGATATGAAGACCCTCCAGTTCTACATCAATCACTTTTTCCTTTCACTATCCACATAAAGGCACTGGGAAAAATTATGAGACATCATCTAAAATACCAACAACACAGATCATTTTTTGTCCCAATGGATGATAAGTCTCTTATTTTGTAAAAGTTACTCTCTGTCAGATAGGTCTCAAGTTAGAATTAAACCTGCTCAGATCTGTAGGTAATGCCATATGAAATGCATAGACTGCATTATTTTTTTCTGCTCTCGGTAACAAAAATTCCTTGTCCTGTCCCCTACAAGGTTTTCTTTAGGAAACTGAGACTATTGATGTTTGATGAGTTTTCTCATAAATGTCATTGAGATCCCTGCTTCCCCCTCCTGTGTGTTTCCTTTTAATGTCTGAGTTGAGTCAGGAGCTCCTTGTTTATCCATGCAGGCCTCCTACTGCTTCTGCTTGATTTCCTGCTCATTAGTATGGACCACCCCTGAGGATGGAGAAAGTGATCCTTGATAATGAACCAGCTTTCCCTGACCCCTCTTTTCTCCAGGGACATATTGCATGGCATTCTTGCAAGCAGATCTCTGAAAAAGGCCAAAGTCTCCTCTGCTATGATCCAGGTTTATAATCCTAATTTTACTTTATTGTCTCCACTCCATCTTCTGAACTCCAGTCATCATAATCACTGCAGCCAAGGGTGCTCACAGCCTCAGACCCCCAAATGGCCCTTCCTTGTTTGTAAGTATGGCATGACCAAAACAGTTCCCATCATTATCTACGGAGTCAACACACACCAGAAGATATCACCATGATTCTAATTCCCCATGAGGACCAGGGCCAGTGAACATGAGTTTTTTTCCAGTTGTCTGAAGAAGACCTTATCCTCTCCTTTCCAACCAGTCAGTTGTAGCAGACACCCACCACATCACCTGTGTTGGTTTGTCCCCCATGCTGACACACAGGCTCTCAGCCCTTTTACCACCTATCCCACAGCAGAGATCCATCCATCTCTGCTGCTCCCTCACATACAGCATAATTCACCCTTCTTGCCCCTCTTCCCAAAAAGTCTGTCTCCATCTATCATAATTCTCCAGTTGTATGAAGAATCTCACCATATTTCTGTGATTCCTATGAGATCATAGCCCTAATTCCTCCTATTTGCTCCCTATGCTGTGGGCATTAATGTACAGGCACTCTAGAGATGCACCTAGATGTTCTTATTTCCCAGAATGGGTATGAGACCTTCCTTCTCTCATAGTATGGCAGGGTACATAACAAGGATAGGGAGAGAGGAATATTAAGAACATGTCATATCACAGCTCTTCTTTGCTGCTAGGAAACTCCCCTTGCAGCACTAAGTAAATAATGTTGTGACCTGGGACTTCTTCTGTATGCTTCATAAATTCTGCACACAAGCAGATAAAAATGCTCATTTATTTCTGAATAGTAGAAAGCCTGAATTGATACTTAGGGATAACAAACATGCTTCCAGTGGGCTGAGACTACATGATCTTTAGATTGGCTCATCATAAATTCAGGTTTCCTGGCAATTTAGTTTTCCTGGGGATAAAGCACTATCTTAAAAAAGAGCTTGCCACAAGTTAAAAATGCAGAAGCCATTTTGGAGAGACAACTGGAGGCATCTCTTGTCCTGTTGAGTCCTGTCTGATTCCCCTCATAGTATCAGATTAATTCCAAATAGTTTTCTTCATGCCATAATCTATATACAAATCACTGTCAAGAGCCACAACTTATTTCAGTAAGAGACCAAGAGTTCCCTCAGTATTTCCATACTGTGCTACAACAATTCAACTATCAAAAGCAAATTAAACTTTTGAAAACTCTACATCCTAAACCTACTCTATTTCTTGCTTGCCAGTCTAAAAGTAAAGAGTTCCCTTTAGTCAAACAGTGCAAAAGTTCCACCTATTAATATTACTTGGAACATATTTTCCTTCTCTTAACCTAATCTTGCATACACTTATCAAAAGGCAACAGGGATGGAGATTAGGAAATGCTTTGCTGACGTCATAGGCAGGCAGGGGGTAAGTGGGATCCTGCTGTTTCAGGAGGCTTTTAGGTTTGCAACACCCACTTTAGGTCTGCAGTAGGGGCCGAAGAAAGATGCCATCAAGAAGACACAGTGCAGTAAATGCACTATTTGCATATGGCAAATAAAAATCACTCAGCCTACCTCATGCACTTCTTATCTGTGCAAGTTTGTATTATTCTTCAAAGGTAGAAATAAACTTATATTTAGGATACCAGATTCATTAGGAGCTTTAATTCCCAAATCTACTGATACTTTCTTGTTCACCATAGCTTCAGCAGGATGCTGTTTGTAGGTGAGCTGATACTTATCATTAGTTTTGATATCTCTACATATATAATGTGAAACATTGCTTTAGAATGCTTGCAGTTTAAAACTTTGGGAAAGTTGACACATTAAAATTTATTCAATAAAGAACAAAAGTTATATACTGGAGTAGATTTAAGAGTGAGATAAAAGAACTCTTCCTTTTCTTCTTTTCTCCCTCCCCAGCAAGACATGGATCTTGAGCAGTACTTAGCAACATCATATCACTGTAATAAATACATCTTTGTTAGGTATATAGGCAGGGTATCATTGGGTGATGCACAAAGCTACTACTGTCTTTCCAAAAGGGCACAGAAAGGGGAGGGGGGTGGGTATAGATTTTGAGAATGAGAATGAGATCAGAACTCATTCCTCTGTGATTGCTGTAATTTTTATCTGTGATAAATGATCCAGCACCACTCATTTCACTTGAAGGTTATTTCAGATTATATGAAAACAGCTGGCTTGGGGTTTTGTAAGACTAGAAGTTCCTAAAGGTACTCGGGCACTGGGCAGATCTCATCTCCTGCAACTTGACCCTGGCAAACCATACATGTCTTGTTTTTGCCAGATCATCGAGGTTCTGTGTTTATTTAATGGATAAGATAGGAGACAGCAGTATCTTCTGCAGGTGCCTGCCTTGACCACCCATCTTAGCTGGGGATAAATTACCCTCTGGAAGTTTCTGTACATGTTGACTGCAGAGAATGTAAATGGTCAGTTTGCACCGACTTAAATTACTAGAAACTTAGTTTATAGAGGTGTAAAGTTAAGAGAGGTGAATTTTATTTGTAAATACCACCTATGTTAAAATCTTTGTCTTTTTTAAGGAGAGAATACTGCAGCATTTGTCCTGTTTTATTACAGTGTAGCTTGAAGGGAAGAAGTCAAAACTAGCTGAGATAGTGGAAACATGAGAAAATCAATGCCTTGTGCAGAGTATAAACATGCAGGGGAAAAACAGGAAAAAAACCCCTACTCATAAAAGGTGTCAATTAGCTGGTTTAATCAGAAAAGAGAGCGGGTTCAGGCTTTCATGGAAAAATGTAGTAATAACTGTTCCTTGAAAGAAGGTAAACATATCTTTGAGTAATGTTTGGCTGGAGAAATAGTGGCTAGACTGAGAGAAAATTCTAAATATGCTTGTTTTGAAGAGACTAACAAGTAGTGATGCAGTCTTCTGATTTTGATTTTTTTCTGAATGTATTTTGTTAAACTGAGGGGAGAAAACCTAAACCCCTAGTAATCCCAGATGAGGATTGTTCCCTAAACAAGAATAGCATACACACAAATGTCTAGCTATTTTAGACTCCTCAGAAATGGTTAAACACATGGTTAAAAAAAAAAGAATTATTATCCTGGCTCTGCAGTAGGTTTAGAATTAAAGTAATCTGGTTTATTTCTGGAAACAATGTGGCCCCTTTTCTTGTTGTGGTCATGTTAGAAAAAGGAGCAAGCTGTTATGCAAACAGGCTACAGGGAGCTGCAGCCATTCCCGGGGGGGCTTGGTGCATCCTGGTGTCCAGCTCAGCTGGATGGAGATAAAGCAAAGGCAAGCTTGAAAGGGGAGCATTATGCAGTTAATCTCATGCCGGCTTTAAAACTATCATCTCTGCCAGAAAGGGTCACAACAAAGGAATGATACAGGGAAAAGGGTGAGGAGCATGAAATGAGTGAGGTGTCACCGTTCATTGTGCAATTTGAACTGACACATGCAATTGTTTGGGGTGGACAGTATCTGACTCTGTGCAAACTGTATAGGATGGGTATGTTCGCAACAAGGAGCAGAGTATAGCTCCTGGTATGAATAATGGAAAATATCTCCCACATTCCTTGTTCATCTTCCTGGTAGCTCATAGCGTTGCATCACTGTAAATTCAGTAAGTGCCCTTTTTACTACTGTTATTCTCAGTATTTCATCACTGGTGGAATAATTGAGGCTTTCTTCATGGCAACATTATCTTCAATGACAGGTGAATCTCAAGCATCTGGAATTTCATTTTAGTTTGGATGGGCATCCTAATATTTACATGATCCTCTGAATCATACATAAACTGCAAGTCTCTGAACCTGAGCTGAAAATGTGATAAATACAATGTTTTTCATGAGTTTTCAAGCACTTTTGATTTGGGTTATACCTAGAAATATAGAGAAAGCAATGTCCCTCTAGTATGCTGGCATTTCAAGTGGGGGAAAAAGGAAAGCCTTGAAAGTTTGTCTAGAGTGCAGAAGAATGAAGTCCATCTTACTATATGCAGGATTTTAAAATTAGCAAGGATGTAGTGTATCTTTCTAGTTTAAAAAGTCGAGATTTTATATCTAAAGAGGAAAAAAAGTTGTCCATAAGTAGCTTGATGAGTGAAAATCATCTTGTCTAATCACAGGCTTCTAAAAGTTGAATATCTGAGTCTACTCTCTCTTTATAGTTAATAGAATCATCTTCAGAAGACCATTTGCTGACCTGTCTTAGATGCCTTAGGATGAGATGAATGGCTCTCTGGAGACCTCTGCTTCTGTCTGTTGAAAAGAACTGAGGATAACAACATTTTCAAAACACTAAGGCTGTGAAATAGAATTTCAAAAAACTTTTAATCAGACCATGTGGAAGACAACTAGAGATGATCCTGGTATTTGCAGGGATCAGGGGCAGGAGCTGTTGAAAGCAGTGCGCTACTTCTCTTAAGTTTTGTATTCATTTATTATTGGTATGCCTGAAAAGAATGCAGGTAGCAATTTGTTCCACATCAGTTTCAAAATAACTTAGAGAAAAATAATCTGAATTCCAATCCAAATCTTTGTTCACTTTTTTATTTTATCCCATTATTTCTGGACTTCTAGCTGTCTGAATCTGTGAATTCAGTGGTGGCACTCAGATGATGAAGAGAAAATAGATCAGGGTGATAGATTTAATTTCTTCTTTACCCTTGACTATTTCAGAATCACTTTGCTGACTGCTTGACCTCAATTTTTGTAACTTCTAAAATCATAGAATCTTAGAATACCATGAGCTGGAAGAGACCCCCAAAGATCATTTAAGTCTAACTCCTGACCTTGCACAGGACAACCCCAAGAATCACACCATATGCCAAAAATAGTTGTATAGCTTTGAAGAGATGCTCTTTTAAATATTTTTCCACAACAATGTAGCAATAAAAGTCTTCTCTTTTCTCTCTAACATAGACTGACCTTGAGCTCTGAATCGGCATGAGATAGAGAGACAGACTGACAGATAAATAGATAGAGAGATAAGTATCAGTGACCGCTTTATTTATTATGCAGAATCCAGGAAGAGAACAAAACTGGGGCCATATCGCACTGGGAAATGCCAAACTGCAGTTTTTCAACTGGATCCGCAGTCTAAGTTGTAATGCAGGTGGTGAGACCAGAACCATCTTACAGTTACATAAAGAATGCTTTAGGTAATTTAGAGACCTCAGGGCATTTACCATTCACACCTTTCACTTCACATGCAGTAGCTACAGAGCTGCACTATTCAGTTATCTAGTTTGGCAGTCATGAGATAAAAGAAACACTTCATTTCTGTGACTGTGGATACTGAGTAGTTATTTATGTCAATGGAAATTATGTACGCTGTTCTACCATCATCGCTTGTGTCAGAAATGGTGTGGCCAGCAGGACTAGGACAGTGATCATCCCACGGCACTCAGCACTGGTGAGGCCACATCTTGGAGCCAGTATTCAGTTTGGGGCCCCTCACTACAAGAAAGACATACAATGTGCTGAGCATGTCCAAAGTAGAGCAAAGGAGCTGGTGACAGGTCTGGAGCACAAAGTCCTGTCAGGAGTGGCTGAGGAAGCTTAGCCTGGAGAAAAGGAGCCTCAGGGTGGACCTCCACAACTACTTGGAAGGAGGTTGTAGTGAGGGAGGGGTCAGTTTCTTCTCCCAGATGACGAGAGGAAGTGGCCACAAGTTGCAGTAGCAGATGTTCAGATTGGGTATTAGGAAAATTTTCTTCACAGGAATGGTAGTCAGGCATTGGAATAGCCTGCCCAGGGAAGTGGTTGTGTCACCACCTCTGGAGGTGTTAGAAAGATATGTAGATGTGGCACTTAGGGATGTGATTCAATGGTGGACATGGTAGTGCTGGGTTATGGGTTGAACTCAATGATTGTACAGGTCTTTTCCAACTTAGATATTTCTGTGATTCTGTTTGACTTCTAGTCCAGTCTTCCAGAGCAGGAACATAATCATGCTCAGAGCATGGTAAACTTCAAATATTCTAAAAGATCTCTGGAAAACACTAAGGATCTTAACAGGAAGCAGTAGTCAGTCCTGAAGTGGTTGAGTAGAATGGAAAACAGGTTTTACATGTAAATGTTTAGAATATTCCCTAAAACTCCTGTGTGACAATGCTTCTCAAATAATGAGGTTACCAGTTTTCCTCATGTTAACTCTAACCACATGCTCTCATTGATGGAATTCTCAGGCAAGCTGAAAGCTGAAGAGCACATTGTCAAAGTGGAATGAAAGCCATGCATAAAGCAGAGGTCCCATCCACCAGCCCTGTTCATAAAGCAAGACCACCATGTTCACAGGAGGCCACAGAGGGAGCATCAGCTGCCAGATGAGGGAGTAAACCTGAGTGGCACTGGTCCGGGATAAAGGAGTTATTGCACTATATTTTCCGACCATTTGAATGGATTTTTAATGACCACATGTAGCCAGAACTTCAGTTTTACATTGTTTCTGAAAGCTGACAGGCTATTCATAGCTTTGTTCTGGGTTTTTACAAGCTATCACAGTCTTGGCTGGGAGGCAAAGAGTGCCACATCTTTAATTGCTGCTGAACTCTGCAGCACCTGGGAGCTGCTGGAAGTTTGCCATCTCCCTGCCAATAAGACCTGCCTTAGCTACTTTTGTAAGCTCTGACGAGATCTCAGGTTGGTGCAATGTTGCTGCAAATATTGATAATGTAGATAATAGAAGATAATGTAAGACCTTTATCAAGAGCATAAGGAAAAGTTATGTTTGGATTTTTTTTTTTGTCTTTATTGTGCAAGCTGCTCAGGGGATGAGACTGACAAAAATGTGCAAAGAACACATACTACAGTGTGCATGGATGTCTGATCATATGAATTTCATTTTCGAGAGCTCACAGAATGCTTGGACAAGTCATTCTTTGTTGCTTTAAGTATGTCAAAGTGTCCCTGTCCTGTCATCCTGTATTTTTTCTAAGACCACTTGCTCTTCAGTTGCAATTCATGTTATATATAATTTTTATTGTTTTTTTAATAAAGAAAACTACTAACCTCAGTCTGTAAACATATCAAACAAATATAAATGCTTACTGTTTGAAGAGAGAAGTTCCTGCATCACATGTTCTGCTAGCAGAGGATGTATTAATGGTGAGAAGTGAAAATCACTTCACCTCTAAATGGCTGTTCTAATTGTTATTTGAATTAACTGCTGTCATTGACTTAAGGTCTGATGCCTAAGCCGTAAGTGGTAGTTTGAGAAAATAAGGTGAACGCTCCCTCCAGCATTTTTGTGTCGGTTAGTAGAAACTGAAGAATGGCATTCTTACAGTTTTACATAACATTCACCTAAATACATAACATTCTCTAAATAACACTTATATTTCAGTTATGTCTGAATCAATTGGGCTCGGACAGTAAAAGTGCATTAAATGAGCCCCCAACAGACATAACACAGCAAGTGTAATACATTCAAATACTTTCAAATCAAATATTGTGAGTGTCTGGGGGAAGAGGTTTTATTACATGTTAAATGCAGAACTTGGAACTGGCAAGTCTTCCATCTTGGTCACTGATATACCTAAGAAATCTGGTGTTTGTTGTGTATGGTTACAGTGGCAATCTACATTTATAAAACTCTGAAGGGACATAACCCTTCATAACTGAAGCTGCTACCAGCCCCAATCAGGTGGGGAAGCTGGAAACAGTGAGTACTGCCTGCATCAGCAGTGGCTGCAGCTGGGCTCAGGAAGGCTCCAGTGAAAGACATCTCTCAGCCAGGTTCCAACTGCCCAGGAAAACATCTTCACAGCTTTCAGTGAGTGACGATCTGCGGCTGACTCTGTCTGTCCTCTTCTCCTCCCTCTGGAAACTGGTGCTGGACTTTGCAATTCTCAAGATTTTTCAATTAAGTCTGTTTGTATGCTTCTTGAGTAAGCATTGGTATTCTTTTTTTTCCTAAGTGAGTGAATTCAAATCCATCTAAAGTGCAAGGATGTAGTGAGAAAGAGAAAAAGGAAGGAAAAGCCTACCTTAGCTATGAGGGATGACTTATCGCACTTTACAGGCAAGAAATCTAGTAGAATCACTGGGCTGAAGATCAACTGTGACTTTGTGGCAATACCCAATCTCCTGAATGTCCAAGTTGCAAAATTATCTTTCACCAAGGCTAGGTGTCATTTAACATAGAGAGCTACCTTATTTTTAAAGATACATAAGTAATTCATGCTAATATGAAAAGGAATTAACTTCAATGGAGAAAAATACTTATTTCCAAATGGTTGAAAGCATGTTTGCAATATGCAAAACCAACTTTGTATCTGGAAAGACTCTCTTCCTGTCATGAACTTCTTTGTATGAATTAAAATCATCCTGTGCTGTGACAGTGCTTTCTGTATCTTATCTGTATTATAGCAAGTCAATAAAAATATGTATTCTACAAACTGTTTCCAATTACAAACTAAAATTCTCTTGAGACTTACTTATCCAATAGAGTAGGGGTCAAATCTTTGGAGAGGGTGAGCAGCTGGGACTCCTATGGCTCGATTGATTGGCACCATCTTACTTTGGAGGCCTGAATTTTACTCAGTAAATGATCTAATCACCTACCCGGGTTTAGAACTATCACAAGTTAATAACAGCACTGCAGCCATGGCTGCAAAATATTATGCAATAACATAAAATAAATGGAAATAATCTCTCCTGAGTGCCAATAATTTAGATTTACAGGGTAATCCATATGTATTCCAGCTCCTAACAGATTGCCAAAATACTGTTTGGAGACTTCTATTTCAAATCTAGTACATTTTATTATCATTTCAGAGGTTACAAAATTGAGGAATAAATTAAAAAGCTAAAATGGGGAAAACAAACATTTACAGATTGGATTTAGGCGTTCAGAAGTGTGAAGCAAAGCTCCCTCTTTTGAAAGGACTTCATTAATGTTTAATTAGCTGAGTTGCAAACCAGAGCTCGTTCCCCAGCATCCCCTTACCCAGGCACAGCAGAAATTGCTCTCCCTCACAAGGGGGTAGGCTGGCTTTGGTGGGGTGATTTAGCAGCATCTCAACGATGGTATTTTTCAGCACCTGGTCTCAGGGCACTTCACAATGTCATCATAATTGTCACCACTGAAGTCAGGGGATGTGTAGGGTTACCAAGCAAAACAAGGCAGGGATCTGTGTGCCGACAAGATGCAGGTCTTCTTTTTTTGTGAATTTCTGGAGGTAAGGCCTGGCATTTTGAACATCATTTTGCTCATTGGCTGCTTGGTGCCAGAAATGAGAGCCCACTGTCATGGTCACAATGCTCATAGAATGCTCTACCAATATTATATTTTTCTAGATACAGAAAATTACTGTAGTATCTCAGGTGTTATGGGACAGGTAATTTTTCACCTATTCATTGAAGCATAGTACTTTCAATAAATGCCTCATAAACAAAAAATTTTTAAAAATCAAGAAACCATTTTCATATCATTTTAGAAATATTGTACAAACTTACCTGAATGCTGTAATGCAAAATTCTATAGTACGGTTTATAATTAACTCTAATCTTTTCCATGACACAAGTCAAATACAGAGATTTCACACTGGGCAGGACGGAGTGTCTCTGACTTTCACCAAAAGAAGACCAGGATACATTAATAAACATTAACCTTCTTGCATCTTTCCAGCTACAGGCACTATGTTAATGGGAATGCCCACTGCACTCGTTGGAGTTGTGCTACTCTCCCTTTGCAAAGTGTCTGGTTCAGTGCCCTCGGACTGGTCCCTTTTTCTGGTGTAATGCAGTGTCTATTATGCTATATGTGAAATAAGCTTAACCAAGAGACAAAACAAACTATGACCATGGAGATCAATTTAGCAACTGAGCTGAACTTGCCCCATGTCTGCTGTACTTGGCTGCACAGCCAATGTGTTTCCGAGCCGCAGTCGCAGGGAGCAAAGCCGTGGCTCCAAGGCTCCAGCAGGTCAGAGCAGCAGCACCCATGCTCGATTCCAGCTCTCTGCTCACTGAGGGCCACTAAGTCAAACATGGCCTTCAGCACTTCACTGACTAGCCATGGTTTCTAAGAAAATTATTAGTTGATAACACACTTTGCAAATCTGAGGTTCTGCTTCGTATTCATATCTGCCCAAATAAATCAGAATGTTTCTCCCTGGCCAGAAGTATATAAGTATTTACTGTAATAAATGCAACTATTCACAAGATGGCTTGGAAAGCAAAGTTCTTTTAAGAACATTATGAATATTATATATTCTAGTAAACTGACTTTTGTTCATGCCAACATTTGAACTCACAATGACCTAACAAAAAGACCCCAAGTTATCTGAAAACTGAAATTTTGTTAATAACCTTTTCCCAAAGAAAGGCTGGAGTCTTCATCAAAAAATGTATTTTTGTCAAAGAAAGTCAGTTTTGAAAACCTTTAAATCCCCTCTGTTAAAATGCTCATAGTGTAGAAGACCTTAAACAAACAATCATTGATAAATTTAGGTTTTTTTTCTGAAATGAACTCTGAAGATAATATCCTGTGGACAGTACAAAGTGATAGCAGCTCCAGCAAAGGTAAGGGAGGTAAAGGAAAACACTAGAAGACAATATAAATATGATGGAGCTTTCAGAAACAAATCTTGCTTTCCCTTTGGTTACAATAACTGTCAGGAACAGTCTGAGAAAGAAAAATCTCTTCATTGTAGTATGGCATGTTGCTTTAATATCAAAGTACACAGTTTTAGATGCAACAGGAAAGGTTAAAAAAATACATGATTAAAGAGAACCATCGAAGGAAGGAAGCCATAAAGGTCAGATATTTCCAGTTACTGATCAGCTTGGTCAATGACAGTGATCATTACCTGCCAAGAAGTGCCCTTCCTGTCAGCCTCTCTTACAAAAACAATGAAATACACAACAACTTGGATCAGAAGCTATTAGATGAGCACATGTGGAAGCTGGTCTCTCCAAAATGCCATGGCATTTACCATGCTAAATGTGATACTGGTGTTCTTGCTCTTTCTTTCTCTCTACTTCACCTTCTTTTTTCCCCCATGCAGTCACACATACATTGGCAGCACAAAAGCCTTGTGAACATGCCACCAAATAGCTGGTGGCTGTCATTGTGCCAGATGAGGAAAAAAAACCCTGAGATTGATCAAGTGATTAATCTTGTGTTAATATATAACTGAGGAGACATGAAGATTTTATAAGCAAGGACAAAAAGGTATAATTGGATATGATAACTTTTGTGTTCAACAGAACTGCCGAGAAGGGGAAAAACGAGTAATTATAAAAACAGAAAAGGATTAAAGAATTTTTTTTTTTTTCCTGCTGGGTACAAGCACCTGAATGGCAGAGAGCCTAGAACTGGATTACCTTTGAATTTTCGAAATTGTTTTCATGAGAGAAACTTTTTTGACCCATATGATTCAGAGAGAAAGCTTCTGAGAGTTGAGGAATACTAATTTATAAGAAACCTTTGCTCCTATAGAGAGGCTCAGGAATACACTGACTGCTCAATACTGCTTACTTTTTTTTTTTTAATTCTCCTCCTGACTAGGTCAATGTGTTGCACAGGAAAAAAAATTCATAACCTTCAGCAAGGGATAAAATTGCAAGTCCTGCATAAAACACATCCCTTCCTTGTGTTTTAAGGTATCCTTTCACAGCAACTGTAACTATTTAGAAATAATAAACAGCAGATTAAAAAAGCATGAGATTTTTCTCCCTGCTTTGGCTTATGATTTTACAGAAAAGGATTCATTTTTCCTAGTGCCACATGTATTTTTTTCAATTCTTTGTTGCATTTGACTATTGAAATTTATTTTCTATGTGGGTAAAATATTTGGTTATAAAAAACAGTTAAACTGATAAGTAGTCACAACAAACCACAGCAATTTTTTCCTCTTGTAGGAGGCTGAAGGATTGACAGCTGGAGAGATATTTTCCTGTGTCAGTATGTGCAGGGATGTTAAGAAATTTCTCTGAAGAGGACTGATGCTACTTATTTGTATCCCACAAGCAACCTCCCCTGCTACCTGGTGCAGCTGGCCAAGGCTGGAACTAAGCAAGCACTCATATGTCTTTTCCATTTGTTTAAAGCTCATTAGCATCCATTGAGCTGTGCTGTTCCAGCTTCAATATATCAATGTTAACAAAACATTAATGCTGTACTGTGAGGTAAAAGAAAACAAAGTCTCATATGAAATACAAACATGTAGTGAAAGGCAGCCTGTTGCCCTCACTTCAGATCCCAGGGGCTGATGGCAGGATCTTGGTAAAACCCCAGGCAAGCTGTGAAACTCTGACGTCTTTGCTAATCTCTATCTGTGGAACCACAGGTATTTAGAAGCAGCTGTACCTCCTGCAAAAGGCTCTTGCTGTAGCATCGTAAAAGAGCCATTGAAACTTTTAATCTGGAAGCTCCTCCCCTGGGAAGCTGAGTTTGAGTTTTTTATGGTGGGCAGTTGTACAGCCCCCTTCAGCAGTGCTGAAAGATGTGGCCGAGAGTGGGGTAAGAACAGACAAGCCCACAGAGGCTGGGATGCCTTTGCTCGGGCAGCCCCAGACCAGGAGCTCAGAGCGTCCTTAACCCCATCGTCCCCAGGCAGAGCATGGTGGTCCCTCAGCAGGTACTGTTCCAGAGGGGTTTGCAGCAGGAGGGCTCTGGGGCATCAGCAGGGCCTTTGGCCTCCCCTGGGAAGGAAGGACTGGCTGGAAAGGCCTTAAGTTCATACCTGCTGCTGCTGTGGGCTGTCACTCACAGAGCAGAGAATTTGTCAGTAAAGCCACACTGGGACCAAGCAGAAGTATTTGGAAGGAAAAGATTCCTGAATAGCATGGGCTGCAATTGAATCCAGAAACCATGCAGGTTTAAGTTGCCTACACATTACAGAGCTCTAACCCCAAAGCCCTGGGATGAAAAAGATGTCATTTAAATGAAGGAGCAGTATATAGCATGCATTGATTTTGGAGGGAAGTGATTTATTCAGCATTTCAGCATGCTGGGAATGTTGGTTCAGCCGGGAGAAGCTTTTGCAGTGCTTCTGAAATGCTCCCCAGACTTTACATGGAGGATCATCACAAGAATAATTAGCTCCTGTGCCTGTTCATCTGGAAAGGCAAGGGGTCCATACGGACACTGCAGGTGTAGGTAGAGGGCAACTGCTGTGTTAGGGAAAGCATAAGCAGACTGACTGATGAGAAAGGCATGACTAGTCTTTGTGTTGGTAAATGCAAAGTGCTTCCTATAAGAGTTTTGTGGGTTTGGTCTAGGCTTGTTTTGTTTGGATTGTTTTTTCACAGATAAAGCATATACAGAAAATGTTTAAATGTTTGAATATTTAAATGATTTTTTTTTCTCCATACTTGCTCTCTGTGAACAGCCATTAAATTTCCTGGCAGGAATACAAGTGATAAATATGAATTGCATTTTGTGTGGTATTTATAGAAAAATAATTTTAATATTTGTATTTACAGAATTACAGGTTCTTTTAATAGTCGGTCAAGTCCCCTCTGAAAGAAGAAACTACAGCTCGGGAGTCTTATAATTTGATTTTTTGAAAGTGTTTGCGAAGCATAGGCAGCAAGTGAACAACAGATAAAAAATTAGTGCTGATATTCTACTAATGACTATATTAAATATTATGATTTTTCTTCATAAACAGAAGGGGAAAATAATCAAGAACATTTGTTATTAAAAGTTTTATAGCAATTTTTTGCTTTTGATGGAAAGCTCGTTATAAGATATTTGCATGTACACATTAGTTAACAAATTGTACCTCCTATGTGGCAACTCATAGGATGCAACCTGAATGCTTGTCATACAAATAATTAACTATTTCAGTGTGACATGAACAGGGTATACGTGACATGCAGCATACCAATAGCAAGAAATGTTGCAGGTGATTTACTGCAAGGGGAAAAAAGGGCTGCACCATGAATAATTTCTTCACTTAATCCAGGAATAAAGACAAAAGGAGAAGAGAAAAATACAGTTAACTCTTCCCCAGGGTATTTGAATGAGGAAAGGGCTGAACTGTGAATCAGAATTGAATAGACAGAAACATTAGCTCCTTTCAAAAGGATGTTTGCCTTACAGAGATCAGATATTGTAGTAGCAGAGATCTGGCTCTTTGCCTATGCTTTGCAGTACGCAAATGAGTATTTTCCTTTCTCAGAAACTCTGCAGTAAGCCCCACCATGAAATCACAGAAATGTACTGAAGAACTCTCCCAAATGACCACCAATTCTGCTGTCAAACATCAGAAACTGATGTTTGATTAGCAAAGCTGCAGGTAAGGGCCCTCTGTTCCAGACTCACTGTCAGTGGAAACACAAGCAATGAATACCTCTGAAAACAGTGCTCAAATAGGAACATTATCAAAGGTGACTCATGATGCAAGCAGGTGCCAGACAACTATTTGAAAAAAAAATTCCACCTGCTATTGAATTGAGGTGAGCAAGAGCATGTTTTCATGGAGGATTGCAGAAGAGAGTTACCCTGAGTTCTGAGGGAGCTCTAGTTTGTCATGCTGAAGACCAAGGTGTCTTTAGCCCACATTAAGCTCTGCTCTGCCACATGCAGACCCTTGAAAGCCTGAGCTATTTTGATACTGAGATTTTATTGCAAGCTGAAACTGGGGATGCTCTTCTACAGCTGCACCAGCTCAGCATATTTAAATTGTCGGGACCACTGGAAGCTGTGTTGCAGTTGGGTCTCCCAATTTGAAGGACCAAAAAATAGCTGGCCAATCCCAGGACAGAACAAAAAAAGCCTTTTCAGCTTATTAACTTTGTCAAGACTGAAGTTGCCACTACAGACTGTGCCACTGGCAAGTTTGGATATTAAGGGGGAAGGAAGGACATCAAAGAGGAGGGAGACAAATGTGTTATTGCCAATTTAACCATGTATCTGATTCCCTAATACAATCTTTCACGCTTGTACTGTAATTGCCTGCAGCTCTCTTGATTTCGTCAACATCAGTATTTTGCTTATGTTTAAGGTCTGGGACTTCTGAGAGGCACATTAACTTATTTTTCATAAGCTACTTCTAGCATATTTCCTCTCCACTGCCCTGTTAACATCATCACAGAGTCATTTAGAGTGGAAGGGACTTCTGGAAGTCTCTCGTCCAACCTTCTGCTCAAAGCAGAGCCAACATTAAACACATATCCAGGTGACCTTCTGCCGAGACTGTTAATCCCTGGTCTTTTTCAAGAGAGTACCATTTGTCATATTGATTTATTTTCAGCTATGGGTCACCATCTCAAAGACCACCACTGTTTTCCTGTCCAACAAGAGCTCAGTGCCCCATGTCTGAGGGCACCCATCCTTCCACAAAAACAGGACAATGGTCTAGAGTGAGATGATAGCCAAAATCACTTACACCACTCTTAGCTAAACTGAAATAGCTGAAGCAAAGGATTCCATAGTCCCAATATCCCACCCTTTAAAATGAATGTAAACTTTAGATTCAACATAGCACAACTCAGATTAACACTGAGCTTCTTGCTATTCCCATCTGTACCTTCCCAGTAAAGTATCACTTACAGACTTAATAACAGAACAGTTTTTATCCATTTGCCTTTTTGGAGACTTTACCACAGTATGCAAATATTTCAAGGACAGAAATGCTTTCAATGTTTATTCAACATGAACATGTAGGAAAAGAGAAAATAGCAGGCATGAGATATTTAGGGCAGCTACTGTGAATTCACTGTAGCTCTGGGAAGACTGTCAATACTGAGGGCTAGTGGCAAAATGCTATGAAAATACAGGAACAAAATCAATTGTAGCCAGATTTTTTTTCCCCTCCCAGTACACATGACAAAATTATTTACAAGTGGCTTATTTAAATCTAGCCAGAAGTCAGCTATGTCAGTGGCCTGTTGAGCAGAAAAATCCCCTGTGAGTTAAGGAAGGTCACAGATCCAGTTATATCACCCAGATGATCTCTATGACAGAGTATTTGTGACACTTGCTCTACCTTGCCTTTGTTTCAAAGTGGATGGCTTGTGACAGTGAGTTTTACTGCCATTTTTTGTTGGTATTGGCTAGAACTTGCTATATTCTGACACAACATAATGATGATGAGTATAGTGCGAAAAAAAAAAAAACAAACCAAGAGAGAACAACACATCTTATCTAGAAGTAAAAAATAGTCACTAAGACCACCCTTTCAGAAACCCTCATCTAACCTAAAGCTAAAAACTGCTTTAAACACTACCCACACTGCAGTCATAGATTTCCTGCTCGGCACCCCTCCATAATCTCACTGCAAACTGCTGCAAAGGCCAGCAAGCTAATAGCTGATCTGGGTCAGTGCCAGCCTGATTTTAACTGTCCCCTTTAGAAGTCTAGGGCATCTCCGCATTGGTAAGTAGCGCAGTGTAATTGCAGTGGATCTGTAGGGTGAAATGGTGGGTACAGAGCAGCTGAGGGCCAACCTGTACACATTTTAGGGATATTACTTTGGACTATCTCTCATTTGGGCCCTACACAGGGTGCTGAGGTGTTGGTGTGTAGCAAGTGCCTTACTGGACACCATCTACTTGGTTCAGCAGAGGGACATGCACTTTGTGTGCTCCAAGACTATTTCATTCATACTGGGAATGCAAGCACAGTAAACAGAATAGAAGAAGAACAGAATATTTGCTCCCTGAGTACATTCCTGATCTGAACTAAACTGCTAATACAAACACATCTTGGGATCACTTAGGAGGGGTTTTTATCCAGGGAAATCTTTTGTGTAAGAAGACATTCTGACTGTGGAGTCAGTAAGCATCATTAGCTGCTGACATTGTCTGTACATGGATAACCACTGTTAAATTTGATGAACCGCTATAAGAGCTAATAAATTATTTTTCCCTCTTTATTGGAAAAGATAGAAGTTTATTTTTTGTTACAAAGACAGATATTCAAATCAGGAAATATCTGTCTTTTTTGTAATTTGAAAGTTTAACAATAAGCAGTACAAATTAATGGTTTTGGAATCCTTTACATTATTAGCCTATTCTGTCAAGTTTTGATACGAATTGGCTCAAAAGTGTATTTATTTGTCCCAGGCTATCACTGCCAGGCATTGTCATCTTCCAGGCATGTCCATGGTGGAACACCTGGTCTTATGATGCTTTGTGAGTCAGGAGTGGTGCTCTGGGGACTGCGCTGTGCAGCTGCATAGGGGAGATGTTTATTGCTGGCAAATCACAGAAACCACAAACACTGTATTCTAGTAAGCAGATTCCTCTGGTTGAACTCCCGAAAGTTCATTTCATAGTGAGCTTGACGGGCATTCAGAGAAGAGTGTGTCAGAAACAGAATCAGAACACCCCAACATACAGGCATAACCCTCACTGTTCGACTGTTGCAAGATGATGAGATATATTGCTTTCTTTGGTTTTTGGGTTTTGGGTTTTTTTGGTGTTGTGGGGGTTTTTGTTGTTGTTGTTGTTGTTGTTGCTTTTTCTGTTTGGTGTGGTTTGATTTTTCTTGCTTCTCTCCATTCTGAATGCAATGAAGCAGAGTGGTTTATAGAGATAAATAGCTTTCACAGAGATGAAGACTCAGCCATATATATCAAGGAGCATATGCCTGAGCAAGCTTTGTGGGTACACCACAAGCAGATAGACAGCTGTATTACTAACTTTGGGGGATAGCTCAGTTCTCTGGAAAAAAAAAAAAAAAACAAAAAAACAAACAAACAAAAGAACAGCCTACTGAATTCTGCAGCAGATAATACAGCAGCTCGATGACTATACAGGAATCCTTATTTAATTCACTCCGTACCCCTGGCACTCCTCATCCAGATAATCAAATAACTGATACTGTAATGACTGTGTCTGAATATTTCCTTTCTTTTTGGGCTTTCAAATTCCTTATGCTTGTTCAGGACTTGCCAGCTTTCTTCATGTTTTAAGGGGAATGTTCATAATAGAGAGATCTGCCTCTTTCTCATGGCTCTATAGTAGAGCCTGCACAAGCTCTGCCCACTCATTCCAATCATCTTTTGTTCTGATGTAATATGTTCAAAGAATTCCACTTGAAAAAAAATTAATAATCAGTTCTAAACCTGCTGAGCATAACTCCAGTGCATGTGAACTTTAAAAACAGCACCAATTGTACAGTCTTTGGGGTTAGGGTGCCCTTAACTCTTACTGAAAATCTGAATTTGCAAATGCACTTCCTGAAGTACCCCTGAAATGTGAAGGAGTATATGGAAAGATGAACCTATCTTGCCATCAATTTATTCAGCAAATCCTCCTGCAGGGGTTCAGTTGCTATGCCCCATTAAACTGGCAGTGGTTGTCTTGCTTTACAGAGCAGCCCAGCAGTCCTCAAAGGCAAAGTATCCAGAGGCTCTGGAAGACCAGGAGCAGCCCCAAGCAGGTCTCCTGTGCATGGAGCTGCAGCAGCCATCCCTCTGCTGCTCCCGAGACTGTGTCGGTTTGTATTCCATCTGCATTGTCTGTTCCAGGCTTGGTGTTTGTTTTCTTGTCTTTGGAGGAGGGAAGGTGGGGAAAGGGAAATATTTATGAATGTGATTCTTTATTTGCTATATTTTTTTTTGTGTCTCTGTTCTTTCTTTTTGAAGTCTGCCCAGTTCCTGCATTCAGCTGCTGCATCCAGAACAACGGAGCAAGCTGGCCCCACAGCAGTGACCCATCTGCCTTGGGGTTTATGGAGGGGAGGAAGGACAGAGTCTTGTTGATAAAGAAAATTCTGGAATTTATTTTAATATGCTCCAGAATATGGCAGTTTTTTTCATTGGCGACCTGCAAAGATAAGGTCCCTATTCAAAAAAAAAAATTCTGGCATAGATTTAAAACTTAAAAAAGAGTAATGAAAAGCAAACAATGCAGAAGGAATAGATGCACAGATCTGACAATCATATGGTTAATGAAAATTTACAGATGTCTCTGGGCTTATTTTGTTTTGTTACATTTGTGGAAAATTAAATAGAGACAAAACAAGGTAAATAATTCACAAAAAACCTACATTACTGAAAGATCCAGATAATTTTTTTTCAGCTGCAGTCCAGTTCAATGGGCAGAGACAATTCTATTCAAGTAGAAAGGGACCAGATGAGTCCAAAGCTTTACAATTCTTGAAGATTTGGATTATGCAAAACTTAACTGTTATTCATTAAATTCTTGTTTTACATCCAAAAAGATGAAAAAACACCAAAGATTCAAAAAGAGAAAACAAACAATAACAATAACAACAACAACATATGAAAGCCAAAACCAAACCAAACAAACAAACAAACCCCTCCAACCTGAGTTAGAGCTGAAAATTGTCTTTGGTGGAACTGGGAACAGAACCCAAGCATATCAACTCCCAGTCCTCCTGAGTATTGGGCAACCTCTTTTAACAAATAAATGCAGAGGCACTCTTTAAACAAACATCATATCCTCTGCTGACCCAATATACATACAATACAGTGAAATCTTGAATAATTTATCTACAGTGTGAGTTCATTATTCAAAGACAAGCATACCATGCAGTTTAATGGAAATTTGCTTCATTACTTTCAGGATCTTTCAAATCCATTTGTGACATAAATACATGCTTACTAAAACATTCTTAAAACTTCTGAGAGAGTCAGCATTCTCTGCAGAAAGAAAATGCCTGATTCCTTTCTTCATTTTCTGAAGTTCACTGCAGTTTTGTGGCATTTTCAATAAATTATCTAGAGTGTCTGTGTTACAGCTTGTTGAAATGCTACTTAGGTTAGTTTGATTCAAAGGTCAAACTATTTTCAGTGTTTAACCAAGTCATTTCAAAACATGCCTTGCCTTTAAGGACAAAAAGGTGTGAGTTTTCAAAACCATATTGCAAAGTATGTATATATTTAAATATTTATATTCCGATTAGCTTAAAATGGGGAGAACAGATGTATTAGCTTACTCACTGAATCACGGTGAAGATTCCCAACGGGTTATCATAAACGTCCATTGTGTTTAAAGTTGATGGAAGCAGGTGGCAAAGTCCCAGGACAGGCAGTCTGGGTGGGGGGATCTGTGCCTCTTTTGCTGCACCCCTCACCTGCACACCCAGACACCCTGCACACAGCCCTCCTCCGTGTGTCTGCTTGGCCTCCCCTGGCCCCGCTGCCTCTTTCAGAGCGGCTCTGGCAGCACGGACACTGCTGCAGGCTGAGAGCTACCAGAGGCAATGGAGAGCACGGGGGTTCTATGGCACTGACGCTCCCACTTGCCAATCCACGTCGATGCTGCTGACACAGGAGGATCAATGGGAAAATTGCAGTCCCGTGGTCCGGGCTGTAATGATTTAATGACAATTTTTGAAACTGTTGCATAGCTTCATCTTGAAACAGGCCTTGAGATTAACCTTAACAAATATAGAAAAGTATGTTTATGCAGATTGGATCATGTGTGATTCCAGTCTAATGTAAATGATGTGTCAGTGTCTGCCGGTATAAGGAGGGATAGGCATAGTTGTGCCTTGTTTTCTTTGCCTTGGCTGGGATTCTTAGAATAGAATATAACTTTGGGGGTTGCAGTGAAATAAAGCTTTCTTCTGTTTATGCAAAAAAAAAAGAAGTGAAGCAAGAGAAAGGTTCTTTGTCAGTTAAATATCACAGGACAAACAGTACAAACCAGTCCATTAAAATCAATAAGTGTACGTCTTTTTCCTCTGCCCAGCTGAAGATCTCTGATTTTCAAAGGAGGATGCCTCTAGTTTTTGAAAAGTATGTCTTTAAAAGGATCTTACATCTCCAGAATTTAAGCATCTTACAAACACCTGTGAGAAACACAATTTCTTCATGTAATGAAACAGTATTTCCTTACCGATCTATGCTGCAATTTAAATGCAGTGGTGCTGAATCAGTTGCTGAAGGAATGACAACCTATTCCCCAGTGATCCTGCATGAAGAAATCCTTCAGCTGAGAAAGTCTGATGACAGGTGAGCACTTCCAAGGGAGCCCTCCTTCCTCTCTTCAGACACACAGTGCCCTCACTCCAGGAGTGCAGCACTGGACACAGCTTCGTTCAGGGAAGGAGAAAGAACAGATTGTATAGTGAGGCTGGGGTGAGAGGCACATGAGAGTGCACCAGCCCTTGCCCCCAGACTACAGTGGGTGAAGGGACATGCTGTATCCAAGTAGATGAAGAGAGGGAAAAATGAGAGGGAACAGTGGTAGCTCCAGTCATTAGGCTACATACCAGATGTGTGAGTCCACCATCAAAGGCAGCCACCATGGAAATGGATGTGCTCAAAACAGTTAGTTAAATGGCATCCCCATTTCTAACAAGCTAGACCCACCTGCTCTCCCACAGCTCTCACCTTGGCTGACAAAATTATAAAGAAATGCAGTCTCTCCTAGTGAGGTGAAAAACTCCAGAAGTACAGGCAGCTGGATCACAAACAATGCTGGTGTTGCTGCAGTGATGATTCTAGAATCACTGCAGGGTTGGAAGGGACCAGTTTAACAAAGATCATTTCAGCTAAAGGCTAATGATCAAGGCTGAGGACCTTTCATCGCAGGCCCCAAGAAGAGCAAGACAAGAGAAGACAGAATCACTCCTGTGCAGCGGCTGCAGTGGATTGAGGCACTTGGGAAGTCCACACCAAGGCTCCAGAGCCTCATTGTAAAAGCAAAGCTTACAACCTGGTAGGTTTTTACTGTACTGTGCCACTCATATTTTCACACAGTGGAGAAACAAAATGGAAACCATTATGTATCTTTCCATTAAAAAAGTACCGATGGAAAGTCCAGAGTCTTAATTTTCAGGACAGAGGCTGAGCACATTTCATCACCAGCCTTGTTGAAATGCTGGTGTCTGCAGGGTCTATTTCATGACAGCTGGACACTCTGGTCTATTAGCAAATTTGTGGTTGGGCCCTTCTTTGGGGATCACAAGATGAGGTAAATATCTCCACTTGTGCAAAGAGCAGACAGGATTTTTTCGTAAGGTGAGCTTTGATTCCAGCTCAGCAGGCATATAACAAGTGTAATTGCTGTTTTCTCAAGGGTGGTTTGAATATATGATCTAGGAGTTAAAACACTCCAGGGTACCAAAAAATTCCAAATGCAATGTGGTATAAATATGGGGTTAGGCACCATTTCTGAGTTCAGATCCTATCTCTGAAACTAATTTTATTTCTGGCAGTGGGCAAATTGTTAACAGACAACTTGTAGAGACATTTGTTCAAACAGAGCTACTGATACTCGGTATTTAGCTTGAGACATGTGGGGTTGTATTTTCAAAGTGAGTTCATCTTGAAGGGTTAGCCACAGATGATAATTTTCTTTAAACTCATCACAAGATACCACTGATTTGACTTCTGTAATCAGAAGCCACTTTTTAAAAAAGCAAGTTCTCATCTCAAGCCCTGCAAATGTTTTTGGAGATATCCCACTAATTCAACAGGCTTCACAGCTACTCAGACTGCATTAGTTCCCACATCTCCAAAAGAGGAGTAAAGATTTACATATCTAAAAGATTATTCAGGCAATATTTGTGGAATAATTTGAGGGATGATGTAGGCAGTTTACCCCACATGACTTCCTCACGTGCACTTGAGTAGATAATCTGATCACTTACTTTCACTCTTGTATTTTCTCCCAGCTGCTTGTGATTTATCTGGATCTTTAATTACTCATTTTTAGATTCTCTAATATTTTGTAGAGAAGTCTTGCTATCTTCCCACACTATGAAAGACATGGCAGAAGTTATTTGTGTACCATTAGATAGTGAGGTTAAACTCACTCAGAAGAAATTCATGAGATCATTTTAAGGATAACATGATACAAACTGAGATAGGTCCCAGAAGCCAACCTTCAGTACCAATAGTTTCCCCTTTCTGGACTTCCCTATTCTGAAATTCCAGCAAGAGGGGCGCTGAAAGAACTAGAGAGGAAAAAAGTAACATATTTTATTTGCTCTCTTCAGATCATCTCTTGTGAATGAACCAGTGATAAAATAAATGAAATAAAGTAGCCTTTAACATGATCCTTTCCTCTCACTACACTCTTAGTAGCATCTTGAGAATTACATGCTAAACATTTGGGGCCAGATGCTCATTGGCATGATTTGATGCACACACATTGAAACCAGTAGAGCAATGATAATATATATACACTAGAAGCTACAACAACTGGGTCTTAATAAAAGGTTTCATAAGTTATGTAACTGGTAATTCCGGTACAGGATTTGTTTTTAATACGATTGACTTTGTTGAGATGAACCTGACTATAACCTTAGGAAAGATGTCATGCTGCTAAAAAAAAAAAAGGACAAAAATCAACTAAAACCACAATAATAGTGCTCCTAGAACTCAAAACAAAATTAATTCTTCTTTTACTGTTATGTCCAACATTTTTACATTTAAATTGGAAGAATGGGACCTATCTTACAAAGTGCAGACTTTTAATCCCCTCACCCAAGACTCTGAAATCACTCAAGAATAAGGCACTGTAGATGTAATGCATCTCAGCTTTAGAGATATGTTTGAGTCCAATGAATCCCTTCATAAGAGAAGGGTAGCCACTAAACTGAGGCAAGGTGAAGACTCATCCTGATCTCCATAGAGCAGTGGGGCCAGCACTTATTTTTACTCTACATCAATTTCAGTCCACTGGCTGCAACGTGATTTCTAAGGATAAGGTGTCAATACCAATTTGTGAAGCCAAAGGCAGGCTTTGCTAAGTAAATGAATACACAGAACAGTGCTGATAAGTGGCCAATTTGACTGTGCTGCTAGACAGGAGATTAACTACTGCTGCACAGGAATTGTTAAAAAATTAAAACTTCGCATATTGTGTCAGTGCCTCAAGTCTGATGTCATTTCAATACAGAGAAGTCTCTAAATAATCAGTAGCCAAGTATGGTGGCAATACCATAGGGCAATTATTAAATAGCTTGTTAGTCAAATTCAGTTTGGGGAAAAAAAATATTATGAACACTATTTAAGGGCATGAAAGGAGTGGTTTTTTCTACAAAACAGCTAATCTAGACACGCTCTAGCTTCATTTGATCTTGGCAACAATCCTCATAAACAGGACTCTCATCGTCTGACACCAGAGGCCTATGGTGCACTTGGCTGTCTCTGCTGGTCACCCACTGCTTGCTGCCACAGCGGCTTCTAGGATGTGATTCATCTGACCTAATTCAGCTGACTGCTTTACAGTTAAGATGCATAATGCCTAGAAGTGTCTGTTTCTTTCCATTTGCTGTCTATCTGAGTTGTTTGGTGTGTGGTATTGCAGACTGGCAATACTTTGTGTACAACAAAGAAGAATAGGAGCAAGAGGAGAAGCTCTGAAACTAATACCTCAAGGTCTGTGTCTCAGAGCCTCCCTTGAGGCTTTGTGTTACAGAGGCATGAAAGCAAGATATAGACTGGACTTTGGTGTTACACTGGTCTACCAAGCAGCTAGAATCCAAACCTGCTCCCCTGATGCAGTATTCCATAAAATTATATTTGCTGATGTGACTGAATCTGGCCTTCCAGAGGTTTGGAAAGAAGTTTTTTGAAGAAAACCTTTTACATGTCAGAAAGTGTAGGCTGTTGCCAGCAATCATGTGAAAAATATGCTCTGGCAATGTTCTGGCTCTTTTCTTAAAAGCCCAACACTCCCTCATTCTCCCAAATCCCAACACAAGATCTGCACACTGTCTTTGGGCATAATTCAAGGCAGACCATGATGTTGAATGTACTCAGCAAGACTCCTCTTCCCATTGTTTATGATAATTACACCCCCTGTCAGAACTTTTCATACAGTGATTCTCACTTGCAAACTGGGCTACTCCTCTCTTTCCAAGCTCATCTCCAGTGCTGGCTATCAGAGAAAGGAATCAAGGATGGAAAAGACAGGGATGAGTAACTGGGGGCAGACTGACAGTGCTACAGCTTTGAGCATGTCCCAGGCACACTGAAAAGAGTGGGGAGAGCTGGAGGAGAGAAGTGGTGGCGCTGATCTTGTATCTATGATTTGTTTGGAATTAAAATGTGTTTGTTTAACATTCAGCTTGTATTCAGACTTGTATGTATTGATGTTTGCATTAAATCAAGTAATTTTTCTGCATTCATGTTACATCAACGAAGCTATATAAAGCATTTGACATCCTTAGGAAAATTCTCCATATGCTATTATTTCTCATCTCAAAACCAGTAAACAGATTGCTAAAACAAGCAAAGTGATTTTCAGGTTGTTACGGAGCTGCAACGAGCAACTGTACATGTTCCTTAGTTATTGGGAAATATAAAATCAGGAGAAAAATTTAAATTACATTTTTCCAACCTTACACCTGCCAGATAAGATCCAATGACATAATCCCATGTGCAGAATTAGATACAACTCATTGTGAATATGCATGGTGGAATCAATCCAGGATACATAAGAGAAAAACAGTGAAGTCTCAGTGCTGCCAGAAGTGTTTAACAATATTTTTCTGTTTTAGAAACTTGGATCTACAGAAGTCTCAGGTAATAATTAACTTAGACACATTCCTTACTGCCTTGAGTAAACAGAAAATGACACCCTACTGTACGCAAGCTGGGACTGTGACCCAAGAAGTCATGTCCCACCAGAAGATTTACATCCACCCCCAACAAATTTTGGCACAGAGTTGCCCCAGAAACTGGAAGGAACAAATTATGATCAAAGTTAGGCAGCTCACAGATGTTTTTTCAATGACTGACAAGTCAGGTCTGTTCAAAATAAAGATGGGACCAGTCACAGTCTGTCTTTTCAGTGGTTTCTGACTATTTCCAGTCTCTGAGCTGCTGGGGGACCTGAACAGGTATCCAGATTCACGTCACATAGGCTCACACCTTGTTGATTGCTGTGCATGGAGCCCAAGAGTGGTCACGTTACATCAGCAGTGACAAGCAACATTCCTCTTTTGAAAATGGCTAATGAACAACCAGACAAACTATAACTGCTTCACACAAACAACAATCAGGATTAGGGTGGCACACATAAAAATTATACTCTGGAGTTTCAACAAGCCATAATTAAAGATCACCCGATCCAGACATAGCAATACTCCATGCTTATTTATTTCTTATTGTACCTAATTTCTGTCAAGGGTATCTGTTGGGTCATGCATCATTCTTATTTAGATGTTGGTAGAATGACTCCAGTGGAAGTTATATAGCATTAAAAATTATTTTTAAAACTCATGTATGTTTAGAGTGATGTAACTCAGCACTACCTTCCTGTCTTCCAGGAAAAGGCGTATTTCTATTTTGTAAATAAGTTGGAGCTTGTAGCAACTAAATTATCCACACAAATGATGTCCTTCCAGTGGGAGGGCAGATTCCACAAGCAACATTAAGGAACAAAAGGAAAACCATATTTGACAAAGATGAAAAAAAGGGAAGGCTGTGATGAGTAGAACAATTGCATTAACTAAATTACTTGTAAGGGTTTTTTGAAAAGTTCCTTGGCTGATTCACTTGCAACCAAAAATGTAAGTAAGGGGAAAGAGAAACTTCACTTCCAAGTCAGTCTCCACTCCAAGGAAGGCAAATTTCAGTAACAGATTTGTTAATGGAGATATTTGCTGTGTTGGAGGTCTGTGTAGGATATTTTGGCAATCAGTTTGACAGGTCAATCCACAAACCAGAATATAATTCAAAGTCAGATTGAAATCATCGTTAGCCAAACATATCTTAGACAAGTATTTAGCTTCTCTATGTATGACTTTTAATGGGGTAGCTAATTTCTCAAATCCGCACTTTTAATGTCATTTTTACATTGTATGCTTTTTTAGTGTAAAGGCAGTGTTGGAATTGCCACCCAATTTTCCTGAGGGAGGTGGTCCTAAGTGATGGGCTCACTGACCATCCCCAGAGCCATTTACAAAGTGACTGAGAGAGCAACAAGCGCTCCTTCATCTGCACCACTGCTGGGGGTGCAGAGGACACACACTGGCTGGTTTTAACTAGTCAGTGCTTCTTCTTCCACATGGCCTTTTAGTCACTGCCTCAGTCACAAATGGTGCTCCAAATGTGAGGATGCTTCATGATAACAAAACATGATGGGGAACAAGAAATGCATTTCTAACTTTATCTCCTTCATCTCTTTCACATCCCACAGCAACCAAGAGACAGTTGTCAGTATTTTCTGTCATGCATCTGTAAGTGGCAACAACTTCTGTGGAGGAAGAAGGGGACCTTTCTTAACACATTTGTCCTCTGTAATGCTCTAACCCTTCAGTAGAGAATTTTCATATTAGCTCAGTTGGGTTGTCTATTTTTTGGTAACCGCGCAAGCATGCACACAGTTGCTTTGCCATCTCCCACCAGCACTAAAAAACCCACTGCTGCACGCCTCCCTCTCCCACTCATTCCTGCATTTGCCTGGGAAGCTATTCAGGCAAAGCAGCAGCTGAAACACAATCTTTTTTAATTACTAGCAACAGCATGTGCCAGTAGAGATATATGACTGTAAACCTACGTGAACAGTGACCTTAATGCTCTTTAGCCTAAGTAGAGCTCACTTGCAGACTTCATCTATATAAATACTGGTTTTACCTTCCCCCAAGTATTACAGTGTTTTAGCTCTTTTTAACAGGAGATTCATGCCTTTACAAGGACTTATCTGAATCACTGCCAATCACTCTGTTAAACCCCAAAGTATATCCCTCTGTTTACTGCTGATATAGATGATTTTTCAAAAGCAGTTAGCATTTTGAGGAGCTTTAATGTGGGATGCAGGAAAGAAGTCTCCTTTACAAAACTTTTGCTGTGGTTTCATCGAAAAATCATTCCTCCTAAAATGGCTGGCAGTGAGCACCTTAGATGTGAGAAGTTTGGAATTACAGACTTTGCCAAGTATGTCAACTTTCTCTCTTATTGTGAGAAAATATTATTAATCATTGTGAGGAGAAATTAATCTGAGAATATAGGTCTCCAGTCAAAATTGTATCCATGCTTGATCTGGGCATGTTCTTTTATTCCCTATATATTCAGTTTATGTGCAACCTAGTTTTCTTTACTGAAGGTTGTGAATAACAGATGTAACCTCATTGTCCTTACTGACTTCACTGAGCTATAATTGAACACTGCTTTTGGTATGCTCTCAACAGTGTTGCTTGTATACTGTAAGTCATCTAAGTACTAATATTGAATTTATTCCATCAAAAACTAGCCCCTAGGGGCAAAAACAAACCAGAAATAATTAAATTCATCTAGTAAACCACAGGCTAATTTGAATAACATTGCCTTCTCTTAATGCTGCATGTACATACAGCAAGCATAGATCATTACAGGCTGGCATCCGCTCGAATGCCTGTGAAGGCAAGATTCGGTTCCGGCTTCACAAGCAACGAGTGCTTTGAACAGGAGAGAGAAGAAACCCAGGCTTCTGTGTGTTTTTCCCCAAGCAGGAATGCTATGTACACTATTGTCAGGTTTTTCCACACAGCACTTTACTTCTGTTTGAACTCCTTACAGATTGCACTGGTACATTTTTATTACTTCCAATATGTCAGAGTGAAATGACAAGTAGCCTTGTGTCAAACCAGTTATACATCTGATTGAAATCCGTTCACATTTCACCTGCAGCTCATTAATTTTTCATTTCTATGTTGTTCTCAGGATGAACCAGTTCACAGTTCACTCTTCCCCTTGGAACACACATATCTATTACATGCCTCAGGTTCAAGGGCTGACTAACAATCTATGGCATTCTGCTTAATATTTCTATTCAGTATGACACAGCTTCTTGTATGGATCTAGCCCATACAGTAAGGTAGGAAGAAACTGCAATCAAATTGCATTTTTCAAAGGCCTAGTGGAAGTTTGGGTCTGTATATAAAGCTCAGTGATGAGTGCCTTCTCTTCTATCTTCCTTCAGCTCTTGATATAGAAAAGTTTTTGCAGTCAGATAAGGAAAAATCAGCATGTACTTGAATGTTGCAAAGTGGGATGTTTTTATTTTTAAAATTTCTCTTTTTCAGCTGTGCTACTTTGTATTTTGCATACGAATAAAAATCACGAAGAGTTACATATCACAGCTTAAATATCAAAGATGACTGCCAAATATTTCAAACAGAAGGCTCTTTATTAAAGTCATTTTACTGAACAATTTTGTATTGGAAACCAAAGAAGATGAAGGAGAATACTGCTTACTGAATCAAAGCAAAGAGTCTTGCTCTTCAGTTGCACATCTGCACAAGTGCTTCAATACATAGCTGGGTAAATAACCCCCCAACTTTCATGTATTTGAATTTATTTCTCCACAAAATGGAAACACATACTCATCTGGCATATCTCACAGAGGTAGAATATATAAAGATTTATTTCAAGGAATTTCATCAAAAAACACTGAGTAAAGGATCAGCACCATTATTTTTATCTTCTTTAAATTCTCCATATCAAAATGAGACAATGCAACTTTTCCCTTACATGTCATTCAACTTATTTCACATTTTCCATTAGGTTTTGTGTGCTTTGGATAAAGTGTGTATGCTACCTCGGTGATCAACTTGTTTGTTTCTCTGAGAGTTGGTGGGAGTGCTGCATAGAACTACATGCTGCTTCTTCTAGTTACAAGGAGTATAACAGGGAGAAGAATGACAGCCAGTCTTTACTGGAGACCTGAAAACATTTTTGTGGCACTCAAATTGCATAAAAACAGGATCAACAAATGTCATAAACAATAGTAAAGCTTAGCTAAGGATGTGGATATTCACCACCTTATCACAAAATAAAGAACAATCATCAAAGGAAGAGACACATTCTTATGCATAACAGTAGTCTTATTTTATGGCACATCATTTGTATAGCTATTTATTTTTAACAGCTGGTGAACAAATGAGTTTACTGTAATGCTGAATTTCTTTCACTAGCTATATGTATTTTTCCACAGAGTTCTGATCCAAAGTCAAATCAAAGTCAGTCAGCATCAGTATACAAATTAGTATTCCATTCTATGATAATCCACATTTTGACTGACCATGCTCCTACTGATGGCAGTGGCAAACCCGGGGTCTCATTTGGTTGTAAAGACAAAGAACCAAAACCATTAGATGGCTAGAAAATTGGCAGAAGCTGAAATCCCAGAGCTTAGAACACTTCAAATGTTAGAGATACAGTCAAATTTTCTACATTGTGGATCAAAAGAGTATCCACATGCAATATGAAGTCTCTAGTATGCAAAACACATCAGAGGAACATGAGCTACTTCTGTGATGTGAAATAAATGTTGGATGGAAGAATGAAAATGCTCTCTAGTTTCCTAATGACAATTTTACAACTCACTCCATGGAATCTTTTCTCGAGTCTTGTTTGCTAGAGCAAACCATATAAATTACTAGCGTATTATTCTAATGGCACGGAATTGCTTAAAAACTGACAGAAAATTACTTACAAAACTTTATGTCGACATCATCAGTTATCTTAAAACTTAATTGTAAAACTGTACTAGAAAATAATCCAACCCACTTCTCCTTATCTTTCCAGAGATGATTCAGAAATGAAGCGCACCCAAATCCAGTTCTGTATCTGCCCTGCACTATCACGATCCAGGTTTCTCCCCGAGGCAGGGTGTTAATGCCATGAGTCCTCATCATGGCAGCAGCTGTAAAAGAATGTGTTTGAACTCTCCTCCTTGATCTGCTACTTGTTGCAGATCTGCTGTGTCAGGAAAGTAGTTCCCAATAGAGGATACCTCTAAATTAACCTGTACACAGCCTATGTATCTTCTTTGCCTAACCATAGTTTCACATCCACTGCAAGCCAGAACATGGTTCTTCTGTATTCCTTATTTCTCATTAACACCTATTTTCTTTTTCTGGTACATATTTTCTTTTTCTATGTATTTTGGTGTCATTGTGTCTGAATTTTACTTCTCTTCCTTCCATAAGTAGCAGGTATAAGTGTCAGTCCTCCCAGGATTCTGTGTGAGAGCACAGTATCTCCTAATTTGCAGAACCAGGTGCATCCATACTGCGTATATCCAGCAGCTGTAGGGTTGCTTGGCCAGCTCTAAGCCTGACCTCCAGCATGGTCAGAGGCACATACTTCAGGATGCTTCATGCTTGAATGCAATAAGACAATTACCATGTTCCCTAGGGCATCCAGACAGGATGTCTGCAAGCAATCTGCAATCTGCCTAGCTGATAAGATACAGGCTGGAAGCAGAACGTGCTATGTTGGCTGTTTTTCATGAGACCTTTCTTCCACAGAAAGACATTTCTTTCTTTACAAAAGATACTATCATCTCCTCTGTTCCTTGTCTTCAAATCTGCAGGTTGTTAAGAGGTCCTGTGAGAAGATATAAATCTTTCTCTAAGCATTGGTGCCAAGATCTGTTGTTGTGTGAGGAACTCTTCTGCTTGCTTCACGCTTGTCTAGTGTGGTGATTAAGTGGAGACGTGTCCACAGGAAATGCTTACACTAAAACTTATGCTCATCAGAGTTGATGACAAAAATCTTATTAGTCATACTGAAATGCCAAGGGAGGAATTGTGAATTCAATGGGAAATATTCAAGGCTCCTTATCAGTCCTACAGGAAAACCTTGGTACCTGAGACAGAGTGAATGTGCAGAGACAACTGATTAGTGGCAGTAGAACGCTAAAAGACAGCCAGACATGTAGATAATAAACAAGAACTCTCTGTTGGACTTCACTTTGCCCATTCCTTGTAGGCTTTAATTCCTTCTAGATAAGTAGTGAGCCATACAACATCATCTGCAATACAAATGCTGCCTCCTCACAAGATCATCCCAGTGTCCAAAGTGGCAATCCCCTGTTAGAATTCTTCCTTATGACATTGGCCAACTCCGCTTCTCAGCTTCTGACTCTTATTCCCATCCCTCATGCTACTCAGCTAAGGATTACTTACTAGTAACTAATGCCAAAGCTCACAACAGCCAAAATAATTCTTTTTAATAGCTTTGATAGCTTGCATTGCTTCATTGGCTGTACGTAGAGCTGATACGTGATAAGCTTGGTAAAATTTTCTACAGAAGCTACCTTCTGACAAAAATTGCATTTGCCACTGAACAGAAACTTAGGGCCAAAAGCATTTTCTTCCATTACCAAAATAAATTTAAAAAATGGGGGACGTGTCCTCTTTTTATTTAAAAACTACACACTAGAACTGCACATTATTGTTTTTAGGCTAAAAACCAAAATACTTTGGACAAAGGCCAGAACATTTCAGCTGAGAACTAGCTAATGCTTTATCACTGTGGTTAACAGATGTGACTGGATCCACACAGGGAGTGAATTTGTTCTGCAAAACTTGACATTTTTTCACAGTCACATTTCAAGCGGAAAAGAAACCCTTTGAATATGTGGTGATAGATTAAAAGGAAATCATCCCTTCTTCACAGAGGAAAGCCAGGTATGCACACACAGAATGGAACTGGCAATACAGCTCTCATGGGTTTTCCCTGCTCATTCTCCTCCCTGCTGCATGCAGTCTGTCAGTCTCACTGCAGGAGAGAGGGACCAGACCTCTCAGATAATGGGCATGAGAAAAGCTGTCACATCAAATATTTCTTAAAAGTGTGTTAGCCTTTATAAACTGCCCCCTAACCTGATTGAGGAATACATTTGGTAAAGGCCCAAGACTCTGCAAAATATAGTCATTCCATGTGCTCAAGACACTTGGTTATTTAAAGATTTACTGTGTATAAAGGCAATCTATAAAGAGATCAGAAATACTTTCCACTTAACATGTCCTTCAAGATAGGAGACAGAGGAGTTTTAAAAAATTCAGGAGGTGCTTAAATTTACAATCATTCAGTATGCCTTATGTTGCTCTCCTCCTTGCACAGACTGAAATAAAAACTGATGTGTTTATTTTCACCTCAGTCTCAGATTTTTTTAAGCTGTGTCTATGCAATTCATTGGGGTTAATTTGCTATCAACATGTCAGTTAGGGAGACCTTGCTACAAAATACCCTGGATGTCTCATGGTTCCACACCTCAGAAAGTTCCAAACCTCCCCAAGCCCTATGCCCTCCCTGTGCCAGGGAAATCTGTCCCCGTGGCCCAGAAGCTTGTGCTGCAGTATGGTCACTGTTTGGCTGATGGAGGAATAGCACGGCACAGAGTGGCACAGCAAGGCAGAGCCACAGCAGGGAAGTCCAGCTGCAGTCCCATGTGAATAGCACTACTCTAGAAATATGCATCTGCTGTCATTTATTTTACCTTACTTCTTGGCAATAAAGTATTTTTTTTTCCCCTTCATCCTTTATTCCTCACCTCTCCAAGTGGCAAACAGTAGTTTTTCTTTTAGCTGTAGCTTCACTCAGAAACACTATGGAATTCCTCTTCCCACAAGTCTGGGGTTGTGGATGTGGCTTGAGCTCTGTGTGTTGCCAGGCTGGGAGACCTCCATCACTGAGGGGGAAAGCTCTGGCCACAGATGGGTTGCCATTTGGTATTGCCAGTGACCAAAATGCCGAGGGTAGGTAGAAGCGAAGCCACGTGGCTCACCAGAGGCTGATGTCCTTCAATGGCCCCAAACCCAGCAGCTGCTGGGACACGATGTGTAGCTGTTACAAGTGCTCCAGTTTAAGAGACCATCAATCTGCCTGCATCACGTGTGTCTGTTCAGGAACTAGCAACACTGCTTATCCCAACTGCATAAGGGTAAAAATTTGATAAAGGAGCATAAATTTTAGCCTTTCTCTAAAAAAAAGTGATCTGTTCCTGGGCAAAGGGATCTACTGGAGTGCATACAGGGTTTGTTATATTCGATTCTGAAATCTCTCCCCTGCTACACGTTGCAGCACCAGCGGGGTGTCAGGGGAGCTCCTGGGCTCGTTCTGGGGTGTGTCATCCCTCGAGAATACTGCCAGCTGCCGTGTGCTGGAGTGATGAACGGGTGCCATCAAACCTTTTTTCAGAGTTTGTTTGTGGTTTGACATGTTTCTCTATTATCAAGGACCATACATGATGCTGCCCAACAGACCTTTTTTCCTTATCTCTTTCAAAAGCAGTTCAAAGCCTATACTCACAGCTACTACTCATGACTGAATCTCCCAGGTGTCTCAATCCTAGCAGGTCCCCCATGGAATAAACTGATAGTGCACCACAGAGGTGGCAGAGGTTGTGAGTACAGCAGAGTCGAGGCAGAGGAGACAGCCTTGATATTTGGAGAGACTATAATCCCAATCCCAACAGTTTAGAAAGGCTGTTGAAAGATCCAGTTTATCACTTTGCAAAACATCCAGGGTTTGCCAAGCAACAAAATTCACACAGTCCAGACTGATGCTCGCCAAGATTTGAAAGACTTGAAGCACAACCATCTTTGAAACGCACTGTTAAACCTTCTCATTTCTTTTTATTTCACTCTGGGAAATGGATTTAGAATAAACCAGATCCCTCTCAAGTACTCCAAGTGCTGCTCTGTTAGTGGTGCAGATCAATGGCCAGCGAGGGAGACTGCTCCATCCTGCTGTGCTGTGAGGACATCTGCATTACAGCTCACCCGGTCAGCTTTACCACCCATGCTTTATGGATTTCTTTTGCCGCCAGAATTAGATGCTTTGTTTGCCCTCCTTAGACCTTAAAAAATCATGCATTTTTATAATTATATCATTTGAGTTTTAAACTTTCTGCCACTATTATGAAACTACAGTCTTTTCTAGCATGTAAATCTACAGCAAAGAAATATGTTTGCCACTTCTTTCAAAAATTTTTAAAGATTGATCATTTCTAATGAGCTTCATTGTAAAGCAGCCTTGTGACTCTTATCAAGGACACTCTGTAAATGCATGGCTGTGATGATGTTGACCCAGCAAAAATGTTTTCAGTACTTTGAAACCGGTAGTTCTGGCATGTTCTAGGAAAATAGGCAGGGTTTTTTTACAAATGCTCTCTCATACAACATGTAGCAGTAGTAGTCTTAACCTGTTTTAATTTTTTAACTCAAGTCACAAGCTGGACCTGGAAGAGAAGGTTTTGGAGTGGTTGAATTATTTTGTGCTGAAGATCTGATGTTTGGTTTGGGGTTCAGCAAGGGGGAAGGTTTGTGTAGGACTTCAATCTTCTTGGTAATGGGCCAAAGTAGCGCAATGTGCAATAATGGTTCTGGCATATTTTCAGTGATCATGGCAGAATTTATTTCACCTCTCAGTATGTAGGAATATATTCCAGTGGGTAAGGAGGGTTCATTATTTTAGGCTTGACTCAGTACAAATATATATATTTTAAAAAGGAATATAACTAGATCAGCCCACACAAAACCATGAAGCCAGATGTCTTTTTTTTTGCCTCAAATTCAAGTAGATCCTTTATAAACTGATGTGGAGAAAAAGCTGAAAGGGAAGATTTAATTATATGCTACAATCAAGAAGGCATTTTACATCCCAATTGGCAGAGCTCTTACTGTGTATTTTAAGCAAGATGAAGATGACAGAAGAAAGCAGAGAAAAAAAACCAGTTTCTATACTAGTTCTCTGGTGAAAGGAACAGCTTGATCTTATTTATTGCATAGTTTTTGCAAGTTCTGATATTTAGAGCCTGTCCTGTAACATCCAGGAACAAACACTAAGGAATCTTAACTATATTAGCATGAATTATAAATTAATTTCCTGGAGTTACAGCCATGGCTCCTAGAGGGACATTAACATACATGCCATTTCTTTTGGCACCTAATGAGGCTCTGGTAGGTTTTTCATAATTAATCTTCAGAAAAAATGAATAAGGATTAGGAGGGAGGGGAAAATCTTTCAGCATTCTCTTTATAATTTCATGCATCTTTATCAGACACAAGCATAATATTATAATTTTCTTTCTTAATTAATTTGCTTTGAGAACTGCCAGATTTATCTAACAGCTTTTTTAATATATCAAAACTGCAAAGTGTCAGGATCCAGAATTAATGCTCACCTCTCATAAAAATTGCATTTTGTAGGTATAGACCTTTTGACATCCTTCCCCTTCTAAACAGAAGACTGGTCTTAATAATCAGCTTTTTATGCCCTAGCACATTTACACTATAAATTGAATATTCTGTTCTTGATTAGAAAATAGGATTCAGTAACAAGCCTTTTAAGTAGAGCTGCCCATAGGCAGTAGGTTTCACAGACTTTGGACTGTAGGTTTCTCACAAACACATTCTCTCCTCATTTCTTTAAGCTTTTCTGAATGCATAATGAGCAATAAATGTAATCATAACTATTACCTTTGTGAATAAGCAGTTTGCAATATTGGTTACTAAAAAATACCAGATCATTTGTTTGCCACATCTAGTAACTGGTAATGTAAACACAAAACATTAAACTTGAGATTTCTTGCTTTGATAAGAGCCTAGAGTAAAAAGGGTAATAGTCCTTTTGAGGATAGGAATAATCTCTGAAGAGGGGAACTGCAGAAGTTTCCCAGCCTGTACTAGTAAATAGAACTGCACATCTATTGAATATGATTAATGAAGTGTAATGATTGCATAGTTACACACCGGAAGAGCAATCAAAATTACCGTTGTTAACTTTAGCAGAGTTTCACTCCTGTGAAGTACCAAGTACCAAGTATTTAACTGCTGGCAGGCACTTGAACTGATTTAAAAGAGAGAAGACAAACTGAACCATTAGAATTCAAATTTTCAGCCAGAGTTCCTAATTCTCCATAACTGCTAAATACCTAAGACTTTGCTTTATATGATTTACATGGCAATCATAAATATTTCTCTAAACACAGTTGCTAGAATGTGGAGTGACATTTTACTTGTCTCCCTATCAGAGTTAAAGCAGGTGGACCTTCAGGCACAAGACCTTGCTCTTCCTTGGGCTTCCCACTCACTGGCCCGGCCTCATCGTTCTGTTGGGGGATGTCAGACCTCATAGTACCGCTGACTGAAGTCCCACGCTAAATATTCCTGAGGCCTGATGTCCTCCTCACAGATCTACCATCATGGATCTATTGCTTTACAATTTAAGAAACATTTTGATGTGTAAGGAAAACAGGGTGGGGCTTTTTGTAAGAGAAACATCTAACAAGGAAAATTTCTGCCACATCCAAAACAAAATTTTGAAAATTAGCCAAAAGTAAAGCAATGTAAATGGAAAAATCCTTTCATTAATACTTGCTAAAATCAGAAAAACTCTTGGACAAGTGACTCCTAAGGCTATCATAACTGTCTTGCTATTCCTGTTGGAATCCACTGGTGGCCAGACAGTGTCCTCTTTTCATATGAAGAGGTATGCTTTCTTTCACAAACCTGAACGATTTACCAATAAAACTGGTTTTGTTTTTTGTTGTTTTTTGGTTGGGTTTTTTGTTGGGTTTTTTTTTTCCCCCAGAGAGTAATATTATTTTGCTGCTATACATTTTTTGTGAATGAATTACTAAATCTGAAGAGTTCTGTAACGTTCAACTGGCAAAAAAAGTGACGGCTAACCATATGTCTAGAAAACATTACCCAAAGAGTTGAGGACTCTGTGGATTGGAAAACATGTTCAGTTTTCCAATTAAGAATATTTTTCATGAAACTGTCATGTGTTGGCAGATTTGCACATCTGTGTGCAAAAGAGCTGACAGTTTTATTTGTCTGCAACATAGGTGGCCTGAGGTAGGTATTGCTTGTCTAAGGTCCAAATAAATGCAGTGGAGATGCATGGACCCATGGTCAGTGGTGTCTGAATAACTGCTTTTCTTACCCAAAATTCACTGACTCACTCTCTAAAACTCCACTGATGCTAATAGGAGCTGAGACATCTGTGCAAGTCATGGCACATCTAGATGGATGGAAGTATAAAACGCACTGGGAGATACGGAGGAGCGGAAGGCTCACAGGAAACCTCAGCTCAAGTGTTCTTCAGCTCTGACAATTTGTAACTCTCCCTCACCAAATATCAGCAAGCAGTTCCCTTCAGAACTGTAGGGCTTGGAACACTTACTAAGGAGCTGCAACACTGCACTTCAAAGGCCAAATATCCAGTAAGCTGTGAGTCACATCCCATGTATTGATCTCATGCCATCTGGAAGCACAAGCTCAAATAACCACCATCACCCGTCGTGTAACTTCAATAAAGTCAAACTGTCAAAGGTATTTCAAGTCTCTCAAAGTGTTACCGGGAATAATACTTGCTGGCCACAGGTAGGAGGGGTGCATAAAAAACCAAGGATTTGTTATGCCATTGGACAAAATAGAACCAGGGCAAAAGCCTCCTTAAGATAATAGATGATAAAAGTAAAGGAAAAAGGGGTCAAGAACAGTCAATAGCTGGAACAGAGGATTGGGCACATAGCCATTCTGGTGGATTTGGGCCAGATGTAGCCTGAGGCTGTACTTAAGCAGCTCTGAGTTGGAATGTTTAGATGTTAGTTTGAATGGCTATAAAACTTTAATTAATGTCTGAGGGGCTTGGGGAGACAGATGAGCAGAGAATTAACATCCAAAAATTGCTTCTCATAATGAAACCTATCAGTTTCTCATAAAACTCACAAATGCAAAGAGAAATACATGAAAATGTTTGGGTTTTTCTTTTGTTACTATAGAATCTTTGAAGAATTCCCTCATAAGGTTCAGAATTGTTACTACAGCTGTAATTATTTCCTTTCTAAACTAAGAGGTTTGTTTTTAAATGTCTTTAGTTTCAAAATACTGTGACCAGAAAGAAAAAGCAAACCCATACATTTGTGTCTTTACTGCACAGAAGACTGAAGGTGCATTTCCCTGACACTAAGTACCTTAGTGTGCCAAACTCAGTAGCAAAAAAACTGAAGAATTTGAGGACATATTTTGTAACTGCACAGAACATTATCAGTCTTGGTGCCTTGGACATGCATTGATCATGCTCTGTGATGAGGCAGAGCTTTTCTCTGCAGTTTAAAGTTGCATACTTAACCGTGCATGGCATTTCTGCCTTCCTGACACAGCATTCAGCACTAATTATTTCCAGATATATTAGATTGTACCCTTAGATCATTAACATGTTTTGGTAAGCTAAACATTTAATTTGCATTATTATGTATGGTATTGTGAATACATTCAGTACACGATATAATGGCTGAAATCCTACCCACATATGCAAAAAGTGAGTAAAAAATGCAACCCACTGCTTGTGCACATCCTCTTCTTGCATCCTGAAGCAGATGTCTACGAAACATCCTTGGTTCTGCATGCTGGTTTGGTTTGTTTTTTTTTTTTTCCACAGCTCAGTGAATCCACACATCCCTCACCTTAGATCAGACTCTGTTAGCACCATCAGCCAGGCTCTCTTTTTCCTTCCAAAGCAGAAAGTTCTCTTTGCCACCCAGAATAACTGTCCACTTAACTTGGCAAAATAATCAGGGCAGTGAATATTCCATCTTGTATCATAATGAGTTTAAAAGACTGACTGAGCTTTTTGCCCTTCATGTTGGCTAGAAGCAGGAGTCCTGTGCTACTGAAAAGTGGAGATTTACTGGTTTCCCAGAGTATTCACAGGTATTTATTTTTCCTTCATCTGTCCCCCAGGACTCCCTGTAGGTAGCTGGCTGGCCGGCTTAGTTCCTGTTGAAGTGATTATTTAATGTGGTGAGAATGTGTTTATTGTGTGGTTAATGATAGCAGAAATGTAGAGCCTTGGATGGATGCCTCTCTTTTCTTCCCTAAATCTAAACAAATACATGAAAATCCACCTATTTTTCTTCCTTATTTTTCTCAGTTGCTAAAAGTAACTGGAGCCCAGGGAATTTAATTGGACTTCCATATTTAAAGGCATAGTTTTTCACCTTTGCTAAACCTTTGTGCATTTTCTTTCTGGTACAGAACTGCAGACTCAGCTTAGATTGGTTCACTTGGAAACCATGTTTGAAAAATCAAACTCACATTTTTTTTCTCTAAAATGCCTACAGAGACACATTTAAATGACCAGCATTTTTGAACTAGCGTGCTTAGATATTAGATAGGTTATTTTTTAAAACATCTGAATGAGGGGTCCTGATTTTCATGAATGTTAGTCACTTACCATGTCCAGTGGAATTCACTGGGGTTGTGTATTTTTCCTGCAGTTCAGAGAATTAGTCCTTTCCACACAAAAGACGAATATTTAGTCTTGAAAATGGGGATGATATTATCAGGAATGTGGACACACAATTCTAAGGGCATCTCTTTTGAGACTGGTCATGAAGGAGGAAGGCAAGAGAGCATTACTGGACTGCTGTGGCAACGGGTGTGTTACACTGTGATGGCACAGCACCAGCCCCTGACCCCTGTAAAATAAGCTGATGTGCAAACACCTCCACATCAGCACATATGTAAAGTATCTTGGGTTTGCTGTTAATCTGGAAAACAAAGTTCATAAGAGCAGCTGGAAATAATCCTTCCCCATCTATAACTGGAGCATTCCTTGAGCTGTGCAAACATAAAACAATGTTTCTGTCATCTCTGTGTTAGGAACAGGAAGCTCCAGCCCTCTGAACTTCCCAAGGTTTGAGCTTTTCAAATATAGCTCATTTGCAAGAGAATACATGAAGAATAAATTTTGGGTGTTCTTCACAGAATATGTATGAGAATCAAAATGGTAAATTTTACTTTTTCCCATCCAATTGTTTTGGGATATTTTCTACTCCTAATTAGAAGTCTGTACACAAATGAAGAAAGATTTGTGAACGTGACTAGAAAGAAATAGTCTACAACACAAGAAAACTAAGAAATGAAAACTCATGACCTCTAAAGGACAATTAAGAATGCTCATTTCCCAAAAAGAAATTGCCACAATGGTGACACGGAGGTATTTTAGGAATCCCTTTCCCAGTCTAGAGCAGTGGAATGGGAGTGTTGGGCAATGGGGTTGTTGAAATTATCTGCTTGGTGCTAACTCCAGCCTCCTTAGCAAATAAATACTTTCGGTCACCAAAAATTTTCAATGCTGCTTCTTTTGATGATCTCCTCATTATTTACCTACTCCTTATCTTTGCAGGGATGATTTTCTGGAAGATGCAGTATCTGCAAGAATATCTTAAGATCCTTCAGCTGTTTCTGCTGTGACATGAATGATCAGTTTTCAGGACCTTTGCTTTAACTGTGGCTGGAGGCATCACAGCTATAAACCACTGCCTCCTTATCCCTGCCCAAGACAGGACTACACTGCCCATTGCAAATTCTGCCAACACTGTTAGAGAACATACTGGGGAAACAACCCTTAGAACTTGCTTCTGAGGTGGAAAAGTAATATCTGCTCATTTCTAGTGTCTTCTGATATCCTTGCAATGAACCAATTCATTATTAGTGACATTATATTTATAGCCAATTCAATGGCAATCAATTCATTAGGCTGAGATGTTCTTCCGCATGACCACCCCTGAAGCCTTATCCTACTCATTAATAAAAGTCAGGTTTTGTCACTAATTACACTAGAAGCATATCCTAAAGAGAATTCTGTAAAAACCCTGGCCATTGCAGACTATAGATTAAACCCAGATTAAGAGAAGAATGAAAAACCTCCAGAACTACTGAAGTTCTATTTAAATTCAAGTTTGATCTGTACCAACTCCAGGGAACTTTTTGTCTGTCTCCTGTACATCAGTAGCTGCAGAAGTGGTAAAAATGCCTTTTAGTCTGAAGAACCCCAAAAAGCTTTACAATCAGAAATCACTTGAACACGTCCTGAAGTGCAGTCTCCTTTGTGTTGAGAGGGAGCAGCTGCTAGTTGTGCACTTCAACAGCAGCACAAGTCAATGTCAACGTACACAATACCAATTCCAACTGACTGAAACCACAAGGACAAATTTAGGCCAAAATTCTGTAGCTGCCCAGAGTTCTGCTCCCCATCAAAACTCTCACAAAGACCTGCTGTCAGAAAAATGATCACTACTTTTTGGGGTTTTTTTTCCCTGTGCTTTCCTCCCAAGTAGAAGTGGGCTGCAGCTGCAGTGTGCTGCAACATAGGTCCTCTCTCTGCTTCATGTTTTGCTTAAAAGGAAGATGTGTAAATTTCGTCAAGTACAAATAGTAAAGGCTTCACATGTGTAGGGTGGCCACTACTGAAAGTAGTTAACAGAGCTCTACAATGAACTCAAACATCAGTAACCTATACATTTATTCCATGCCTATATTTTTGTGCTTTCTCCCAGTTGAAGCACATTTTTCAGCAAACCTGTCTCTCCTCATGTAGAGGAGGTACTAGGGGGTTGCAACTCATCTTTTTTCATTTTACAAAAAGATTGCAGACCAACATAACCCTCTCTGCTTGCCTTAGATCAAACTATTCTAGGTATCCTCAAGGATGGGAAAGAGCTTTGTGATTCAAAGAATCATACACACTTGATTAAAACATGAGAAGTATCTGTTGTAAAGATGCATTGAGTTGAATTGATTATTTTTTGTATATATATATTTTTAAGACATGATCTGCATTAGTTTTAGAACTCTAGTTCAAGTATAACCTTTGCTCATACGCCATTATTCACTCTCTCAGTGATTTACTCTTTATGAACATCCCAGAGGCACTGGTAGCACAATTGCTTAAGAATCTCCCTGTGCTGTGCAAACATGTTTGTGCCACACTTTCAGGATAAAGGATTGAACTGTCATCATCAGAACAGAGGAGCTGTGTATGGTTCTTGTAAGCTCCATCAAGCTGTGAAGCATAGGTGTAACAGATTGCCATGCTCTTATGCAACAGCATGAAATAGTCAAAGTTCATTGAAATTAAACGTATTTGAGTCTGTCCATACAGGAAAAGAAACTTATTCCACCTCTTAAATAAATAATAAATAAATAATTAAGAAAAAATCTTAATTCTGTTGTTGGCATGAAGTTACAGAGTAATGTATAGCTGAGAAAGGCTTTGCAAGTTTTGAAAAAATATTTCCTTCCTTTAGCATAACAACACTTTTTTAAAATATCAGTAATAATTAATTTCTTTATAATGATGACATGGTTACTTACATACCTTTTAAACTGTCAAGTCTTTAGCTGTGTTGCTTACTTTAGCCTATGTTAACATTGAATATTCATGAAATAAAAGGGGTTTATGTCTTTCAGGTAACTTTTATTGTTCTACAGCAGTCCCAGAATGCTTTTAATTCAGCTACCTTAATACTAAAATGATACCTACTCCTTAGTGATAGGTACAAGTACATGTGGGAAGTCTAAAACCATGGAAACAGAGAATACTTTAGGTTGGAAAGGACATTTAAAGATCATTTAGTCCACTTTCTTTCCATGAGTACAGACATTTTTTACTAGATTGCTCTAAGGTGCATTCTCCCAGGCCTGGAACCCACAGTTTTCCTGGGCACAGTTTTTCTGAACCTATCCTATTTTTACATTTAAAACCTTTGCCCTCTTGTCCTAACAATACAGGCCCTGGTAAAAAGTCTCTATATTCTTATAACCCCTCTTTATATATTAGTATACTGCAAAAATCTCCTCATATTTTCTCCAGGCAACCCCAACTCTCTGAGCATTCTCATAGGGAGGATCATCTTTATGGTCATCCTCTCCCCAAGAGATTGATGTCTTTCCTGTGCTGGGGACTCCAGAGCAGGACACAGCACTCCAGGTGGGGTCTCACAAGAGCAGAGCACAGGGACACAGCCGCCTCCCTCAGCCTGCTGACCATGCAGCCCAAGGTGTGCTTGGCTTTCTGGGCTGCAAGCACACATTTTCAGCTCCTGTCCAATTTTTCTTTTGTTAGTACCCCCAAGTCCTTTTCCAGGGGGCTTTTATCAATTCGTTAATCCCTTAGCCCCTGTAGATACTGGGGATTCCCCAACTTAATGGTAGGATCTTGCACTTGACCTTGTTGAACTTCATGAAGTTCACATGGCCCACTCCTTAAGCCTGCCGAGGTCCCAGAGGATGGTATCCCACCCTTCAGGCATGTCAGCTGCCCCATTCAGCTTGGGGGCACTCAGTCCAAGTATACGGCCAAGTGGATGCTTACTCTGTTGCAAAAAAGCACATACTCCGAACTGAAATATCATAGGTCAAACAGGTCTTCTAGATTCCAAAAAATATCAAATGCCCTGTTAAAAACATAATTGAATTGGTAGCAGAAACTGCTCTGCAAAATGTCAGGAGGTAAATAGAATATTCTTGTGGCCTATTTGATGTGAAAAAGAGAAAAATCAATCTGGAATATTGCATAGATGTGTAGAGCTCATTGCAATGGATCTGCAAACTGCAAATGGTAACAGTTGCTGATTGATTACAGTTTTAATTGCCATACTCCGTACGTCAACTGACCTTTATTAGCTTTATGTTGTAGCTTTTATTTCCATTAGAAACCACTAATAGAACATAATATCATCTTTTTGTAATTTGCAATTTGATTAGTGTCTATTTAATAATAGATTTGTCAAAAACATTAGGAAGTTGATTGTAAAATTTCCTGCAGGAGAGGTAGGTCAAAAGGTCTAAAGAAGAGATGAAAAAAAGGCCCAATGTGGGAATAATTTGGTATCACAGACTCCTTGTAATCATCTTGAGAAATGTGGGAGGAAAGAATAGCCACAAGATTGCCTGTTTCTTGCAGAGTTCTCATATTGATGTAACTGGGAGGAAGAAGTGCTGAGAGATGGCATCCCTCAATCTGCAGCATTATACACAGCTTACCTGGAACACCTGTAAATTTTCTGGGCATTGCTGACAGCTTCCAGAAGTCTGGATTGTTTTATTCCCTAAAACTCAGTAAAGCTGTACTGGCTCTTACCAAGCAAAGAGAATAAAGCCGGTCTGACAGGTTGGGTGAAGTTCAATCTTTGCATTAAGATGGTAAAAAGAGATGGCAGCATTTGCTGAACCCTGGTATGTCAAGCTCTGCTCTCAAAACTATTTTGAGATTATTCTGACTCAATGGAAACAAGTGTAAAAAATGTGTAAACAGTGAAGTGAAGTGCAATTAATTTAGAGCTTTACAAATTCTAAAACAGAGGTAGAGATAAAACAGAGGTAAACATATGCAGGAGGTGATTCCACTGCTTTTTTAAACTGTTCTAATCTTATTTCAGTGAAAGGATCTCTTCTTGGCAGATTTATCATTTCATCATCCACATTCATGTCCATGTAGATGAAAAGTCCCCATCTTAGTCTGTTCTTGCCAAAAATTATCATGGCAGTTTCAATTTTCATCTGTTCTCCACAGATACTGACTATAATTTTTATCCTTAGCCAAGCTTAAACGCCATGTATGCAAGGGCTTGCTACCAGAGAGCCCGTTGCAGCTGTCCTGCCTTAAATCTAAATTGATGCTGAACTTGCAGAGTGTGCACCTTAGAGTCTGATGTTCCCTCAACGTTCAACACTTCAAGGAATGGAGCATCTACTGTCCCTGTGGGCAACCTATTTCCACTGTTTCACCACTCCTTTCCTTCCTTATCCCTAACTGAAATTGACCCTCTTTTAATTTAAAACCATTATCCCTTGTCCTATTGCATCAGGCCACACTGAAGAGTCTGTCCCTACCTTTCTTGTAGTCTCCCTAGAAATTCTGAAAGGCTGCTATGAATGCTATCATGTTGATCAAAACACATGTTAAAAGGGCCTGCCTGGCTGTGATAAAATGACAGATTTCTGACTCTCTGTTGTCCAAAGGGTCCATGTTGCACCCAACTGAGATATTGATTTTCTACCCTCCACCAGAAAAGGAATAAATTATTGCTTTGGTTTTATTCTTGGGATAATTAGTTTGGATTTGCTCTTGATTTTGAGGGAAAAGTAGGGTTACACTTGCTTTCATTGAATAATTTCTATTAACTCCTTTCATGGGCTTGCTACACATATACCACTAATTTTAAAGATAAAATTTAAAAAATAAAAAAGAGAAGTGTTATCATAGATGAGAGCAAAAAGGCTGTTTTCCGCACAGGTGTTTCATGCATGTGTTTTACTGGTGTGCTATGCCTTACATTGTTGAGACTATACTAATAATCCAGGGGAATGTCTTCTTTTTTATTAATGTAACACACAAATATTTGCCTGTTTAAAACTGAATACATGCAAATGCCTAAATATTTCAAAGGTCTGAGCTATGTCGCTCTTTCTCAATCACAAACATATGTTGTGTATATTTAATTGCATTCTTAAGAAAAGGCCCTTAATTTTCTTCAGGTTAAAGGAAAAATTTGTTTCCCTTTTTCCATCATTATGTCCAGTCAAGGAGAGAAAGCTGTTCTATTATTGGTTGTAATTGCCTCAAAACACACCATGCTGTGCAAATTATAAGGAGAAGAACTACAAAAGCCAAGGATACAAATTAGTAGACAAGAAAAACCCCGCATTATTTTCAGTCTGCACTTCTGAAACATCACTGTTTCTTTCTACAAAAGAAAAAAATTCAATCATCTCAGCCAATTATGGTGTCTTGTGTTTCATTTTTCAAAAATAAAAAAAGGCCAAGTAGTCATTTCATTATGTCTGTTTACATTGTAGTCCAGCAGATTTTAACAAGTGCAGCATAACTCCATCTTCACCTTAATTTAGCACAACTTTTTAATCTGTGAGAATAAATAGAAGCTCTAACTGATTTAACGGGGAGTGGAGACATTAAAAAAAACTGAAATAGCCTTTTTAAGGTGCCTTAAAAAATTATCAAAACCTTTGCTCAGTAAAGGAACGTGTGGGAGAGTGTTTTAAAGTGCTTGAATTTAACTACCTGAAATCACAGAAATATGTGAACTGTATGTAAACTAGTAAAAAATAATAGGATATTAATTGTTCCTTCTTATGACAAATAGCTTGAACCATCTAAGCTCCTATTGTATGGCAACAGCATTTATAATATCTTGTGATTTATTAATGATTATTTATTAAGAGAACGGGAGAGTGTCATGTCATTTCATAGTGCTTAACCTATCATGTCACTTAGCTTCATTACAAAGAATTCCTCCAAATCCAACCAACACACACCTGCTTCCCCTCTCACTCACCCCAGCAGGGTATTGGGAAATAACAACTGTTTTAAAAATGGTGTCCTAGAATTTATTCCTTCACCCCTTTGGCTGCTTTGTAATCTGTTTGGCATTAAATTATTTGTGGTAAAACACACACACACACACACATATACACACACACACTCATAGCTCATCCTGCCCCTTTACCTCAAAACTGAAATTGTTCCACAAGCTTTTCTTTAAAAAGGCAAATTTATTTCTAAATTCTGAGTGCAATTATAAAAATCTCAGGACGAGCTCTTTTCATGCTTACCCATCTACAATAGATTTATATATTTCTAATATAGATTCAAAATGGAATGTAAAAGGGAGACACATCACTGACTTAATGGCTTAAAGATGGTCTTCCAAGGACTGACATCCATTTTCCACAGCATCTACTACATCCTCAGCCATGATAGACAAGTTATAAGAGATAACAAACTAAAGGAGTCTACAGGAACACAGGGAATGCATTGCAGTTAATTAAGACTTTCTGAGGGTGACACAACAGATTCATGGTGGGAGATGACACCAAGGTCCAGGTTCCTCATTTGCAAAGTAGGCATTCACAGTTAGTCCTGGTGGAATTCTACATCTCAATGAAGCCATGAAATGATGGCATGGATTTAGGAGCGTGCAGTGAACAGCAGACTGCCTCCTACTTGGAAAAGAGCTGATGGTTTCATTGCCCTTAGTGGCAACTGAGTGGCCATCCTTAACTTCCTCTAATTTAGACAACAGACAATTTAATCAACATTTGAATAAACACATTAATGCTGCAAGGGAAGAAAAACAATAAAGACAGTTTTCAGCTGGATGTAAATCCTGTTTTTCTTAAAATACATGCAAAATCCTTACTGGTCAGACCAGTATACAATTTGTAGCTGTTGACTTGTCAAAAGACTCAGGCAGCCAGCAGGATTTGTCCCCTAGAGTAGGGGACACCATTCGCTGCTGGTGAGGAAAATGAGAAAATGGCCATCATTCCCTACTGGTGACTATTTTGCCACTGCCCTTGTCTTAGGCTCTCCCTTGGTACAACTCTCTGTCATTTACTGTTCAGATCCTGTACCCCAGTGTAACATGTCTCTGTTTCATGCAATGTTGCCAGAATTAATGTGGTTTCCCCAGGAACATCATATCTTACCTTCCAATTTCTATGCTGACTTACCAGGAAGAAAAAGGCTCAGGATGCAAGATATCTGTCTTTACCTATGAGGCTTGAATTGAAAATATCTCTAGCATTCCTAATATTATATGATTAGGAATATACCTATGTGTCTGGCCCTCAAATCCAGGGAAATTACCCACTGTGAAGGTAAAGAACCGAGAAGTTTCTCAGAAGACAAGAAAAGATGAATCCAAAGTGTCAAACATACACCCACAAACTGCTTTTATAACTGAATCATTCTAGGCTTTTCCTTCATTGACAAAGCTGTATCAAATACATAGTTATATATTAAAACTGCATTAAATAGGTGGCTGGGAAGCAAGAGAAGAGGGAAAAAAACCCCTTACATCAGAAGTTGCATTAAACCATTTTAAATATTGAATTAGTGAACTTCATCATTGAAGCTACAGTTAACAAGAAGGGAGGTAATTATATAATACTTAATCTATCTATATTAATCTAGATAGTATTTCATAATTATAAATAAATACTATTATTCATCATATATCATTTATATAAAATTATAACTAATAATAATAATTATTATCCTTTAGATAGCATTTAATCCATCTCTTTTTTACATTACATAAAAAAATACTGTTAATACACCACATGTAAATTTTGAAATAAGCATTTAACATTATAACTTTGATTTTAAAAAAAATTAGTTTTGCTTAAATGCTACTCAGATCTGTCTGATAAGGATCATATATTTAAATATCAAGAGTTATGATAACACTTAAGTAGGTTGTTACTGCCTTTTGTAAAATTTATTTTCATTCAGTTAACTCACATCAGCTCCTTTCTGATTTCTGCTTGTCGCTTTAAAAAAGAAAAAAAAACCCACAAAATTTTAAGATCTCTCAATTGTTCTAATTAATTACTTTATACAATGTTGCAATGTTGTTTTATAAATACAGCTCATTTTATCCTTGCACCTTTTCAAGTATCTTCTTCTATGGTGGAGAACAAGTGAACTCAGTAATTGCTGTCTGATTTTATATCCTCACACATACACATTCACACACAAATTGCATTAAATTGGAATCTTAATTAGACAACATCAGTCCTACTGAAGGGACTGCTGGAAGGTGTCAGAGCCAGGGCAGATTTGCCTGTCTAGTCAGCAGAGCTGGTTTGCAGGTAGACTCTCGGTCTGACCCGGAGGATCTCTCTCGGATGGTGAGTAGTAGGTGACAGTACAAGGAAATGTAAAAACCTACCATGGACAGCTACTTATCTGTCAACTCACTTGGGCTCCTGCTTTTGGGCTCAGCCGCCTCCATTTCCCTCCACATTCCAGCAAGGATCCCAAATATCCAACATTCCTTGATACTTTCTAAATCTTACTTCAAACAGCAAATCCCAGTCTAAGGTTTCCACTTTTCACTTTTTCACTTTCACAGCTGCCTTCACAGACCTTATGGCTTACGTCCATCCCCCGCAAAGAGGCAATCCCCACCTAGACTTAAGGGGTCTCTGAATTTGAGCATTAACAAACCCATCACAGAGTTCTGAAGCCCCCCTTCTTTAGACTGCAATTATTCACAAGGAATATATATACGTATAATGTGTAGGGAGATGGCTACAGGAAATAATCGTACAAGAAGATCTTGGTGGAGTTTTCTCCTTTTTTCTATTGCAGTTTAAAATAAAAATATAGTCCCTGCCTGTTTTATTGAATTTCTACTGAATTTTCTTGAAAACAAAGATCAGGATGCCCACAGGAGGTCAGTGAAGCTGAACCCTTTCATTTCTGAGGTTCATGTACCCATGAGGTTGACATGCCCTCAGGAATTACTGTTACACTGCCCTGCCCAGGCTGTGCTAGAGTGGTTGAAAGTGAATCATATCCCTGGGAGAGACAGAAGGAATGTGAGGCTGGCAAAGAGACGCGGGTGTAATGATTACAACCCCCTTTCTCTCCTTCATGGTCACATTCTTGAATCCTCAGTGCTGTCCCACGAGTGAGATGAGGGGTTTGTGATGTTCTTCCTTTCCCTTCTCCTGCCAGCAAAGTGCAGTCAAATGGGTGCTCATGAGCAATCTCTTTGGAGGAGCATCCAGTTGGCACACTGAGAGGCTGTCCTTAAGACAACTCACATATCTGCCCCCACTCTCAGCATGCTGCGAACCAGTTTGAAACATGCATGGGTTCAAAATGCAAATTGATGTACAAACACTTGACTGCAGGCTCAAAAGATAGGAATACCTGATTTCTAGCTTTCACAGCTTTCTAGTGATTTCAGATGAAGTAGAGATAAATAGCCTTAATAGAGATGCAAAAGCTTTACATGATTAATATTGCTGGATCCTTAATATGGATAAGAAAACAACAGAAAGAAAATTTGTAAGAGTACTTTCCTACACCAAAACCCTGGGCTAAAATGCACTCAACTAGTTTCAAAGGAATTGTTTTGTGTTTCCACCAAAAATAACCAGGCAACATTTTTAAATGTTCCTCCTAAATAAAAGTATATTAAATAAAAATCAGAAATGGGACTGCAAACTGGGACACCCAAATTCCAGTCCCTTTCTGAAAGTCCTGGCACGTGACTATTAAGAGACCATCCCGAAGATCAGTGGCTAAACTGTGACGAGATTCCTCATTCTTGCTGTAACCCCACTCACCTATTAAAACCAACTTTTTTAATAAATCCAAGGAATTATACGTAAGCCACTTGCAATGGCTTTAAAATCTCCATCCAAAGGAAAACATGCATGTCCTCATTTTGCCCCAGGAAACGCCGGCTCACTGGTCTCCTTGCGGTTTTCTGCACCAATCATCTGTAGCTCACTCTGAGTGGAAGTTGTGATTCAGAGTAAACAGGGCACATGTGGGAGAGAGGAGACCTCTGCTGAGAGTTTCACAGATCAACCCCAATTGCATTTTACAAAAGAGGGTAACTTCTGCAGAGCCACCTTAATAATCTTTTCTGGAAGTGAGAATGTCCCATGTAATTCACTTCATATGAGAAAAAAAATCATAGAAAAATGTCTTTAGTAGAACAACATGGAGGAAAGATATCTAAGAATTACAAATATGTTTACATGACAGCTTAAGTTCAGGTTCAGGGCTTGCTAGCATTTCCAATTTATCAGTGGCATACAGAGAATGTATCTGCTGGTGGTTATTATCAAATACATTTTTATAATGACCTTTTTTTTTAGTATTTTACATGTGTCTACAGTTGTTCTCAAATATTTAAGAAAATGATAAAGACTGGTTGAGACGTCGGACAATAACTGAGAAAGAAACAGCTCTTCAAAAAAATCTGTATCTGATTCATCAAGCAGTAAAATAATATTAATGCAGTCTTACTCTCTCAACAGCTCTAGCTGAATAAATTAGGCAACATAAAACAACATTTAAATAATTTAAACTCTGTAAACCTTAAGATGCACCATAACTAAAGAGACTACTGTGATTTATATTAGGGTTATTAATCCTCTTTAAAATATAACAGTAAAAATGCATTTTAGAGAGGCTAATAAAAGAAGATAATACAGCTGAATTTTAGAAGATTAGCTAAATATACCTGATTTGTGTTCTAAACAAATGAAATCAAAGTACCCTAGAGGTACTTTGCGGCTAACTACTGCAGCTGATTTAAAAGGGAATGGTATTCATGAAAACCACCTTAGCTTGTCTCCTGAAGATGTCTGAATCTGCAGAAGAGCATTTGCAATTTCCATTTGCCTAAATTCGTAGTTATCCAAAATAACAGCTTTTCTGTCTCCCTGAAATGAGAGCGTAGCTCCACTGATGGAAAATTACATTGAGGTAAACACAGCTCTATGTATCCTATTCAGCTGTGTTCCCTTTGGTTTACATGGTTTTCACTCAGGTGTGTTCAGAAAAGACTGGAAGTCTATATTAACAACAACAACAACAACAACAACAACAACAACAAAGCTTGACACTCTCAGACTTGATTTGACTCAATTATCTTAAAGGTTTTTTCCAACCTAAATAATTCTATTACTTAGGGGCCAAAAAAAAAAAAAAGATTGAAGCACATACGAAAGAGTCAAAACATGGTCAATTACTGAGATGCTGAGGGAATAAAAACTGCACACAAATGATAAAATTGACAACCATTATCAAAAGGGTGTTGATTTCTAATCAGATATGCAGCACCTTTCCCTAGCTCAGTTCTCTGCCAGATCCTCTTCCCCAGGACAGAGCGCTGTGTCCTGCTGGGAGAGAGTGCATCTCAGCCACTGTGCACCATGACATGGAGAAAAAGTCTTTTAGGGTGGTTGTAATGGAGGGCAAGATCCCACTTCAATTCATGACCCCTAAAGGTCCCTTCCACCCCGAACTGTTCTGTGAGCCTATGATTCTATGAGGCTACGATGTCCTGGGCTGTGCAAACCACAGCTTTTTCAAGCTAATGCCTACTTACTTTTATGTTGTGTAGACTTGCACTCTGGGGCCGAAAAGAAAAAATGTTTATGTACCAGGAAAGAAACAAAATAACCACCATTTTCCTAGCTAGCCTTGAGCTGGGTTTTCATCAGTGATGGATCAGTGTGCTCTGGATTCTTCGAGTGAAGCCCATTAGTTCTTTTATGTGAACTTTGGACAGAGCAGCTTTTGGTGTCACATTACTGAAAGCTTCTCAGGATAGTATTTCCCTTGACTGTGCATTATGTGTAACTCATGTTCTTTTATATCTCTGAAATCCTTCAATTAGTTAACAAGGCATGTCTCCTATGCTTTTAAAAGCTATACTGCATGGGAAATTTTGCTCATGTTAATTAATTTATGCATACCATTTAGATGAAGAAGAGTGAAGAATTTGTATCAGGAAATAGGAACTTTATTATGAAAACATCATTGTTAATTAACCTTCAAGAAAAAAAAAAGAAAAACTGTGGAAAGAAATCTCAGTCTGAAAGGCAGTCAATGTTAAATACAGCTTACTTTAGCATCTGAAGGGATGACCTGAAAGGCACTCACACTATCTGCCTCCTTAGCACTGCTTTCACTTAGAGCTTTCAGCCACTGAAACCAACATCTTCTTTCTACACCAGGGGACTAAGCAGAAGCACTCTCACCCATTTTGATTTCCTTTTCGCTTGGGCCACATTTCAGATGCAACTTCGTGAGACGGAATTGTGCCAGAAAGACATGTGCAGTCATTCCTTCCAAAATTTAAATTTGTCTGGTTTTTTTTATGAAGGAGCTCATCGGGAGTGCCCTATTCAGCTCAGTTAACATCAAAATATTACAGTCTAAATACAGCTTATGTAGATGGATCTTCCCAAGTGACCACAGATCCAAGAATAAAAGGATGCTGAATGTGAATAAGAGCATGATCCGTGTCCTGATACAAGTGCAGCAACCTTACATGAGTGCTTTCAGCTCTTACATAACATTAATGATTTCACGCTGCATGAAAGTGCCTCTGCTCATCATTTACATCATTTCCCAGGTCAGATTATTTACTCAGAAATCACTCTGTTTCTCTTATCCTTTTACAAGCTGTCTCTGTTTATTAGAAGGATCACACTGAGTGCCTCTATACCCCTAAATAAAACCAAGACCAAGCTTGATTATTGATTGTCCACACAGCATAATTGTTCTTTAAGCCCTTGGTTCCAGTATGGATTTCTCTAAACAGCTGCCTGCAAGACAGCCACGATCTGCAAGAGGCTGCTGCTTCACAGCATACATGTAAACCCTGTCTGTGTCACTTGGACTTGGTTTGAAATCATCTTGTATTTGGCAGGGTAGATACAGCTCTGAAAAACTGTGCAAGAACTGTAAACATGGTCTGTCTGTGTGAAAACCAAACCTCAGGTCATTCCTAAGGGCTCTTCTTGGTGAATGCTGCTGTGTCGCAGAGCCTTGGTACATGCTGTTGTGCTTGTTTCACTTTTTTGTATGCCTACCTTTCTTTGTTAAGAGTTGATCTACATACTCATCTTCTTCCTATAGTGGGCAGAACGTGGCAGTCTGGCACTGCTTTTCCCATACAATGAAGGCTTCATTATGGGAAATGACTGTTGCATTTTGTTGTAGTCCAATGTGTATCCTTGATGACCCTCTGAACTGGAGGGTGGCAAAAATTCCTTCTATTAAAAATAACCCAAAAAACCAAAACCTATTCTTTAGGAGATCAAGGCACCCAGAGGAAATATAAACACAAAACTTAAATTGCTTTTCTAGTGAAATTGCCTACCTCCTTATAATAAAGAAAAGAACATGAGACACACGGACAATTTCGGGGCATCAAGAAAGAGTCAGCATGGACTATGTGAAGGAATTCTTGCCTCACAAACTCCTGAACAAGACAGAGTGCCCCAGTAGCACTCACTAGGTTTTCAACTGGCTCCAGGCCATCTTTGGGCATTGACAGTTCTTAGGCAAACTAAGCAACCACTGGATAAATCTCCACACAGACTGGGGAACAATAAAACAACAAAACAGCCAAACAAACAAACAAGCAAACAAACAAATACAACAAAACAAACAAAAAACTAACCAAACAAAAGAACTCCACCCAGCAAACTCATGAAACTGGCCAAAAATATTAGAGTAAAAGCACAGTTTTCACAATAAACTGTGGAGGTCATTCTGACAGGGGGTGACAGGGTTTCCTGGTACAGATGGGTACATTATGAAGAAACATCCATTGAGTGCATCTGAAACAGGGTCACCAACTCTGAGCTCAGTTTTAGAGCTGTAAGTTGTTAAAGGCTAAGAGACCACTCTGGGAAGGTAGCACAATTTCCTTGAAATACTCCTATTTTATACTTTTATTTTGCTGCTTGTGGTCATTGTTGGGGAACATTAGTCAACACTCAGCACCTCTATTCTTGCAGTCTTGCATTAAGCTGACAAAGGTGAAAAGGAAATGTATGCAGACAAAAATAGTAACTCTACCAAAACTACAGTCAAACAAGAGAGAATAATGTGCTGATTGAAGCTTCAGGGAATACTGGCATCACCTACATATTCAAATTACATGCTTAAGAGAAGGAATATGAAAATATTCCCTCATGAGCATCCACTGAATCCACTGGGTTGCTTTCTACTGGACCTCAGTTGGTTGCTCATCAAACAAAGTAGTCAGTGCAGGAGCATCTCTTTTACTATGTCTACATCCCTGTCAGTGGAAATCTGCCTCTGTTATACATGCAGACAGCAAAGAGATAATATTTGTTTTATAATTATAAACATGTCATTTTAGTAGAGCTTCCTTCCCAGGCCCCAGGTTTTTATATTTTAAACATTTCAGATGTGATACCACTCTTTTGTAAGCTTACCTTCATAATTTGCTGTCTGATTTAGTGAAACTCATAGGAAAAGTTCCATTTATGAACAATACATATAAAGAAGGTGTGAGTAGAGGAGCCTCTGAACTACCTCTCAACCACAATATTTTTTTTTACCTTGCTGCATTATTCATGATTGTCAGCTCTTTCAGAATGCATTCCTGTCAGTTACTGCATGCACTTTTTTGGATTATTCTGTACATCTGGGTGAATTGACAGGCAGAAGTATTTAGCATCTCTTACTACACTGAGTACCAATTAATTCCACCAGGTATATGATCTAAACTCCTAGGGAAAAGCTATATACTGGATCAAAAGCTACTTTTTTAAATGACTCCTTTTGACTTATTTTGCATATTATGATTAAAAATCTCTTACCTGCTGAATTTTCCTAGAAGAAAAAATACTCCTTTGTCCAAAAGAGACTGTGCCTCAGCTCATAGCAACAACAAAAATCTCTGTATATGGCTATGGAAAAACAGGATTATATTAAAGAAGCAGACTTAAGTGATGGCCTTGTAAAGGACCTGGTCAGGTTGCTGTTCCCAAGGACCCCAGCCGCCTTTGAAATAAAGCAAGGTGACACTTCTACTTGGTCCAGTCTCTTGCTGGCACAGAGGGCCCTCCATACCTCATCTCTCACTGCTATACTGATTTGTGCAGTAATTTCTCTCAATACCGTCTCAATGGTAATATTGAAAGAGAGGAATTGCCAATGGGTACGTTTTATATTAATTTTATCAGTTTTATATTAATACAGTTTCCCTTATTAGAAGTAATTTATTTATTTCCATTCAGGCTGATCTCCTGCCAAGGGATAAACCTAGATCCAGACAGGAGGGTAAGCTACAGTGATAATTTTGTACCCTGTAGAACTCTCTACAATGTTCATACAGAGTTAATATATACATGTTAATGAGTATTCAAATTTGTTCCCATAATTTATCAGGGGGAAGTGGTTACATTTCTTAGGCATGCTCATCAGTGCATAACAACCACTTAATGTAACACAAAATAACTCCCAGGAAAATTAGATGACCATTAATATATCATTGACTTTAGTCTCAGAAAATTTCAGGATCACTGCTTTGCCTTCCAGCTGTTCCCAACCCTTTATGAATTACAAATTGCCCTGAGAGAAGAAGAGTAAATAATATTTACTGTGGCATACATCAGTAATTAGCACACAGATAGACAGGGCAAAGTGGCAAGAAGGGAACAAATTGCCCAGTGCCTTTTATAGACATAAATGAGCTAAAATGTATTTTCGCCCTTTGGCAAATGGCTCTGTCACCCCTGCTTCCCACACCAACACCAGAGGGGAGCAGCCCCAGGCATCAACCTCAGCAGAGCTGGCAACCACTGAAGGAGAAATCCATGTCCCCAGATCTGCAAAGATTCTAGGCGACCCTTGTTTTATTTGCCTGTAAGCACACTTCTGAAAGGAAGGTCAAATGCTCTGGTCAGCTCTGCAGGGACACACAAGCTGGGCTGCCAGAAAGCCACTCTCCTTTAGGAATGGGTTCCGATCTGAAAATCAGGAGGAGAGCGATCTCTCCTGCTGCTTACCCAGCTTGCTCCACTCAGAGGCTGCTAAAGCCTCTCTGAGGCTGGCATATCAGATATGAACAATTCAGAGCATTTTCCTGAAGCTATTTACTCATAAGAGGGGGAAAAATCTGAATGTCTACATGCCATAAAACACCTGCCTCATTTTCCAAATAATATTTTCAATGGTAGGCTGTGATGAATAACTCCAGTGTACACAGCATGTTATTTTGGTGGTGAAAAAGAAGGGCTGTTTCAAAGAGCTTACTGCTGCTTGGAGGAAACAAAAAAAAAAAAGAAGGGAAAACTATATTTTACAATAATAGAATTATAACTCACTTTCAGTCAGTAAATATAGATATCTGCTGCTGATTCACAATGAAAATAGCAACCAAAAGGGCAAATAGCATACCAATTATCCCACTTTCAGAATTAGGAACAAAATTCTAAGGCAATATATTAAATATATATATTTAAATGCAGAAAAATGAAAGAACACAATGTTAAGGATCCCCTAGTGAATATAAAGTAGTCCTCAAACAAATACAAAGAAAATTAACATGGTTCTTACTTCAGTGCCCTCATGCACCTGTAGAGAGCAGCCATGGAGTGACTGATTTAATTTATCTGGTAAAAGGTTTTACAGGCATGCTTTTTGAAGTTATTGGATCTTATTTCTATAGCCAAGAGTATCTAAGAAGAAAAGAACAAGGAGAAATCAGTGTGCTGTTTTGTATGTACTGCACTGACTGAGCTCACCCTGCTCCTTCTCTGGGGCAATCTCCTCTGATTGCAGCAAAGCTGTTACAGAGCACGTGGGGAAACAATTCAGGAACAACGTGAACCTTTTACAGTGAAACCCTGCGCTGTGCAAAAGTAGCTTTGATTCAGTTAAGAAAGAAAATGAAGCACTGTGTGTGTGAACAGGATGGTTGTTATTAGGACCTGATCTCTTCCAGTTCTTGAAATCAGGAGCTGTTCTCAGGAACAGCCCTGCTTGTTGTGCCCAGGAGGAAATGGATGGGAATGGGGAGCTCCTGCCTCCAGCCTTGTATACGACAACACTTGTGCTTGCAAGAATTTGGCCTCATAGAATGATTTGATCATTTGATCATTTTGGATTTTTCTGAATTAGTATTACAGGGTCAGGATGCAAAGGTATCAGTGCTATCTTTGGAAAGGGACCCTGAGCAGAGATGTAGGGAGGAGGTGAACGTGCTGCTGAGCGGGAGCAAATATACCCAACATTTTTCAAAGCTTCTCCTCTGTTTGGTTCTGGTTCTCCTCTCCTCTTGGTAGCAGCCTGAGAGAAGGCAGCAGCATGTGATAGGGCTGGGGCAATTGGAATGGGGCAGTAGGAGGGAGGAAAGGATGCAGATAGAGGGAATGACCCTGACATCAATTATTTCACCCCAGATGAGAAAAAAACAATCTACCAAGGGATTGGGTACAGAGAAAGCAAAGCAGTTCTGCCTCCCTTTCTTAGCAATTTATTCAGAATATTTGGGGGTGGAATCAGATAAAGCTGCTCTTAGCCTCTTTTATTCAAACCATGGAAGAAGAAAGGGAAAGGGAAAAGGAAAGGGAAAGGGAAAGGGAAAGGGAAAGGGAAAGGGAAAGGGAAAGGGAGTGAGCAGTGGGCAAATGCAGCCTGTTTTCTCGTGTGTCTGTGAAGTGTAGCTGTTTGACTTCAGTGCCTAAACTTAACCTCAATTTTAGTTTTCCCTGAAAGGATTGCCTATTTTCTACTAAAACCGAAAAAAGCCCCCAAACCAAACCCCAAACCAGAAACACCAGGTTTTTGGTTATATGAACATACTTACAAGCTCTTTCTCCTCTATTAGGCCACTAATTTTCACCAGCTCTGTCTCTCATTTCTTAGGGATCTACAGACAAAACCGCCAACAAGTTCAGTATTGGAGGAGGGAAGAAAAGCCAGTAACTCCACCACACATATGACTGGATCAAAGCCACCAGCCCTCTCCCAAGCATTTCCTCACCATAATGGAGGTTGTCCCTGCCAGGCTTACCTGGTCCTAAGAGCTGCTCACACAGGAGGAAGCAGGCGCTGTCAGTCTCCATACTGACCAGGCAGAGGAACATCAAGTAACTGAATCAGACATGCTGGACAGAGGTAACCACCCCTAAGTCAAACAGTCCGGATTGCAGTTTTAACACACAAAATGGAAAAAAAAAAAAAATTAATTACTTAGAAAGGCCTGTCAGGCCAGAGAACTTTCCTCCATTTTTGCCACTTGCAGCTCCTGAGTATGTTAGACACTTCTTCAAGATATCTGATTTCTTCCATACCCAAGTGTTATAAATAAGTGGAAAGCATTTCCTTTTGAATGCCCAGTTTTAACATTTTAGCATTTGCAAACTTAGTAACAATTGTGTTCAAAACTAGTATGACAAAGGACTATAGAGACACACAATAGAGACATTATTTTTCTTTCTATCCAGGGGGGAAAATTTTAGGGAAAAAAATCTGTTCCTGGTAGAGCATTATAGCAAACACTTAAATGGCCTTCATAGATTTTTGTCTCGGTCTAAAATTCTATACTTAACATTTCACTTCACTATGATTCTATTTGAGTATTAAATTGAGCTAAACTATACATGTGCTAAATAAAAAACTGCATTGAAAGAAATCATATAACTCAACACTTATTTTAGGAATCCAAAATGGATATTCAATTGTCTTTGATCAGATTGAATGACTTTCAGTTTTAAGGCAACAGAAACAGCACTTGAGATTCCCACTTACCCTGAATTTACTCCATCGTTGCTAACTGTTAGCAGTCTTGCAAGACACTATCACACATAGAGCTCAGCTTCTACTTTAAAGCACCAAAAAAAGCTGTAATTCTTAATGGAAAAATAGATTTTGAGGTTTACTGGAGGCTGAAGGATCACTCTTTGGGACATAACTTTTCCTGTTGCTATCAAAGAGCAATGGAAATGCAGTCATCAAAGTTACTGAGATCACCCTAAGTTACAGGAATGCAACGAACTGGGATCTGTGGCATTACCCTGCTAAATCACAGTTACTCATCAATCCAATGCCTACTTGTATTTTCAGGTGCCCCAAGTCACTCCAAAAACACTGTAGAAAGACTGGTTGCTACAGGGATTATAATTTAAGCCTCATTGTCTCCATGTGTCTCCATTATTTTTTTTACTTGATGGTTCAATGTTTTTGTCATTGATAGAACTGTGTAACTGCCAGAGAATCAGTGGTTATCACATGACAGTCAGTTCTACATATGGTAGAAAATTTACTCTGCCAGTGATAAATATGAGTAGCTTTGTATGTTTCAGATTTTTTGTATTTTAGGTGCATCAAGCATCTCCTTAAACACATCACGCCGTTCTCTGTACCCTGATTTCACATATCCTTCATACACTTCTCCAATACCTCTGTGAAACAGTGTCCCTGTGTATTCAGTGTATATTCCTATGAAAAACTTTCATTACTTCTAATCATTTCTGTAAGGAGTCCATAAGCAGAAAAAAAAAATATTATAAAAGACAATGAAACAAGGGAAAATATTTTTATATGAATATCAGAAATTTGTATGTACATGTTTCTGTGAGCATATGTGTACAGGCAGAATAGCTGAAGCACACTTCAGGGGTATGACACCACAAGACTGCACAGAACACATGAATCATAGGATTATCCTATTAAATATTATTTCTTCCAAAAATTCAGCTCTGAAGATAAGTGAATATCTTATGTCAGTGCATATATGTACTTATGCACTCCCACCCGTGCACCCACACATTATGCCTTAAGAAACCTTATGCATGTGTAATAAAGTATGCTACATCTACAATGTAGGATTAATTTTATTATTTCTTATATCCTCATTTAGACATCCAGTCACACTTTGACCATCACTGCAGTTAAAGAGGACTTTGGTGAATTTGTGAAGGCCCTGTCCATCCATAAGTGTTAGAGATATTTCTTTCATTTTTAAACTAGCAATATTGACCATGAAACACTCTTTTGTTGACATAGTCCATCAATCATTCCACTGCCAGTTTACCTAGCTTTGTGAGGTCCCTTTGTTAGGTGTTTTTCACACTCTATTGCGCTTCAGGTGAGTTTCACCATTATTTCAAATGTATTTGACAGCATTCATAGTGCAGCTCTGCAGACATCACTTGGCTGGCCTTTTGCCATCATGGTACTTTGGTATTTACCTATAGTCCTTGCTTTTCTATGGCTTGCTGTACCCTATTCTCCCTAATTTCCCTAATGTTGCCAAGTTTCAGTAACAGGCCCCACTTCAGGAGTTTTGACAGTAGTTTTCAAAAGTCCAAATAAATTGTTTCCAGTTATTTTACTGCAAATGTGGCTATGCTAGCATTTACAATAAAGTGTCAGTAGATTGAAAATACCGCTTTCTCTTACAGCCTCAATGTTGATTTGTGAATATTACATCTCTTCCTGTTCCTATTGTTTTCTAATAACTTCCTTTAATTACTGTTTCATCCTCTTACTCAATAGTGACCCTAGATAGACTTTGTCATTTCCACATCTGCCACAGTGTCTTTGTTAGACATAGAACTGAAATTTTCTACCTTAAGGTCTGCTTCTAAAATAACACTGTGCATTTTGTTAACAATACCACCATTTTGTTCTTGTGTTTCCACAGAATACTTGGTGGAACAGCAGCCAAGTTTTGTTGTTTTTTGTTGGTTTGTTTAAAATAAGCCGCTGCATAATTGTACCAGCTTGTTCTAACATCTCTTCTTTTGACACCTTGGTCTCACAAGGTTTCCATTTTATTAGCTGGAAAACTGCTATTACCAGTATTTTCCGTATTCAAAATGAACACAAGAAAACAATTTGGTTGAAGACTTCATCTATCTCCTTTACAACCCTAAAGGGACATAGGTATGTCTGGGAGAGAGGGAAGAGAGATATCTAGATTTAAATCCCTGATCTGTGCCCTTGATCCAAGGACTAGATGGTCCCAAAGTACACAAATCAGTGTCCCAAAGACACAAATCAGTGTCTTTGGATTTTGGCAATATCGAGCAACAAATTTACCACAATTTAATTATCGTAATTGAAAAACACCCTCTCTAATTTTCTCGTTTTCTATATACTATATATTTTTCTATACACTGACCTAAAAAAGATAGATTGATCAAGATTTTTACTAATAATATGTAAGAGTTAAGCCAGAGGTTTTCAGGACGACTGTGAATTTAAGAGTCTAGATTTTATCAAAATTCTTGCTTTAACTGAAATTATCAGGCATCTCACTGGAATCTGGAGTACCTGAGGAAGCAAATAAAGCCACAAGGAAGAATTGGTGCCACCACTGCTTCTGAGTGACTGATTTTTTTTTTCTTGGACACTTCCATGAAAGGAGAACACCTGCTTGTTGTTTTGAGAACAAGCTGTCCTGGCTTCTCTGAAAGCTTACTCCAGGAGGGGGCTCACAGGTTTGAAGGCATCTCTAGTCAGCCCAAAAATAACACTGCCTGGAGGGAAGCAGATCTAAAGCTCTTTAAGTCTCTGTTGCTACCTAGACAGCTCTTGTTTTCGCCTTTACAGGTTCTGTTCTATGGTGCTAATTTTCCTCACACATTGTAGAAAGAGCAGATCCACCTCCTTAAGGAAAGTCTTACTGGGTGACAAAACACCTTGTAAATCCTCCTTATGACTGCAGACTGAACTATTTATTACTGTTTAAGCATATAGATTACATCCAACTATGTATCTTTAGCTCTCTCCCCTTGCTCCTGCAAAGTCCTGGCAAAATCCCACACTAAACCTGCCAATGATTTTTTTTTTAAGGCAGTAACACTTTTGCTAGCTTGGAATTTGATGTCTATTTCCCCTCCCTTTCTTCACCTTACAGCATTAGCACTGTTGCTAACTTGGGAGACTGTGTGTCTAATCAAGTTTTGTAAACTTCAAGTGCAGCTGCCAACTAGAGACCTGTTTCATGTCCACAGGTGAGTGGCTGCACCTGATGAAGGATATAACATAAGGAGAAAGGATAAGCCCAAAGCACTAAGGAGGATTTTTGCAATCAGAGGAAAAGAGGAAACTGGTGTTCTGGATGGAGAAGGACAGCAGGAGTTTCTCTAGAGGCAGTGGAGCAAGGAAAGAAACCCTTTGGCCCAGGACTAGCCTAGAAACGAGTAAAGAAAAGTTTAATCTGGTTGGACTGCACCACTTGTTAAAGGATTAAAATAACAAGAAACCTGAAACCTCTTACGCAGTCAGCCCTTCTCCTGTGGGAAGCAGGACTCAAAAAAACTATGAAATACAAGGCTCAGTCCTGCCTTTCTATTGAACTCTTAGTTCCTATTGACAGTTGTTTTGGTTTTCAGGGAATGGCAATTTGGTCAGTTGTTCTTCTGTGCCCTCTTTCTTTGAAACTTAAAACAAAAACTCATTTAAAAAGTCAATTAATCGAAGTAAGGTAGAGGAATAGCTCCATTAAACTGTGCAAGACTTAGGCGTGTTTGCATGAATATTCATTGCAAACTCTCCTGCTACCTCAGTCTAACAATCCCTGTTTATTCAAAAGCAAAGTCACAAGCCAATAGATAAACTAATCAAAGGACTTGCTCTACAGATTTGCAATATATTGTTCATGAAGTTGGACATTTACACTATTCCCTTGAGTTGTTTCATTCCAAAATGGAGCTCTAGCCTAGCATTTCATTAGATTCATAAGCAATATAGGCTGAAATAAATGAATAAAGGCAGAAAAGTATTGAATTTTTTGCAGGCAACTTTCCAATTGGAATGTTTTTCATTTCTGTTCAGAATTCAAATGTTGCTTGTGTTTTACCAATGTGAAATGTGAATCTACACATATTTCAATTCATTTCATGGAGCAGTGACTCTAGAAAGTTGCCTAGGTACATAAGATGACTTAAGGTAATAGAAGGAAAGTGTCATATTCACTCTTAATTTCACAGAGCAACTACAGCAGCCGGAATTGCAGTTACCAGCAAATAACACAGTGGCCTGAAGGTGAACATATGGTATTTGTCATACTGCTCAGCTGTGAAACTTGCCAATATGACCATAGGAGGGAAAAAACCCAAACCAAAACAAAAGAAACCATGTCAGTGGAGTATATGACTAATTTGATGTAAGTAAACCATGTTATCAAAGACTGGAATTTAAATTAAAAGATGAGTGTAGAAAATTCTGAAACATTTAAAATGAAAACAGTATCTCTTTTTATTGCAGGAGGCCATGTAATTGCTCATGGTAAGAAATTGAAATAATTGAAATTTAGAAAGTTTAATTATACCCCAGTGCAGCAAATAAGAATTTTTATCTCATTGTACTCATATGAAGGATGGTGTGGGCGAGCATATGGATCTTAGAGATGATTAAATTAGTGACTAATTTACTGCAAAAAGAGAAGAAAACAGACATATAAATAAAAGTTGGAAACAAAAAATGTCTTTTCTTTTACAGATATGACTAAAAATAGAACATACACAAAATTTGATATTTTAGATAAACATAGTAAGTAACATATTTAAACATAGTAGTAACTCACATTTATATAAATTCCCTTATATTTTAGAAAAACTTGTACCTGATTGGATAAGGATGGTGCATCTTGCTTCTCTGCTAATGAAATCTATGACTAATAGATGGGTGGTTGGGTTTGAAGTATCAATTTTCACTCACTGTGAGACTTTTGATGGGTCAGCCACTCTCTGATCTTGGGAGGATAATACAGGTGTGATTGTTGGGCACTGGGACAGGCTCTCCAGCAAGATGGTCTCAGCATCAGTCTGACAGAGTTCAAAAAGGGCTTGGACAACTTGGCTTTCAGAGACAAGCGTGACTCTTGGCATCGTCCTGTGCAGGGCCAGGACTTTATGGTCTTTGTAGGTCCCTTCCAATTCAGCATACTCTATGAGTGTGATAATAATGCTCCTTTCTTGTAAGGATAGAATTTACCTTTCCAGAACACATAGAAATTACTGTGGCAGAGGCACTTTAGAAGATGTGCCAAAAATTAGGGTCCAAAAGTCTTATGTGGGCTGGTAAACAAAGGAATAAGTTTTCCAAAGTGCTTAGTTGGCAATAGTTTCTCTTCAAGAAACAGCTGATGAGAGCTCAGCACTGTCAGAAAGAGGTTACTTACTTATGTATGCATGTATGTTGGAAAGATTCCCTCAAGCGCATGGGATTGCAAATATGAAAATGTCTTGCATCCTTAAATCAAAGTCAGGGTGAAAATAACGCTGACTGAAATGATGGTTAACTGATTCATCTATATGATTTATATAATTTGCTGCCACAAGACCTTATTGAGGCTAAGGGCCAAGTATAATGTGCTGTACATGCAAAGTCGTCTTTGTTTAAAAATGCTTATTTGTTATCATGGTATGATGGTGTAATTCAGGCTGGGAGGTGCCTTGGGAGGTCTCCAGTCCACCTCCTGGCCCACAGCAGGGCCAGTGCCGGAGCCAGGGCAGGCTGCTCATGGCTTGGACCAGGTGGGGCTTGAAACCCTCTGAGGATGGAGACGGCACAGATAGGATGGCCTGCTCCACTACCTCCCTCATAGGAAGACAGTTTCTGTTTATCCACAGCCTGAAACTCTCATTTCAACTTACACCTGATGCCTCTTGTCCTCCTAACCTGCACTGCCCTGCAGTGAGGAACCTGACTCCATCCCTGTTTGTAGGTACTGTGTGGTGTCTCTCAGGTGCCCACAAAGCCCTCCTCAGTTCTTGAAGTGGGGCCTGTGGTTGTAAAAGCCAAATCTCTTGCTGACAACAGTCATGAAGACAGCTAAAGCCCCTTCCCCAAAGTGGCAGGACCCAGGAGACAAGCACCAGGATCTCTTCTGGCCTTGGCAGAGGTGTCTGTGCGGAGCAGCGGTCCCAGGATCTGCGCAAGCCCCCATCAGCAGGCCAGGCCAGGAGAGAGGGGCCTCTGTCCCTGTGGAAGGGGGATCTCCCTCTGCCATGCCTCCTCCTGGTGCTGCCGTGAGTCTGGGATGCCTCCCCAGGCACAGCTTGCTGCCCCCACCTGCCGCGGGGCACTCACACCCCTGGCAGGCCTCTGGACCGAGGCACAGCCCTCCGCCTTTTCCAGGAGCTGGAAACCTCCAGTCCTGCCTGCCATGGGAGACCCTGTGTGCCCCACAGCGCCCACCTGGAACCTCCTCTCTGCTTGGGTCTTGGAAGGGGCTTCTCAACCTCTTCCTATGAGATCTTACACAGAGCCTCCAGTTCAGCACTGAAAGAATATAAACAACCAGACTTCATTCTGCATGGCATCATTTTATATGACCTTATATCCTGGAAATCATAAAATTTGTCATGGTTAGATAACCTCCCTCCCTTCTCCAATGTAGACTGGATCCTGAAAGCAGAGTAACTAAGGATTGGTGGGAAAAACTGCCCGAAATAGTCCAAGAGATGCAGCTTTTATCTGCTGATCATATGTTGGTCTTTGGGCCAGGGAAATAACATCTTACCTCTGTGTTGGGACAAGTTCCCAGCTGGTGCTGACTGGCAGGATTCCAGCAAGAGTCCCTATCTCCGAAAGTATTTAAAAGATGTGTGGATGTGCCACTTAAGGACATGGTTTAGTGGTGAACTTGGCAGTGCTGGGTTAGCAGTTGGACTCAATGACCTTAGAGGTCTTCTCCAACCTAAATGTTTCTATGATTCTATGTCTTCAGCTCCTCCTGAGATCAGACCTCCTGTTCTCCTCCTGCTCCAAGGGACAGACACAACCATCATCCATGTCACCTCTACCCCTCAGGATATGCCTGATCCAATGGGCATCTGGGCTGTGGCCAGAGCATCCCCTGTACTTCAGCATGGCCCTCCTCCCTGGCAGCCTTGCAGCATGACTTGCTCATCCCCTGCAGCTAAGTTTTAAACTGGTTTGGTTAAACCCTGATAATTTTGGGTATGAACTCTAGTAAACTGGTTTAAATTCAGCCTGCAGTGACTCAGCATTCATAAACACTAGCGTAACAAAAAACTAATTTTAAATCCATCATTGTGTGTTCAGTTGCATCAGTTTAATCAGAGCTGCTTCCAGGCAGAGTGAAGCTAAGCTGCTTGGTTGCAGCAGAGCCTAGGTCTGGAAAAGCTGATGTACAGATTCAAGTAAGACCATCAGTTATAATTATAAAGTACTTCAGCTGGGGTATCTTCATGCTGCAGGGTATAAATTAATCACTCACTGCCACGCCAAACAAGCCTTTCTTCATTTGCTTTTGGGGGAGCTAATGAATGCTTCCCTCCAAAACACCTGCTGCCATCCAGGCTTGGGGCTGCTGTCCTCTCGGGAACGCTTGTGAGTCGGACAGAACACTACCCACTTCCATAAAATAATTACAATTCTCAAGAAAAACACAGTGATGTTATCATTAAATTGGGACCAAATCCAGGGTAATAGAGAGCACAGAACAAGCGGTCCCCTTCCACCAGATCAGATGCCTTTCTTGGCATTAATTGGGAGTGCGTCAGCAGGGGAGGTAACTCTGTTAGCTAAATGAATAACGTTACTGAAGTTTCTCAGGATGTCTGTGCCAAATCTGTGTTTAATCAGGCTAACTTGGAAAGGCTATAAAGGATCATTTTATTAATCTCTAAGGTCAGGATTTTAGCAAGGATTTTGAATTATTAAAGAAACTGGCTGATAATTGGAGCAGGAGGTAGAGTCACACTCGCCTTTGAAATCACAGCATCAGCAAAACCTTCTTGAGACCTATTACTGGATTCAAAGGGACTGAGACATGCATTTAGACAGGAGAACTGCATTTTCTGTTGAATGACTTAAAATATAGCAGTAAAATCCATGTGGATCCATCATGTTTTAGCATTTGCTGAACAGTGGTCCATGCTACTTCATTGCTTAAGAGACACAGGTAGAGCACTGTAACCAGACATTTAACATTTCCTGACTTCCATTAAGTGGAAATCATTAAACATGAAGCCATATCAACTTGAACAATTGTACTGAGGTATAAAACATGACTTTGAGAGTTTGGCCTGAGAACACCTCAGGGATGCAGGCAGAGAAGAGAGAGTAGATGAGCTCTCCTGTTGAGACTACCTCTTGGCAGTGTGAGTGACCTCCTTTCTGCATTGCCACAAGCTTCTTTATCCTCATGAGGATGAGCTGTCTATCCAGTATATGGTTCCCCTGGACAGGAGGCAAGCTGCAAGGCTTCTTGACCTTTTTTCACTAGCTGCTAGTCTCATTTCTTAGTGTCTCTTTTGTAGGCTGAATGATTAACAAGGAGTTTACTCTAGGTAGTGTCCATCCTGAAAAATTTAAATAATATGGGTTTCATTCCGTTTCCATTTCTCTAAGGATCTGAACTCCAAACAGATGGGAGGATGTGGATCATACACCACAGATACAACAGAATGATAAAAGGAACCAACATCCCCTGAAGATCTGATCTAGTCCTCTTGTCTTCTAGTTCTAGATCTAGGCTGGTTGGGATAAAATTTCTACAGTTTAAAGCCAATTTTAGTGCCACATTATTGTTAGGACCTCAGCTCTACAGCATGGAGATATAGGTTGTTCTAGTTCACCTTGTTAATGGGGAGTGAAATTCACTGCAGCTCTGTTCACAACAATGCAGCTATGGCTGACAGGAATTCTCACAGTGTAATAACCCAGGCATTTAACTAAAAGACTGTAACATCAATCATCTATTGTCATTAAAATCCAGGATCATTTGAGTAGATCAAAGTGATAACATGTGAAGTGGTGTAAGATTTCTTTCCTCCCCTTGTCTCCACAGGTCTGTAGCTGAAATTGCAATCCAGTTTTATGAAAGGGAAAAAATATATATATTCCTATAGTGCTTCCTGACCTAATACCGGTGTTACCTTATTGGATGTGAAATCATGTATCCAGACTTCATTTTCTTTTAATGAGAGTGAAACATTTGCTATGTACTTTCTTCTACTCAAGAATTAAATTGTACAGAAGGGATATATATCTCCTAATAAACTCTTTTTTTCATTTTTCCACTGCCTCTACTTTCTTAGTATCAGCCTTTGAAAAACACTTTAATAGTTCTCTGAATGAGAATGTTCTTTTTTTTTCCATTGCCTGAGCTCTTTCCTTAGTATAAATCAAGATGTTTGGAAAGGCAATATGCTTTCAGATTATTAGAAAATAGTTACATTATTGTTTTTGAAAAGGCCAGCAGCCACAAGATGGTATTAGATGCTTTTCTGAATATATTTAATATTCAATTAAAAGGCAGAAGACATGGTTCAAATCAAATATAAGCATGCATAGACTCCTTTGGGAAATGCCAGCTCCCAAGACTTTTAGCCATAAGGGCAATAAGCCATTGGTATATGATTCCAAAGGACATAAGCAGCATTTTATTGTCTGGAGACTCTAAATCGAAACTGGAAACAAAACCCTAGCTAGTCACTTTGGCAGGGATAGGATTTCACTCTGAATATTTTCTGAACACAGTATTGAACAAAGGTGCTTGGACCTGCCATGACTTTCATTAAAAGACTGGGAGGTGTTTTAGGGACCGTTTTGTGTGGGTTGGAGTGGATGTTCTGAGTGGAGGAAATAGTGCTTTTAAAACCTCTGAAGAATTCCACAAGTATTAAATTTAATCTTCTAAAATATGTGTATTTCCTATCTGGGCGTACATGGTGCTTTACAGCTATTGATGAACTAAGTTTTAGCAGTCTTTTGAGATGAGTAACCACGTGCTTCCTACAGATGCAAAAATTGAGGCACACGATATTGAAGTAATTTTCCAAGTGCCACAGAAAAAAAA